>JAYKAV010001809.1:876055-1132524 GCA_035582835.1 Phoebastria nigripes
ATTGGTCTTCCACACAGCTCCCTCTATGGATTAGATCTTCATACTTTGTCACATTGCAAAACATTTATAGAAAACTGTTCAGGCATACTGGTTTGAAAAGACGTCAGAAATACTTGCATTTTCTTATATAAATATTTTACTATCATGTGAAAAAAAAAAAAAAAAAAAAAGACATCCAAACAATTCAGCCTTGTGTGCCCAAAAGCTACTCAGTTCCATGAAACCCCTGGGGAAAAAAACAAAACAAAACAAACTAAATTCACATGTCTCCCAACTGAAACAAAACTGACCATACTGAAACCTCACGGAGAAGTCCAGCTTTTCAGAAGCTGGGACAATAATAATGCCAAACTTATTTACTAGCCAGGGTTTCTCAGATGTGTTGAATAATTTGAGATTCTTATCTCAAGATCACATAGGCATCTTAGTATCAAAAAAAATGCAAATCATCTTGTCTATAAAGGAAGCAGAAAATAAAGACAAACAGAAAACAAAGCAACTTCCAGAAGTCCTAAATTGAGTCCTATCCCTGGAGAACAGATGCTACCYGTCACATTGCCATATTTATTGCAACTTTAAAATGCTTATATTTTGCTTTTCTCTTTTCAGTAGAAATTCGCCTGAGTTTAAATATATAGGTTTTCATTTACAAATTGAAGGCTGATCTCTCAGCATTAAACACTGATGAAAATTTCACCAAATATTAAGAACTTAGAAAAAAGTATTGGCCATTTTAAGACAATCTTACAGCAATACTTTCAAATACATCATGTGGCATTTTTGTGCCTGGAACTTAAGAATCCTGACAAACACTTCACTTAAAGTCTTAGGGACTGGAAATCGCAATTTCCTCCTTTTTCAGTAACGTTTGCTTATGCAAAGTCTTAGCAACATTTGTTACCWGTAAAGAGTACAACTAGACAGAAATCTTCTATTTAAAGAGACCCATATTTAGTGAATACTCTATAGATCTATCAGTGTGGGTCTAAATTAAGCAAGTCATCTGCAATGCAACAGAGAAGACAACACAAGAACAGTAAGAAGTTTTATACTAGCCAATTACCTGGTTTTAATTTGATTTTAGAAAAAAGTAACAGCTAATAACCTACTGCCCATCAGAAAAACACCACCATTTTCTTTGACCTAAGAAGCTATGACTCTAGACAAGATACCCAGTAGTTACTTCACCTGACCTAATCAGCAAGGATTCACTTGTGCACATTTAGATGACACAAGAGTATGGTGGTGTAAGAATTGTGATCATCAGCATCYGTATTAATACTTCAAAATTACAATTCATGGTCAGGTTATATCTATTCTTTCAGATGAGTCCTTTAACTCAAGTTAAAATCTATGTACATCTAACATGCTTCCTTCATGTCATAGTTCACTCTGTGCAGCATGTAAGACTCTCGACATGTGCTCTCCTCACTTTTTGCAGCAGATTAAACAGACAGTGGTCAACAATTGCTCTTTGAAGATGGTTCTTCCCAAGTATTTGCCTTGCCTCATCAATTTAGTAAAATAGTCTGTGCAACCTGCAGCTTATTCCTGCCTCTTGGGTCCCCCGGTCTAGTACTGGACCACTAAGTACTACAAGAACAGATCAGCAGCCCTCCATTCTCTCTTACTTCCTGCGAGTGGTATGGATTGAAATACTGGTGGCTAATGGTGTGAGGCCCCTCAGCATGTACTGTAATTATTTTATGCCAAGATCAGTGGAAGTAGCTACTAGGCGTAACAACACTTGTAGAGAAATAAGAAAACCATGTTTCGCAGCTGTTTACACTCCAGCCCAAAGGCTGTGTTTCTGGCAGCAAGATGACCATGCGAGTGCTCACCTGGCTTTTATAGCCAGGTTCTGGTTACTGTAAGGCCTTTATCTTGGCCTTCCACAAAAAGATCTCCAATCGCACGCAAGCACGTCCATATACATCCATTTTTCTTACTCCAATTATGTTCAGATGCGTTCCMGTTCAAGCTTTTCCCTACAGGTATCCTGAAGTTCATGAAACAGATGCATAAAAATACCAGTTTTAAACACACTTCTCCCAAGGAATACCAATTATCTCTAGCTTCAGAAATGTTGATGTCCTTTGGGAATGGCTAGACAGAGCCATCTCCTGGCTAGACAGTAAACAGAACTTCTGTAAACATACACCTTAACGTCTGTGAACAAGCTATTTAACCATTGCAAGAGAAATCCTTTGTGCAGATTCAAYGGTTGGTTTCAAAGGATAGTCTGTATACCTGCATACTACAGTTCCTCAAAACAATCAGTTAGTAACTACACAAATGCTGGAGAACAACTCATCCTGTTTGCTACTAGGTTTTTGGAGAGTATGGACATTAAATTAACAGCAAGTCTGGGGAAAAAAACCCAAACCCTAAACCTCTCCTGCTGGCTTTAGAAACACTGACACAGCAGTAAAGCTTTGTCCATTTGTCCTTAACAGAAGTCYCAGAAGAACATCCAGGGTCCAGGAGACATATCGCATCCAAATCTGGTCAGTGCACCCCGCAACCCTGACTGATTTCCTTAGGCATAACACAGGGATAATTAAACTCAGTTACCTTGACTTTTCATGATCATTGGTAAAAACAAGTAATAGCTATGTTTTGGGGATCTTGTTCAGTCTATATGACTAAGTTAACATGATGGGTTTAACCCTATTAAGTTTCTAAATATCTCATGTTGTGGATTTGCTTTTAAAAAAAAAAAATTATAGAAGTAATAGTATCCTTAGACAGCACTCAGAAGGTTTCAACGCTGTAATTACTGCTTCTTAGACAGAAGTCACTATTACAACTCTTTCTAAAACCACTTCTCTGCACAACATATCTACAATCCATATGCAAGAGTAATTTTCCTGTTTCTACCAACCCAGAAGAAAGAAGTGAGCACGGCAAACAAGCCTTCTTCTTTGAACTGAGCATATCTCTAGATTCCTTGTTAAACCAACACTCAGGACTGCTAACAGATGTGAGAGGTTACAGATAAGTAAGTGGAGAGGTTACAGATAAATAAGTGGATTTTGTTCAATTAACTGTCTGTTAGTTTTCCTCCCTCCTAAAAAAAAAAAGGTATTTCCATCTCTTCTGAATGGTTGCAAACATTGACCCACCTGTAAACATAAACAGTACAAACACTACACACACATTAGGGCAGGCAGGGAAAGATGCCACAATCACTAGGCTGAAGCCTAGCGGCATCATGAAATACAGTGCAATAAAGAACTTGCCATGGCACTGAGGGCAATCTGTCATCAGTATCTTCTCCAGATCGTGAGTGCAAGCAGTAAGCAACTGCAGCCCTTTGAATCAGACTTTATTTTATATTGCACTATGTAAGCCCTCATCTCAACCAGAGGCTTTTAGATCCCATTTTTAACTACAGCTGAGCAACTATCCTTCTGTTCCCTTCTTAGAGGCAGATGAGGCTCAGAAGTCTCTTAAAATACACTCTTCAGCCACCACCGTGGTGATCTACTGTCCGTATTATCACTTTCCAAAGATCTGTGGTTTTGACCCTTGAAGTGAAAATTCAGCTTTCCCTGTGAAATCCTCATGAGTCGACCTCGATACATAAGCTCTTTCAGCAAAGGAAACATTCTGAAGAAGTGTCAAAACACAGGGTTTCCAAGGTCTTGGTTTTCCTGCGTACCACCATTTGTACAATGGCATGAGCAGGCACAGCTGTTAGCAACAGGAGTGGCTTGTGGCCCTACACCAGCCCGGGCACCATTTCAAAGCGGATCATGTATACCAGGGTTTGGGGGTCCTGGGTTAGAGCAGTGCGTGACCGAGGTCAATGAAGTGAAGCAGAGCGCTTTGGTCCTGCACTAAGGCTGCGGTCCCCTCCTACATGAGTGCATGAGCAACAGCTAGATCATTGGAAGCATTTCACGTAGGCAGTCTGGCAAGTCACAGATGTCACTTTTAAGTAACACAGACATTATTCATAGCCAGTCACTGCTCGCTATCTACAGATAACTGATTGCATTCAGACCAGATTGGAAACAAGGTTGGCTAAAAAAAAGAAAAAAGAGCGAGACAATCTGTTCTCTCAGAGCTCCAGCCATTCCTGCATGCAGAAAGTGGGAAAGACTTCGACAGCCGGGACCCACGCTTTAGCACAATAGCTGCCCAAAGTCAAGAATACAGCAAGATAATGCATTACTAGCCAAGCGCTGTAGAAACCTCAGCAACTAGCGTTTGAGTCTGCTTTTTACTGCAGCTGGAGAATCTGACAACTTTATTTTCCAGTCCTTCCTGCTCTGTATTTGTGTAATCATTTTTTTCAAACATCCAGACCTTCTGCACACCATATAACACTAGAAGAGATGATGTAACAGTTCAACTGGCCATGTGAAGATGCATGGCCCATTTTGCATTTTTTAATTGCATGAATAAATTTGGTGCTTTTCTTTTTCTTCTTAGGATTTATATTCACAAGAGTACACAGGAAAATTTAAACACAGTAAAAACAGCACAGATCGCTGGCAATACAGAGTTTCTACGTTACCTCATCATCACTTAACTATAGGTATCACTTCAAATGAACTGATTTCTACACCTATTACATTCTTGGCTTCTTTGCTAAAGCATGGTGTGGCCTACTTATTACACAGCTGCAATCAAGATCTCCCTTACCTAGGAGCAGGATATAATGAAGTAACAATTTTTGGCAAGTACTTCATAACCACAACTTGCCTAGATCAAGTGTAATCTCTGTTTAGTTCACAAATTTATGAAGTTTGTTATCACCAGTTTTTGGGACTCTCAGTAACACACTGCAATGAAGAAGTCTGCTCTCTGAAAGAATATACTAATATTTTAAAAATGTAGTTGTGTTCAGAGTATTTAAAAACACGTTGAACTTACTCTACGAATTTTTTGATAACTTAACCAGTAGATCACAAAGCTGAACTACTAACAAAGTGTTTTATGYAGATATCTACAAAAACATAAATTCATGTCAGAGCACCATCCTTTAAGTAACAGTCAATTAATTTTAATACTGTATAACACTTCCCTTCCTCAAGGGACTCATCTCTGTCAATACCAAAACCCAGTACTTAGTAAAGCTGAATGAGGAAGCAACACGCAATTTGGCACTGCGCTTCTCTACAAGCCCTCAGATGTGGGACCTCCAAAATCCTCATTAAGAGCATAGTAATGGACACACAGTATGAATGCATTAAACTTTTTTTTTTTTAAGCCTTCTTGTTTTTCTACTTTTGTACACCTGATGTATACAAGAAGCTGTYCATAAACACCAGACCTGAGTTTGCATTTGTGGGTACAACACAGATCAAGTGATCAAACTAAGGACAGAACACACAGGAGATGTTTACAAAAACATACGGCACAAYCACACTGAAGAGACACTAATTTTAGCATTCAAGATCTAGCAAGTTCCAGCAATTTTTAAAGGTTGATGATTATTGTAAAGCATTCCTAAATCTCTTGCCACTGTCCTTTTTGATGCTTACGTGCATCAAGACCAATAYGACACAAATGAGACACACAAAGCCAAACTCTCTTCCTTTGGAAAAGGTAAACTCAAGTGCTGGAGACTTCTCCCAGCACTTTAAAAAACAAACAAACAAACAACAACAAAAACCCACAAACCAAAATAAGTTATAGTGCCCTAGAAAAAGACTCAAAAGATTGGATGGCAAACTAAGAACCAAACACACAATTAACTACATACAAAATATTTTGTTGTTTGTGGGTTTTTTTGTTTGTGTTTTTTTGTTTTGTTTTGTTTTTTGTTTGTGGTTTTTTGGGTTTTTGTTTTTTGTTTTTTTTAATTGGAATTAATTCCATCTCACTGCCTATCATACATCAAAGAAACACACTAGGGACAAAAGTTCTCAGATTTTATYTACAGGAAGGAAAAAAAAAAAAAAAGTCTGTCATGTAGGAGACTTCAGCTTTAGTAATTACTTCCCTCATCCTAGACCCAAAAGATCTGAGGATATGCCTTTTTTCCCCAGGGCACGTACTCTTTACCTACCATTTGGGTTTAGACCCATCTTTACCCACCATTTGGGTTTAGACCCATCTTTACCCATGGTTTAGACTGAAACCTTCCCTGAAGTGGCTGAGACCTACCTACCCAACCCACCCTACACTCCAACCCCTCCACTGGGGAGGGGCAGTAATTTTTGGTAGAGGCCAGGGGTGACAGCCATGCTGATGCAGACAAGGCAGGCAAAGGGTTCCAACCCTTAATAATCTTTGCACCACCAAGAGCAGTAACCACAGGTAGTAGCGTTCCCAACTATTTTAGCACATGCCAACATCTCCAAGGACCATTTCATTATTAGGAAAGTCATAAAAGCGACCCAAGTAAAAAGAGCAGAAAGAGAGAAGTAGGGCGTACCTGCAGAACAAGACAAAGCAAGGCACACAAGAACTGGATAACTGGGGACTTTTAAGACATAACTTAAACCCGTTTGGGATGCTGCAGGGACTCTGTCTTCTTCCTCTGCGCTGACCACATGCAGCCTCCTTGTGCCAGCACTGGCACTCAGCTGATCGCATGGTGGAACTGTGCAGGAATTTAAACAAGCAGAAAGGTAACTCTGCCAAAAGTAAAAGAGAAAAAAAGTGAAAGTTCCTGTTGATTTGATTCTTTAAACCAGTTCACCATGAGGTCAGACAAGCAGTAATGCCATTGCAAGGGGAAAGACAGACCACAGCAGCACTTATCTAAACAGTGCTCTAAGCCAGTGGAACTGGGCCCTCTGTGAGCACTTCTCCCTTTGTTGTTCTCAAACCATTATCATTGTATCTATGCCAAGTGATTCCACTCTGACATTCAGAGTCACACCCTGAATCTTTCTCTTCTTTWGCATTTGCACATTGGGGTAGGGGAGGAAGAAGACACAAAGATAAGTTTACTGTAGGTGGGAATTAGCTGTTTGTAAAGAGTACCGGAGTTTTAAAGTATAATACATGAACTTCTACGGCCAAAGTATCTGAATACTCACTCTATACAAACAGAATGAAGCACTGATTAACAACTTACAGAAAGAATAATAAAGTTTTACTTACTTATCTGGAACAATGTAAACTGACTGAACAGTAGACTCACATGCTGGACAGTAACACACAAAAAAGAATGAGTTTCCTTCGGAGCTTGGATTTGAGCATCAGTTCAGAACAGCGGAATTCCTCGGAAGGATGTGTTTTCCCTGCGTGGCCAACTTACTTACCAGCGCCACCAGCACTCACTGGCAATAGGGCTGTTCGGCTCAGATAACTTGAACAGTTCTCTAACCATCCTCAGATGCCCAGAAGAACCATAGGAATTAAAGGACAGTTTCCATGATAATCCCCACGTAAATCCAATTTTCACTAAATTGCTGCAGATCTCTTTAGGCATCTGAAATCTCAGAGTTTTTCTTGTTCTTTAAAGTGTAGCTATGACTTAAAACTTCCCCATTACTACCAAATCACCTGGAAGGAATCCATACTAGTAAAAACTTTGTTGGAAAGAGTATGAACATGCAACTTCAGCTGCTTGCAAGGGAGCATGATGCAGACATGCTGAATATAAAACCAAAACAAACTCAGAGGTTCAAGTTGAGCTGTGAGATTTCTACTCATTCAGAATGACCAGTCTCTCAACCTTATTTCACACCATGCAGATTTAGGAGATTACAATCTTCATCGCCTTTTACTTATATTTTCCTCTGGAAGTACTCTGGACTGGCACCCATAAGCAGTTGTTTCTGAAGACTTTTCTGATCTCGTAAACATTTTGAGAACAAATCCTTGAACGTTCATGGGCCATGAGTACAAGTAGGATCTGCTGTCATACATAATGGCCAAGTTGCCTTAGCATGACAGAGCTCAATTGTCCATCACTTATGGCACATCTCTAAACAGCAATGTGAAGCCTATATTTCATTAATACGGCTTCTAAATTAATATTTTAGAAGCTATTTTCTAAAGAAAACCAACTTAGAGCCTAACTGAATCTTCATCACCTCCTAACAGTGCTGGAACATATTGTTACTGAAGTGCCATTTAGACAACCATGCAGCCAGTTACTTCAGCAACCAGGCATCCAAGAACGAAGAAGCCATCCAAACAAGTCAACATACTCTTTGTAACCAGTCATGATGCAGTACTGCACCTTCAAAGAATAACTGTACACACAAGGGAAGGAAAGTTGGAGTCTTCCATTATCTCCATTCTTCCATTGGGAACACATGATTTACTAAAGACATTCTAGTTTATGAAGATAAAATTTGTAGAGACACTGGCTTATTTATGAAGAGACCTGCTGCATGCTGCAGAAGTCCAAATGTTGCATTGATGCAGAGTGGTCTGAATTCAGTTGACCCTGCTTTGAGAGAAGGTGAGATCAAGTGACCTCTTGAGGTTGTTTCCAATGGAAACAAATCTACAAAAGCACCTGTAGTTTCTCCTGCAGGCAATACAGTGAGTAAATATGGCAGCTCTCACACAGGATTTGTATTGGGTTTGACCTGACACAAATAAGTGTGAGTGATAAACTAAGTCTAAGGGTCCAAAACTCAGTCTTCCAATGATCCATGGGTGAGAAGACTGATGTTTTACAATTGTGATCAAACTCCCCCATCCAGCATGAATTTGTAACATTGAGCATGATGTCCATTGTATTTGCTTTTTTAAGCAAACTATAAGCGGTACAGATGTACAAGCACTGCTCATACTTCAGTGAGTTACAATAGCATTGTCTCCTGATCAGTACAATACTTAYGAAGTTATCCTTTGAAGTGTACAACTCCCACTCAGGTCACAGCTATACTGCCATTTCATTGCCAACTGTATTGGGTCACTATAAGCTTGTTTCTATTCAAATGAAAGGAGGAACTGTTTGAAAAGTAGATAAGATAATTACTTTCTCTTCTCTGTCGCTCCAGTTTCTCAATTAGTTGATCTTTACCTCTTGCATCTTTACTGATGTATGTTAAACCACTGTGTTCCCACGGGTACTATTTTCCCTCTGTAATCACCACTGCACTCAAGTCCTTGAGTGGGAGAAGAGTAGACCCAAGTCTGGACCAAGTTAACCAGTAGCAGGAAAGAACATATGCAATACTTTAGATGGAAATGAGACTAGTTATGTAATAAGTTCAATTTTCTAAATGTCTTCCTGACAGATTCTACTGATAAGAAAAAAGGACTGGGGGGGGTGGGGGGTGGGGGGGTGGAGGGGAGGGGAAGCACATTCACACTTGAATTTCTTCAAGTCTTTAATGGATGCTTTTTTWATTTTTAAGTACAGATGGAAAAGAAATGCTTTTGGGGGAATAAACACAATCTTGTGTAAATCTGCCAAAGTAATCAATACTGGCCAGATGTCACTCTTCCCAATAACTTAAGGTATTCCATAGTAATAGTGCAGTAACATTTTATGGAACAAGCCCAAAGCAAGTCAGATGAACAGATGCAGCTTAAGCATAATCTATAAATTGAGTATGAACACTTCAAGAAAAACAATGGATTTTTTTAAAGTGACATTTCTTGCCCTTGTTAGGGTACAGATGTTTGATTAAAGATGGATTTGATCTTAAGGCAGAAGCTTCCAAAGACATTGCCAGTAGTAGTCCAAAGTTGTTAAGTCTGACTATTTTTATACAAGGTGAATTTGCCCAAGAGTTGCCTTCATGAAACATCAGCTTAAAAGAGTTAAGAACTTCAGAGCTGGACATGCTACAGAAGATGGCCTTTTTCAGTGTTTTAGATCTTYATTTTGTTTTATGAGTTAGGTTCCCCAGCAGTACTACACACTTATGTGAAGCATTTTGTCCAGATGCTTCCCTGATGCACCATGTGGTAGCTTTACAGAAGCAGCTCACAAACTAGGTCCATCAAGTGAATTCAGTCCTATTAAAAAAAACAAAAAAAGACAGCCAGTGGCACCAGATCTATACATTCTACAGAAAGGGACAGGGTRTATTTTAGGTTTTCATTAAAAAATGGTTTTATGAAGCAAAGAGGTGCTGGAGACAGCAACCACCAGTAGCTATTTGTGTAATGTAAGCCCTCCAGTGAACTTACTTGAGCTTCCAGAATAAACAAAAACACCCTGTCCTTGTTTTTCAATGCATTTTGTCTTATTTCAAGAAACATCTTTGACATTGAGTACAAGCTTCAGTGAAGGGGAAGAGCTGCCTACCTTTTAAAGAGACTTTAAGATTGCAGCAASACTGAGATGAGAATAATTGTATTTACATCACTAGGCTTTCCTTGAGCTAACAATCCTGCCAAACCTTAGCTTGCTCTGGTCACAGCACAAGTATTGAACTATGGAATATCAACTGCAGACTGTTGCCTGTATTGTCAATTTTTTGTATTCCTGTAATACTGTTTGCACATGGGTGTACAGACAGCACGCTATCCACTCAGAGACGGAAGTGTTACCTAATCAATATAAGCTTTCTAAAATTTACGCTAGAAGACTTAAGAACAAAAATCCCACACAACCACAGCCTGTCATCCCCTCAAGGCATGTGTCACACTGCCAGACATGATTAGAATGTGATAAGAAAAGAATTTTAAAAACACTAAAGATCATGTACAGGAAGCAGCTTCAGGGTTATGCCTTATCAATCCAATCTACTTCTAGCATTGTAATTAATAAGAATGGTCAGTCAGACAAAACATTCAGCTAGTACTTACAGTGAGACTTACGTATTCTAAGTTCCAATAAAAGTATCTGTACTTTCAAAGGCAAAGCATATTTGTTAAGAAACCTTAGTCTTCCATTAACATAAGAAAAACTGTTTAAAATGCAAGGGCCATTTCCATTCCTCTCTCGCTCTGGAGATCTCAGTCTATTTGTCAGTCATTCTCATTACTGGGCAAAGTTATTTCTAGCAATTTGCTATTCACACTCTTTTGGTGTAAAATATGTGCAACTTTGATCCTTGAAGTCATTTTCTTGAGCAGGTTGCTCAAGACCAAGAAGATGATCATAAGCATTACACACTTCATTACCTACTGAATCCTGAAGCGCTCCAACTGCTGCTGATGTTCAAAGGACTGGATCTCAGATGCAACTATGTTGTTTTATTACTTCCTCACATTTAAAAGAGTTTCTTTTAAAGTTATTGTTCAGGCATATTTGAAGCTGTGCATCATCTGATGAAAACCGAATGCTAATGGAATAACATTCAAAAATTGGGGGCTTGTTTCCTTTTAAAAGCAGTACTGCAGCACTGAGCACTTCTCTATGGCAATTTTTATGCCTCATGATTGCACAGTAAAACTAGCACCCGGGCCAACCAATGCTTCACTCAAAGCTGTCACTTAAGAGACCTCCCATTTTCTAGAAGCACACAGGAGTTGACCGTTTTTACTTTTCAGTTGGGGGTGGTGGTGGTTTGTTTTTACTTACTTACCCTTTGCCACTGGCTAATAAGTACTTCCCAGACTRTGCTCATTTGTACATATTCCACACCAGTAAGTCCTGCGATTCAGAAGTGTACTTTTGAGAGTCTCTTATTACACGTTGAGTTTCAATCCATTTTAACACCTTATAAGATGCTCAGCACCACAGGCCTAACTCCCTGTCATGTTACGGCCAAGCTACATACTAGGTAATGCACATTTCATAGTAGCTCTTGCTTTCACATCCCTGTATTGTGCTTTTGCCCAGTCAAGAGGCAACGAGCAACGTACTCTGTTCAAACCCAGAACAGGATGACAACAGCAATAAAAGAAACCTTACAGGAGGCCCAGGAATCGCTTCATTTTTTCCAATGAGAGAGTGGAACAGCATGTTCCCATCAGCAGCTTATTCCTATAACAAACCGAGAAGCAGGTGTTAACAACATTAGATAGGGACTACTAGAGATACACAACTAAACTGACATTTTTGTGCAATTATAGCTTCTTAGGACAGAGGAGACAGTAGCATCACATTGAAATAGCTGTGTTTAGAGTCTGCACATAAATTGAATACATCAGGAACAAACTGGGAGGAAAGGACATGAAGAGAAAGGCAGAAGGAAGACAGAAGGATTCCTTGAGGAGGAAGGAATGTTGCCACACACAAATACCCTGTTAAACACTGACCAAGGGTTTGTGTGCCATGTGAGAGAATGTTAATTGTTTACAGGTACTCAGGGCTGGAGGACTTGGATGAATACCAGGAAGCAGCGTTGAGAAAGTCCATTGTACAATTAAGAAGGGAGAGGAATCGCTGAAGGAGGCACTTTCATTTAAGCCCATCCTGCTAGTTCCTAACCTAATTATTTACCACTGAGGGTTTCCTTTCCCAAGACTGAATTCAAGGAACAAAAAAACACCCCTGAAAGAATGTTTTTTCTCTTGTGGGAAGAAAGGTACAAAAGGAGACAGGTCTTGTTTGGTGTAGCACTAACCAGTATTTGTAGAAGATTAAAAAAAATGCCTTCTGGTCTATCTGAGAATGGCTTCAACGCCTGCCACTCAGGTGATTCATTATTAGCACCTCTGTCTCACAGCCCCATCATAAAGTCTATAAAGCCAGTAACACTTCTCATGTTAAGAGAATAATGCTTAAAAGGATTTAGCTAAAAACTCTCAAACCATACGCCTAAAATTCYGAGAAAACCACTGTTTTATTTTTAAACAATATTTTGGTCAAGTTGGCCAGATGCTTGAGTTCTGCAGCGCCAGCAATTCTTCCCCATTTCTTTTCTGCAGAAGATTTTCTGAATACTTAATATTTTGCYCAGGTGTAATTCTTCTGCAGTTAGACTAGTTTAATCCAGGTGGAAGAGTTCACCATGCACGCAGCTCAGGGTTCAGTGCTGGACAGCTTTGACCCACAAATCTTCTGCCCACAGGCTGCACAGGCTGTCACCCTTTTTCTTGTTTGCCAGGTGAATCGCATCCCTCCCGTATTTGACAGTCACCCTGCATCCGTGGAAAGAGACGGACACTGTTGTTGGATGCGCAGCCCACCTGAGGCCTCCGTGACCCCCTGAGGTGCCCCTTCTCCTTCCAAGGCCATTAGAGGGAACCTGTGGCAGCCGCAGCCTGCATCCCAAGCAGGATTACTCCGCAGGCCTGAATTTAGCACCTGCCCATCCTTCCTTCAAAAGGAGGACCAACAGTTACTGACCCCAAACTGCCTCCTCATGATTATCTAATGTTAACAGTATTTGCACAGGGACACATGAATGCTTAACCCAACAAAACGCATTTCTCCTGCGGTCTCAGGCAGGCCTATCTCACTCCTGTACCTGCAGGACAGGCTCACTTCAGCGCAAAAGCTCCCCAGGAATGAGGGCGATAAGGAAGCGCTCCTCTGGCTATTCAGCAGAGCCCGTTTCTTCCTCCCTCCACTGCCCCCTGGGCCTGATTAAACTAGTTTGGGCAGCCTACCAGGGGCCTGGAGAGAGACATCAAAGTGCTTGCTTTTTTTCTGTTGTCTCCTGTGTTTGTGGAGCAGCTGTTACCAGGCTCCTGTCTCCATCCAGGCACTCTGTCAGCCAGCAAACCACTTACACCCTCACCGAGCCGCCACCGCCACAACAGGCGGCACACGTCCTCGTCCTGCCAGAGGGTCTTCCGGGGAAAGAAAGCCTGGCGAAGAGAAGCTCGCTCTCCAGACACGGAGCGCCACAGCCTGCTGGGCTCCTGCCATACCCCTCCGGTCAGCCGGGGCAACCCGAGGCCRAAAGGCTTCATTTCACTTCATGTTCTCCAGCTCTACCCAGAGCAGAGTCAGCTCTGCCGGCTCCCAACAGAAAAAGCRAAGCGAGATGTCACCCCACGAGATGTGCATCTAAACATATCTTTGAGCATATGGGCTGAGACCTTCAAGTTTGTTCCCTTTTCCTTTGGGTTTCAGTACAGTTTTGGACAGTGGTAAATTAACATAGAGACGYGGGAAGCAGAGGGATGGGAAAAAATAGCGAGTCCTCTGTTTTTTGCATTGGCAGATTGCCATCTGTCCTTCAAATCCATTTGTTTCACTCATTTCAAGTAGAATTATAATAATTTGGGGGGGAGGGTGGAAAAGCACACTTTTTGGTTTGCTCTCAGTGTCACAGTGAACAAGTTGTTTAAACAACTCCTACACTTCAGTCTTGAAATACAGTCAGGCAGAAGCGCTTCGAGTGCCACAAAGTACACTGAAAACAGCACGAGCGATCTCACGTCCTCGCGTCCAGCATGGCTTATAACATCTCCTCCGACAACACCGTAGGAGCAGCTTTCCACGGCGCCTGGCCAGACCGACCCAGGCTCTGCCGGCGTTCCGGCAGCGCCGCGGCCCGGCGGTAGCCGGGCTCACCGCCAGCGTACGGGCGCCATCTAGCGGGGGCGGTGAGTGCCCTCCGCGCGCTGCTCCCGCCACAGCCGCTCGTTTCTGCCTCCGGTGCCCCGAGCGGTGAGGCGGAACGAGCCGTCCCGCCCCGCCGGGCCGGAGCGGTACCGCCGGTAGCGTACCGCCCCCGTTTACGCCCAGCCTGAGGTGACCGGGGAAACGAGCTCTCTATCATTCATCGTCCTTTCGTTCAGCTATAAATTAAGCCGCCATCACAAGTCACACCAACTCCGTGGCTGCAACGCCGTCGCACCTCTCCCAGGTGAGGAGATAAGAGCACATGGCGTTTTTCCACCAGGACCGTGAGGCCCTCACTGGAAATTAATAGCGGCCAGAGCCCTAACACCACAGGCTATGAGCTTTCCATACCCCACCAGTCAACTAGTACATCTTCTGCCAGCTTGGAGTCTGTACATGGTGTCTGCCTGACCAGACCTGGCTGCTACTCCCCTCCTGCCTCTCAGCCCTTCCCTGGAATCACCAGMCGCAAGAGAGCCCAGACAGGCACCATCACACTAGTCTGGTTTTCTTTGCAAAACCAGAAATGTAGTTAGAGCTCAAGCCCCGTATTTCAGTATTTAAGTGAAAATGTCCAGGACTGTCATTAATTTTGCATATTTTTCATCTATGCAGTTTCAAGGTCACTATTCCCAAGCATTTCTCCTGCAGACAGACGGCACAGTGCTGACCTGAGATCCACCTTCTCAGGCAGGTACGCTCTGCCCTCCATGCTGGTAACACACCTTCCAGTGCTAGCCCAACAGCTACAGAAACGCTTCAGTTTTGGAGATGTGGATCTCAGGCTTTCTTATAGAAGCATGCGTGGTGTGCATCTATTGTGTTACAGGTGCAGCACGTGCACACAGGCTCACGTGTCTCCTGAGGTATTTTTCTTAAGGTCCAAATTCATAGCTGTACCAAGCTGTGTGTATACTTTGGTCAGAAATTTAGAGATAGTTGTTTTCCAGTGTGTCCTCCTGATACTTATTTTATTCCATGAAGTATCACAGAACAAACTAATTTGTAGGTGACAGCTGGAACTGTTCCACAGGAAAGAAAACTGAGGCTACCAGAATGCTGTTAGATATCAACACTACAAAATTGTCTTTAAATAGTAATTTTAGAAGGATGTCAAGAAATATATCTTTGCTATGCACACTTCCACAGCGTACTGATTTTTAATCATTTTTACCTTCCTTAAACAGGACACAAAGTCAGATAAAAAACTTAGAGCCTGCTGGCATTATTTGAAACATTGCTTTACTTCCCCCCCGACACACACACTTTTGTCCTTAACACATGCATATTCTTAAAGAGTTTTAAACACTTTCTTACAGTGTACACCATGACATGGACCTGTAACTGAACAGAAGGATTACTCAAGAGTAATCTATTCATACTCCTGATCCCATACATTTTTGCTTACTGCCACAGAAGACATGGGTGCCAAGCGTCTATTAGAGGCTTCTTGTCAGAAAGCATTTGTGTGAGAAAAAGCCAGCTTTTGAAGACGCCTGGAATAGGTACATAGTGACCTACTCAGTAGTCATAGTTTTTAGGATACCTACATACAAATCAAGACTGCAAGCAAAAGGCTCTGGAATTATTTACTAGAAGGACTGCTTCCTAAAATTTACCTTGGGTTTATTGCTACTTCCAAAACAGATTTGTGTCTTGCAGAAGTGTTGCACCATCAGCTCTGTATTTTGTGGTGACAACTCCTCAAAACTATCTATAAACAAGTTCAAGCTCTGGATCTCCAAATACGTCTCCATTTCCTGAGGTCAAGTCTTACATCACAGTTTCACAATGGGCAGAAAGTTACTTTCAGAGACTTTAGACACCAACCTTATTACACGATACTGTCTTTGACTAGTTGTCAACCACTACAACTAATACAGAGCCAGAAGCATGCTCTTCTATTCCCGTATCTTTTTCAATGGAAGCTGCTTCATCCATGAAACTGATAAGGTGCTTCATATTGCTTGGCAAAGATTTCAGTCTTTCTTCAAGCTTGCTGCATATACCAATTCGCATTAGAGACTAATTTTCCCAGAGATTCTCATACTCTAGCCACAGCACCCTTCTGTTTCTCTTGTACCCAAAGATGACTTTTACACACCAGACCTTATGCTTTGAAAATACTACCAGAAGTAGTTTCTCTTCCAGACATGCATTGCAGCCTCCACAATAACACCTCTCAAGAGCTTAAAAATGCTTCAAAAATCGTATGACAGAATGAGTCTCAAAGCCATCAGATTAAAAATCAGTAAAACCTGCCACCAGAAGGACCACCTGCACATCTCTGCATTCAGGCAGCTGTCAGTTCCCTACTCCACAACAAGGACTGCTCTACCAGAGCAAAGCTGAGAAGCATCCAGCTTCCAGCTGAGAAGAGCATATTTGATAAGCATATGTATCCCTATCATACACCCTTCTCTGCCCCCACCACTCCTCACATCAGCTATAGGCAAGCGCTACTGCACACAATCACAGCAGTTCACAGCAGCAGTGAACATCACACCTTGGTTTAGTCTCCATCATCATGCTACCTCACTGTTGGACAACTATACTTCAAAACAGCCACAGTTAAAGCGACAATCAATTCACTATGATAAATCAACTATCTAAAATGCTTGATTTTTCCCATGGTAAGCAATGCAAAACCTAGCAGGGACAAGGGAGAACTTGCTATTGGAATTAATAGCTGTAGTCCAAAGGTCAGAAGCTGGTTGTGCATCACTTCTGAGGCTGGGAAGCCACACTGAAGATGGAGGTCTGCAACACTACAACCCTCTGCAGCACAGCAAGCTTCTGTGGCATCTTCTGTCCCTGATACTTCACTGATACATAAGGCCACCACATACTAGCTAAGCAACCTCTTGACTTTTTGGGGAGGGTGGGGGATTAAAGTTGAAGGGGAAAGCTCAAGGACTGAACAGCACAAGAGGCTAAACACCACAGGGTTTTCACTCTCATCATAATCAAGTTAGAGATAAAATTTTAGTGATATACTAAGCCTATCACATTCTTCAAGTTTAAAGAGACTCCCTTGTGGACACCTGCAATTTGCTACTCAAGCAGAAAACAAAAATTCAAATAAGCCAATAGATCTACTCCAAGTTAGAATACATTACAAGAGTCAACTATTTCATGGTTTTTTTTTTTTCAAACTATAAAAAGAGGCAGTCAAAGCAACGTTTCAGTTAGGTAGAGAATGCTGCATTAATTTCAAAAACTAAATAGTGGTAAAGCTGGAGTTTGTTGCACTGGGTAATGAATGAGGTGACTGTTTTCAAAGATATCCACACATGTACAGATCATAGCTAGCATGAACAGTTTTTACAGCACTGCTGTATAATCTCATTCAGTTATTTGACTACTGATGGTAATTAAGGACCATAATCCATTGCCAAAGAATAAACAAATGTGAGCAACCACCAAAACTTAGGCAATGGCAGAAATTGTGTGTGGATATTCCAGGTTTATTGCCAAGTACTTAGCTGTTCAGAGAAAATCTGAAGTTAAAGTAAGTTCTTGAGTATGTACAAAACAAGAATGGAGCTGAACACTTTACAAGCACAGGAAAAACAACAATAACCGAGAAAGTTTTGTTTATGTAGAATTAGTATCTTGAACTTGGATAATGAGGAATAAGATTAACAGATCAGAACTACTAAAGCAATGGAAAACCACAAAGAAAGTTTAAGTTGTATGGATAGAGCCAATCCAGCCTTCTTTCCTTTGGGACTTGCACAGGAATACAGCTACACCCCAGACTTTTGCAGGATCTGACCCTAGTAAACTAAGTACTTTACCATGCATATTGCTTATTAACTACCAAAATTGATGTAGTAGTACTGAGGTATTAAATTAATGTGCATCATGATTAGGGGTACTAGCTGTAATGTATTATATATGAAAATGAAACATTATGTACGAAGAGAAACAAGCATAGCAACTGATATCTACAAACTAAAGTCACAGTGGCACATTGAACAATTTTAGGTTAACCAGACTCACTTAAAAATAGAAACCAGAGGCTGGGCTCTTCTCTCACCCCATTTTACATGTCTTTACTTCCATTGATTTCAAGTGGAGTTCTTCACAATTTATGCCATTGTGAGAGGAGAATCAAGCCTTGTATGTTTGAAAGGAAACAGCAGACATGTTTCCCACCAGAGTGCAGGGGGAGATTTTAAAAAAAACACAAGTATATGAACTGTGAAACCAATAGAGTACACAAGCAAAGGCAGGCAATGAGGCTCTAGCTGGGGGTGGTGGTAGGGAACTTGCAAGCTTATCCAGGGTTTTTTTTGAAGACTTGGGATTGGTATTAAGTAGTCAGAAGCCCAGTCATTAAACTGGCTTTAAAATATAATTTTAGAAATAAATATTGCATTTTCTTTCTGACAGACTTAATTGATTTATATTTTCCTACAGTTATTCTATAAGATGAGGAGCAGGCCATTTTCTTTGCGGAGGACACAGACCTTCCATTCCCAGAAACTGGGAAGTGGGGAGGAGGTCCGAACTATTTGCATCACTAGAAATGGTGCCTAACTATCACTCAACACCCAAGCTCAAATAGGTGATCTTCCAAAACCCTTCAGGATTAACCGGACAACTATTATTACAGTAGTTAGAAAGAGCAACACTTGTTACTGGAACTCAAGTCAAAGTACTAGATGATTTATAGGTGACAAAACTACTTCATGGTTTGGACCTGTGGCACAACAGAAGCTACAGCTTTATGGTCTATTTTTTGGGGTAGCAGCACATGGTTAGGAAGCTCCTCTTTCACCACCCCGGTGAGCAACTCTGTGCACTAACACAATCATTGTACCTGTCTGTACTGATTTGGGAAGCTCACTTAAAACAAAAGCAAGAAAACCCCCAAACATTTTCAAACCATCTCTACATCCCTGCTCAAGCTGTGCCAGCACAACTAAGCAACAGTGCAAGGGAAATAGCTTGAGTATTTTACAGAGGGATTACAGACTTATTTCATTGTTTTATCAGGTTTCTATACCATAGTAATGCAAGACTGAAGTTATTCATACTCATTCAGAGCCCAACACTGACAGAATATTACTGTAACTGCCTGTTTGGAAATGCTTTTCCCCCCACCTTGACTCGTGTGCACAACTGGTGTTGCAGCTCACACACTGGTTTTTAAAGTCTCCCCCTGCACTCCAGTAGCAAGATGTGCCAGCAGTTTCCTTTTAAAAACAAGTCTAGATTCTCTTCTCACAATTGCATTAAATATTGGCTGATTCACTACACGACAAAGCAGAAAGAAGGTAAATGCACAGAATTACATGAAGGAGGATGACTTCTACCTGCGGAGAAAACATTGCATAATTCAAGATATACCTGCTGATTTTCATGAGACCTGTTCTTTCAAAGCATTAGTCTCCTTCCAGAGGCCATGGGAAGGTGGAAAGAGACCCAAGAACAAACACATATGCCCTTGAATATCCAACTTTGAGTGTTTCGGAGTTAGTATTTAGATGTTGAACGCTGACTTAAAGTAAAAAAAAAAAAAAGCCTTAAATGAACAGGAGCCTGGTATCACCCCAATTCCCAAAATAAGGCCACCAAGTATACCTTTGTGCTACTATACCACGGTCAAAGAGTCCTCATCACATCAGTACCTCTTTACAGCATCAGCTCCAGGCTAATAAGACATCAACTAATAGGTCAAAAAGGTTTATAAATAGCTACAGTACAATACAAGACAGACAGGGAGACATTAAAAACTAACCTACCAAAATTACAGCCTAAAAGGTGGCAGATTCAGAACTAGACAATAGAGCTCTGAGTGTCAGGGGAGATTTTGCAAAGAAATCTGAAAAGCAATAAATCTGCAGCAGTGAAACAGATGCCTGCTTGTCACTGTGGTCACTTCAGTTCAATCAAATACCTGCATTGCTCAAGTTCAATATATTAACAGCTACTCTAAAACCATAAGAGCTGTTCTTGCATGAAATCAAGAGTTTTATATAACTGGAAAATCATATATTGAGAAAGAAATGGGCTATTAGCCTGGACCACTGAACTACAGCTTCACACCACCTGAAATCCCCTGCAAAGATTGTCCAAGCAGATTGTCTGTATGAAAGGTCAGTGGGGTAAAGCTTGACGTTTAGCGGATTCACAAACAGCTAAATCAACCATTCAGCTCACTAACCTACTCAGCAGCACCCTTTGCTGTGAGCACTTCCACAGCTTTTTGGCAGCTCATACTTGAGCACACCAGCAATACGCAGAGCTCCCTCTTAGCATGCGATGCTGTCTCCAGCCTCACCCTAGTACATGGTTCCCTTCCCCAGAGACTCCTAAGGGGAGGCCAACACCCTGCAAAAGGGGAGCTGCACTCTGGGATCTGGTTGTGGAGAAGAGCTGCCATAACACAACTGCTTGCTTTTTTAGGCAGCTTACATTTCTCCTGAATAGTAGTGGTACCTCCTAGTAGATACCTGCTGAAATCCAAACCTACACTGAGCTGCTAAGAGGACAGAACAAAGCTGCATCCTGGGTAACAACATCTTTACCAGGCTGAAGTTACGTACTTTTCCTGTACCTCAGTACAGAAGAGAGCCTGGTCTGCTTCCTACACGTTTGGCAGTACTCTAAGACATTCGTTGGCTATTGGCCTGCCAAGCTGTTTAGGCTTATAAGTTCCTTTGCACTCGCTTTATACTATTAATTTTGTTAAATATAAACATATCCTCTGTGTCTTTTATTCCTATATTCCATATGCACAGAACAAACTCATTTCAGTCCTAGGATGAATGGGAACTCAATATTTATCACACAGATCCACCATGCTTTGCAAACAAGACTGAAAAAACCCTCTCACAATGAAGTTATCCATATGATCTTTCTGATGAGCAAAGCATGAAAAAACAGTTCAAAGCTCTCCGAAAGCCATATGTATACTTTTACAAAAGACATCTGCAATTCACCAGTGAGGTTCTAGACCTAGCATAATTCATTTAGCAGTCTGTATATATAGATGCAAATACACTAGGTTCAGACATTTCTTCAATGCCTCCATAAAATTCATTTTAAAGTATATAAATATTCACACTTTGAATAGTCATCTCAGCATGTGAAGCTTTTATTTTTCTGTGAAAATACTGATTCCTGCAAGGAGGCTGAATTAAAGTAAAAATATATTAGTCCTAAAGTATGCACACAAACACATGCAATTTCTTTACATAAACACTTTTGAACTTCTGGGTGATTAACTATAACACTTGATTACAAAAAGACATCTTTAAAAAACATCTTCACTAATCATGCACTAATTTTTAACATACTTGAAAACAAGTCAGCTTTTACTGCAGTTAGACAAGTTGATCCACACTTGAAAGTGCAAGACGGCTTTCAATTTGTGCCATGGTTATTGTGCATTTGTGTTGCTACAGAAATGGGCCATGGGTGAGGGCAGTGTCCGACTAGTTGAGCAAGAGTGGCTGGGTGCCTTGGCAGAGCCTCTTGCTGAGCTAGCACTATCTCTGTCACAGGAGTACTTTGTTAATGAAGTGATTAGAGGAGGGTAAAACAGGTAAAGCTGAACAATTACAGCACTTGTGTCAGAGGTGGTTTATATTGCTCCAATGAGGAGCATGGGAATACAGACGAGATGTGTGCTTTGAGGAGCAGTATAGCAGTATCTGTCTAGATATGTTTAAAGATTCAATTGCACAACTCTTAACATGTAAGTTTTTCATTTCAGTCTTTTTAAGACTGGTGAGAGAAGATGCAGCTTTTCTACAGAACAAGAGGACGCAAGAGTCCTACCACGCAGCGTGATCTGAAGCCTACGTTGCTATATTCATAACTGCATCTATGTTCTTATCCTCTTTTTAAACGCCTTCAGAAATGAAGATGTTTGGACAATGAAGACTCCCTTTAAGAAAATTTAAGGGACTAACATCATCCTGCTTAAAAAAAAAAATCTGTAAGTTTTATTATAAGCATCATGATATTGACATGCAGATTTTTAATCATGCTGGTTGCAATTATACAAATCAGTGATCAAATCCACTGAGAAGTCAGTTTTTGTATACACCACATTAACACAAACATTAGACATGGATTTGGCACATTGCTGTCAGAGAAGCCTAGTTCTGGAATCATGTAATATTAAGACTGGGGCTACCTGATGCAAGATTAGAAGGCAACAAGCTCAAAAAGGTGGTTATAAAAACATCACAGGAAACAAAATTTATTTTAAATAAAAGCAAAGCAATCATATTTCAATATTTGGATGGCAGTTGGAAATGCTTTTTTGGCATGCAGCTGCTCCACGAAGCCAATATTGTGTGTAACTGGAAACATTTCAAAAAACCAGAATTGTTACTAAAGTCAAAGACCGTAATTGCAAGCTGTGGGATCTGTGCTTAGATAAAAGAGGGGCAACTGAATAAAACTGTTACAGATATAAACCTACAAGCACACTCCATAATACTCATCACTTTATTGCCAACTCAGTAGAACTAGAGAGCAAGGGAGTAAGAGGGGGCAGGGAAGATGAAGGAGAGAAGCACACAAGGCAGAACAGCAAGAGCTATCAGGTGCTATAAATCAATGTTTCAAACACAAACCTTAGACAGGAGTACATGACTTTGGTACAGAACAACTGAAATAACACAGTTCCAGCTTTTGTTGATGCGTAATCCACTGGAAATGAAAGGCCTGCCTGAGAGACTGTCTACCCCAGGTTTACTAGCTAGCAAAACACTCTGAGCTTGATAGGTTCAAAATGATCTTGAAAAGCAACTCACCAATCTTATGGTTATATTTAAGAACTTTTAAGGAGTTAGCCTTCCAGGCAGAGTTCCAAGAAAAGGTAAGCTAGCAAAAAGCTGTCATTTACAGATATTTTTAAAATACTAAAAATGTTTGTATTGGCTCATACCTCTTGTATCTGAGCACTTCACTCATTTTGTATATTTAAAAAAACCTCCTTGCACAAGAACATGCTTGAGAAGTACTGTCAGTTTGTGCTGAGAAGTCATTTGCTCATTTATTTTTGCCAAAAAAAAGTATAATGTATTTAGTGCACAATATAAACAAGCAAAATACAAAGAGGAAGAGTTATAGCAGACCACTTATGAAATTTTCTTCAGTAACTGGAAATATCCTTTGACAATGAACGAGCAGCCAATGAGCCGTTTCTGTAAAAAAACGTGTAATTTTGGCAAATTGTGATCTGATAGTCTATCTGGGAATTTCTGCCAGAAATGCCACGACTTCAGTGTGCTATTACTTGCAAAACATGTTTCTTCCCATCATTCTTCAGCCATAAGATGGGAGGGGGAAAGATGAGCGATAGCTGTGCTGTATCCTTCCAAGCTGGTTCTTCCCATTATACAACTCCTAATCCAAACAATTTAAGCACACAAGTAAAAGCTACTCATTTCTGTAAACATTTCCAGGAGCAGGACCTAAGCATGCATGGCTTACACCAAGCATATACTAATGACTAGAGCTAACCTCAAGTTTACCTCTGTTTAAACAGCACAAGCAGAAAACAGTGCTGGCCAAACTGAAGCTTAAACCTTAATACAAGGGGGTAAACTGAATATTGATATAAGCCACTTGGTCATTATGCACCTATCTCATAATCAAGTATTCTTAATGCAATATTATATCATAAAACAATTTTCCCAGAAACACAAGTGATGCTTTGTAATTATAAACAAAAGGTAATGTTTCAGAGCATGTTTTTATACCCCAACAGCAGGGATCTCTTTACTTTAGGATAAGGTAGTGGTAGAAAACAGAAACAAATCCCAGCTTGTTTGTTTGTTTTAAATGGACTTCACCACTGCACATACAATTAACTCTGGAATGCACAAGACATAGCATCCAAGCAAATAGAGGCTTTAAATTTAAGTGCAACTCTCGGTCTGCTCTGTTAGAAGCTGTGTATAGCAGCCGTTGACAATATATTACGTAAGATCCATATTACAAAGGGCAAGGACTTTTTAGGCTAGGATACAAAGGCTGCAGCATTAGAAAGGGTCAAAGCAATCTGCAAAGACATAATACGAACCAAAGCCATTTAAATTACTCTGTAAATGTAGACGTTCATTAGCATAGAAAAGTTTCACAGGAAAACAATGACAAAGTAAAAGCCATCTGATTTTCATATGCTAATTAATTAAATATGCCAAATGCATTTAATCTCTTATTATAACCATAGGGGGAGACAGACCAAACTCTTGAAGTTCTGAAAAGCCAGGTCATTAGCGTGCCAAGTCATTCTTCAGATCTCCTCCTTATATACAAATTTACATTCCCAACTTATTATATATGTAAGTAAAACCTGGCTCGCCCCTCCCGTCCCCTCCATTTCTCCTTCTTTGGAAGACACTTGCTATCTCCTACTCCTGTATTCTAAACGTCTTATTAAATGTTGGAAAGAACCCGTTTACTAGGAAAAAAAAAAGCACAGAAGCCATTTTGCCAAAAGCCCGAGTTAAACACCCCAGTCCTCCTAAGACATAGAATAAGCTAGTTGAAAATGAGATTAATAACATTCTTGCACATATGCATGAAAATCCACACATAGTTTGTAGTCTTTCACTTTTAAGTTCAGATGACACTTCTAGCCATTTCTTGCCTTTCCAAACAAGAAAAGGATTCTGATGTTTACGTAAGGTTCTTCTTGCTTAATAAATCTTAAATTGAAACAGATTTTTTTTTTTTTTTAAAAACAATTACCTTCTTCAGAGTTATCATACTACAGGATATTAGGAAAAACCAGACTCTCCTGTTGCTTTTACCCACATCTGACTCCAATCTTAATAGTTTAGTTATTAACCCTGTAAGGTCCCCACACACACACACCTTGCCCAGTTGATGTTAAAATTTTTATATGACTGATCTGGGCTTACTCATTACAAAACCTTTTGTTATACAGAAAGAGAGCAGCTCCGTGGACCTTGATTTACAGGACACAATTAACCATGTTGTTGGCAGAACTGCACCAGCCTGGCTCATCCGGGGCTCTCCGGTGAGAAATGAAAGAATCTGTCACTGCAGTCAGAGCAACTGCTCTCCTTCTCTCCTCTCCCCTTCGTTCCCTTTCTAAGCCCACTCTGACCTGCTGACATTTTGGGATGAAAATCTGGCCACTGCGATATACCTGTGCTGTAGAGAGGCAATACAAATAACAGTATTTCCTCCTAGAAATAATAACAACTAGAGCTAAAGGGGGAAAAACACATCCTGCTAGAAAATCTCAGCAGTCACTCTGAGTTTGCCATGCAAAAACATGCAGTTTAAAGACCTCAGTTACCAGCTAAACAACAAAACCGGGGAACTTCATCAGCAGTAACGCTAGCCATTTATTTTTGCCACCTTTTAGGTTTTAGCACGTAGGGAATATGCATTGTTAACCTTTAAATCCTCTGTATAAACATTTCTCAGAGAGCTTGTAAAATATCCCCCGCTGTGTTTCCTGGCTCTCCAGTTGATGGCATTTAGAAACACTGGTACTGGCGGGTGCTTTATTTTGCTTTCCTCGGCCACCCCGCTGGGGTACAATGACAGATTCCTGTCCAAGGCCAGACCCGGCCGCCCCAGGCTCGGACCACAATGAAGGCGCCCTGGGCTCAGCCCAGCCGGATGATAAATGGTGGCTGCTGGAGTTTGAAATCCCGCGGTGGGAATAAATATTCTGGGAGAAGGAGCTCAGGGAGTGCCCATCGCCCTTCCAGAGCTCTCTTCGTTGAGGAAGGAAAAAATACATACATACTTCGGCTAGGTCCGTGCTGCATCTCAGGGGCTGTCGGGGGGGGTTACCCCCCAGCAACACAACGCGCTCGCAGCGGAGAGCCCGAAAGATGCCGCCGGGATGGCAGACCGAGGTGTTCTCCCCCACGGGTGCCCCGCTCGGGGCAGGAGGGCGCCCAGGCACGGACACTTCGCTGAGGATAAGGGAGAAGGCGGAGGCTGCTGGAAGAGGCCAGTTGTCACCCCACTGACAGGCAACAGCTGAGCTCCTGCATCTGGACCCTCATTCAGACCGGCGGCCCCGGCCCGCCGCGCCTCCCGCTCCGCCGCGCCATCCCCCCCCGACAGCCGCCGCGGGGCTCGGCGGGATCCCCCCGCCGCTCTCCCGAGCCCGCAGCCCCCGTCCAACAACTCCGTGCAGGACGGCGCTACTCCAGCGGCGCTGACGAGCGCCAGCTCTGGGTTCGGGCGGCTCCTTACGGGCACCCCCCAGCGATGCAGACCCCGGGCGGGGCGCAGGACCCCCGCCGCAGAGCGGGATGCCGCGGGAAGGGCTCCGCGGGCTCCGCCGCCGCCAGCGGCACGGTCCCGGCTGCGGACGGCGCCCCGCCAAACCCGCCGGGCGTCCCGCCGCGTTGCTGCGGGCTGCCACCCGCGCCCGCCGGCCCTCCCCCGCGGGGAGTCGCCACTTACCCTCCCCGCAGCGCGGCCGAACCACGGCGACGTATTCCCGGGCGACGAGCGGCGGGGTCCGTCACATCGACAGCGGGGGAGGCGGGCACCCGGCTCTGCCCCGCGGAGTCAGCGCCGGCGGGAGCCGCGCATCTCCGGCAGCGCCGCGGAGGGGACCGCCCGGCCGGAGCCTCCTCTACCGCCGGCAGCCTCCGCCGCCCCGCCGCGAGTGGCCGAGCCCCGCGCCCGCTCCCCGCCCTAATGGGGCTCCGCCGCCCCGCGCCCGGGACGGCGACATGCGCGTTCCGCCGCGCCCATTGGCTGCCGCCCGCCGCGCCCGCCAATCGCCGTCGGGCCGGGGCGGCCGGCGGCTCGGAAAACCCGGCGGGGCGGGGCGGCGATGGTGGGGCGGGGCGCGAGAGGCGGGGCGTGAGGGGCGGGGGCCCGGCCCGGCCCCGCCCCGCCCCGCCCCGCCCCGCCCGTCTGCCCGGCGGGGGGGCGGGGGGAGCGTGCTGCCGTTGGCAGCTCAGGGGGGCACGGCAAAACTTGTGAACCCCCTTCTTCCCCCCCCTTTTGGGAAGGCTGGGGAGCGGGCGGAGGGCGAGCAGGCTCCCCCCCTCCGTTTCCCCCGGTCAGACGGAGCTCTGAGGCCAAGTGCCGCGCTCCTCGCCGCCGGCTTTCACCGAGGGAGCGGGAGAGAGAAAGTTAATTAAAAACTTTTCCCGCTGATCTGTGCAGAGGTGGGTGACGGGGCTCGCTCCGGCGGTATTTGCGGCCCACGGTATTGTCGGTGGGCTGCGCATACCCAGCGGTTGCAGCCAGGGCACTGCTGGAGGGAGCGGGGCGCGGGGCCGTCGCCCTCCTCGGCCCTCCCCGTCCCGGGTGCCTGGAGCCGGCAGCCGCCGGGCTCAGGAAAGCTCCCTTAGAGGGTTGGCAGGGGTGGGCACTTCCCAAAGCAAAGCAGCCCCGTTGTTAATGTAAACAAGATGGCAAAACGAATGCGGTAGGCATTAAAGGGACGCTGAAGTAGCCAGGTATACATTTAAATCCCTTCCCTTATATTGTTATCGGCACTTTCGGTACCTGTTTAAGCTACTGGAGTTTGCAGCCCTTGTTTCAGTTGCTCGCACCTCATACCCTTTAAGCAACATGAATTGAGCTCCTGGTTCTCTAGTGGTCTCACAGTGTTTAAGTCCTCTACGAAAAAATCAAAGAGAAGGATGAGTAACAATGAGGACGTTTAACTTAATGTTACATTTTTTCCTATAGATGCAAATTGGAAGGTGAGATAATTTTACCAGAGTGACTTCTAAGCGATCACAAACTCTCCCCACTTGGTGAAACAAATGTGTTTGGAACCGTGAAAGCTTAATATAAAGCTGAAATTTGGTCYGTTGTCTGGCAGTGTCTCTCTTGATTCTCTAAACAAGGAATTATTTGAGGTTAGGAAACAGCAATTTTCCCTTCATGTTTTGAAGCACATTCGGTTTTCCTGTGTTAGCAGAGTAAGTTTGTTATCTGGAATCCAATCTGGTCAAAATCATCTTTCTGTATCCGAAAAAATAAAAACGTRAGACTCACAGGAAACAACTTTAGACTACAACCCTAGGCTACAACTTTATTACAGGCAAGAGTGTTAAACCTACTTATCACCTTAAAAGTTTCAGCTGCAATTCTAACCCTGGTGCTCTGCTCTGCCCTTTCCTTGCACCCTGGCTGTAGTATCACCATCGCATTGCTGAACACTTCCTTTTAAATCTTAACCAAGTCTGAAAATAAACACTTGCAGATTGCATCTGCATGGAAGTTTTCAGAGAGAGAAGGCAAAGACACTTGTACAGACAGGTGAAACCTCAGAAGAGGCAGCCTCTATCGCTCCTTCCATCAGAATGAATTTGGATTTCTTCTGTAATTTACGAAAAAACATGAAGGATGAAATAGAAGTCTGAGAAAATGAATCCATTCTAAAGGGAATACAAAGAATAGGATGGCAAAGGTGGCAAAAGGGCTGCTTGTAGCCATCTGCTGCTATAGAGCTGTTTATCCCTTGTCCTGTGTTCTTCCCTGCCACCTATTCAAGCGTTTCTGTAGCACTTATCACTGAGATCTAAATACGTTTAGACTGTGCTGGCAGCATTGCATGATTTCCGTCATTTACTTCTTCCCACTTCAGATTCCAAAGGCATAGGAAATAAGATTGCTTGGCTTTTAAATAACCTTGTCAAAGGTGTTTACAGTCATATATTAGCAGATCTGAATCTGGAATGAAAGAATTTATGGCCAATGCACTCTTTTAAGTTGTGTATCTGTTTATCTGATCCTCACTTACAAACACCTCTAATTAAGCTATAAACTCTTAGCTTCTACTTAACCATATGGGTAGCCTGGGAAGTTTGCTACAGTAATGTAATTTACCCATTCTACAGCCATGTCTGCAATGCAAATCCAGCATAACTGCTTTAATAGTGTTACAACCTGCTCTGTTTTTCACAACATGGGCAGAAATAAAGCATGTCCAAGTTACCAACTGTAGTCCTGATGAAACAGGGCAGTCAGTTTTCTCTTTGGACCTACGGGACTTTGTTTGTGTCAGGGAGAAAATACGCCCATAACCCTATAAACAGTAGGAAATAAGACAAAAAAATACAATCTGCAAATGCAAGTACTGGGGAAGGGGCTATAATATTCTCCATCAATTTTTTTGCACTTTCCGTGGGACCTACTTGGCTCTCCTGTGATTTTGTTGCATTCTACGCTTGGGTACTGTTTGCAGTTTTTAGCTGCATGCACTTTTCATTCACTTGACGTCTGGATAATTTGAGGATGGGGTCTACTCTGCCACTGGAGTGGGTTGAGAGAGGTTATAAGGAAAACTTGCACATAAAAAAGGCCCAGAGTTACAATATCTTTTGTATATCTTGCATTTGCATATATTAAACTTCTATTAAATATTTCAAAAATATTTATGCAAGAAAAAACATATGAACTACTGATAAGCAAGTTTAAAAGGGGCTTGAGTCCCAGCTTTGTTACCTTAACATAGTAAAAACCTCAACTTCCATGGGACTGTTACCTATTGCATGAAAAATGTATTCTAAAATACGTTCTATATTTAGGACTTTTCTCTAGAAAGTAGTGCTGACAGTTACCATGAATTTCATGTGAGGAATGCAATTTTTGGCCTATGTTGCAGGAGCTTAAAATTTAAAAATGTGAAGTATGAAAAGTTTTTGTGTAATTTCGAAGTAAAGGGAAAAGCATCTGTATAGATTCATACAGGTACCCTGGGAGGAAATGCCTAGAGCAACCCATCAGACCTTCTTTTCCAATCCTACCTCTTCCAGGGAATACTTTAAATATTTCTTATTATCTTTAAAGTATCCCATGTTTTCATATTGAAATCTTATATACAGAGTTGCAACTGCAACTGCAGGTAGGTGAGCAAAAACAGCTCCTTAGCTAGGTAGCAAAAATATAATCTAGCACTGATGTAGTTTTGAGGCTAGCCCAGCTTGGAAGAGATGGCTGGACCAGATGGCCCCCAGAGGTCCCTTCCAACCCTCATCCTATGATCTAGAGCTGTTGGATTCAGCCAGTACGGAAGATACAGGTCAGACTATGACGTCTAATTACTAAAGCAGTTTAAGTATTGGGGAGTAGAAAAAGGCCATGCGTGGAAATGGAGAGTTTGAGTGAAGCATAGCGGTCTTTATACTAACATTAGGCCACCTCACAGGTGTCTACCTCGTGGTTTACTGTGTATTTAAAGCAAAATTTGTGTTAGATTAAGGGCAAGATTTTGATTTTTTGCAAGGTCAGATTGTACTGTTTTGGTTTGGTTTAGCTTTTCTCTGTGGTGTGAAGCATAGGCCAGCTTCATTTGGGGATTTTGGGGGAGGAACAATGCTTTAATTTCTGCTGCTCACTTTCTACAACACTGTACATGGGGTTTATACTTTCTCTTTTTATTTCTTAGTCTTTCTTCAGGAAGGGAGCCCACAATGGGTACAATGGCCATTCTTTTCCTATTTGTACTTCTCAGTAGCAGTGAGAATGCCTCAGTTTCCCTCTTTGCATGCAGAGAATAAAATTGTCATATACCACATGGGTCTTGTAAGGCTTACTTAATGTTTGTGGAGCACTTGAGCTTTTCAGACAAAAAGCTTGTTCTAGTTCTGCATTGGGTGTTTCTGGGCCACTTCAACTGGAATCAAGTCATGTGGACTGCCAGAAGCAATTAGGCATGAATTTTCAAATGCTCATTCTTATAAACCCAACTCTTTTCTTTGGCATGTAACCAGCAATATGTTCTTTCTCAGTTGTATAGTTTTGGCTTAAAAAAAACAGTCTTAAGAGCAAGTTTTCAAAATGCAATTAGTTAAGAGGGTTGCTTTCCCCACTACCTTAACAGGTGTACCGCTTTCCTCCTCTGTATCCTCAGGACTCTCAACAATCTAAGTCAAACCTACTCCGAGTGCTGGGTGGTCTTTGCAGGGTAGTTGGAAACCTGGTCACCAGTCATTCAAACCAGGGATAGACTGAGGAGTACTATGACCCCATCTCAGCATCCAGGTTTGATTTCTTTTCCCATGTAAACCTGGGTGAGGCATGCATGGAGGGAGGGAACTGCATCCTGATACAGAGTCAGGACAAAGCTGCAATGCATGCTTGCATTTGGAAGAGAGGATGGCTTCTCAGGTTTTCCAGTTCAAGTATTGCTCCAGGCTACAGGGTCTCCTTTTCTGATTTATTTTTCCAATAGTCCTTAATTTTTGTATAAGAGCTTTCCTGATGATTTTTGCCTGTTTTGTTTGTTTTGGCCTTATTCTATGGCTCCATAACTTTCTCAGCTGTATGGTCCTTCCTAATCTCTGTTTAAAAGTCAGCTGAATCCTTGCATGGCCAGCTAAAAAAAGTTTCTTATGGATTTCATTCCCAGGCATCCTCCCTAGCTGTTTAACTCTCTGTGTCCTCTCTACCTGGGCTAAAATATTATCCTTATACGAAGGCTTCACACCCTGTCATTGATCACAGACTTCTCCATTGGTTCTTCTAGCCTAGTTATCTCCTATGGACTAGGATAAAATGGGCAACTTGACTGAGATGAAAAGAACAACATTTAGTTTACAATACATGTAAGTAATCCCAGTCCTGTTTCTGAGATCTGCTGCTGTGCCTTGTGCTCCCTCCCACCGGAGCTGGAGTCAGTCCTGCTAGCTGCAGTGACGTTTGGAGCAGCTCTTGGAAAACATCCCAATGTTTCTGTAGCTGTTCCAGCCGTGGATGATTGTACTCTGCCTTCTGAGTGGTCTCAGATGAATCTAGTTGTATTCAAGAAATAATGGCAAAAGTCCCTGCATTTCTCTAGTTCCAGATGAATACTCACAAACCCAGTGGTCCTTTGCATATCTATTTCCCAGTCCCACCACGCATTAGACTCCTACCTGTATGCCTATGAGGCTACCATGGTTTTTTCACAGCGTTTTCCCCAAGAGTGTGACAATTTCATTGCCTGGAGGTGTTTCTGTTTGAACAGGAGACACCGAGATTGAACAACCTTCTGTTGTCCCCGCTTTGAGAGATGAAACAGCTTTGAGAACATATGTCTGATCCCATATCCACTGAGACACTTGATGATTAGCTGTTTCATAAGATCAACCCAGATTTATAAGTACTACACAGAAAAAAACTTGATAGAAGGCAATAAATATTATTTTGGATAAATATCCGTGATGATTTTAAGAATCTTTTGTTCTTACTAAATTCTATTTAATTAAAAATTACACTTTGAGAAGCCAGGGTGTTAGAAGTTAAGGATAATACGCCATACTATTTGTCCTTTTCCTTCTCTATAATGGCACAAGTGTAAATCACAACCCTAACTTGATTAGCTTTTGTTTCACTGTGTTACGGTTTTAACATTAAACATAGTTCGTTATTTAACTGTATGGAAGTTCTTAATCTTTTACTTAAATGTAAATTGCAAAGTACAATCGCTAAACAAATTGATTGAATACCATTGATTATTCATCAAATAATTGTGGCAAATCATGTAATCAATTATTCATCATCCTCAGAGAAGAATAGATGACATGAAGAATAAGCTGTAATTAAGATAAAACACTATTGGATTCTGTACTGATAATTTCTTTTGAAATTACAATTCTTGCAATTAAATCAAATTGAAATTAAAATGCGAGTAGCCTGATTGAGGCACTGAGTAATGATTGTACAAAAGCGTAATCTGCTAGAGACTATTCACGTATGGGGACACAGATGACATTTGCTGCCTGAAATATTTTCTATTTTTCCCCATGCATTACTTCTGTCTAATGCAAGAATGCTGTTATGATTATAGATTTTAGTCTCCACCATTATTATGTGACCGATGCACCAGTGTTACGAAAAGTAAAACACATTCTTAAAAACAAATTAAACATTTAATTCCCGTGCTAGATTTATCTTTAGCCTAATTTTTGTTTTTTCATACTAAGTGCCACCCAGAATCTAGATTCAAAATGAACATGGATAAATTTACACTGCTGTAAGAATTTGGTTTTGCAAATCTTGTGGAGTTTAGACTTTATTAAATTGTTTTATTTCCATGAGTAGAGGACCTGACCTGCTGGACATTTAAATCAATGGAAAATCTCCTTTTGTCTTCAGTCATGTAACATACCTAGAAAAAGTATCTCTAGGAAACAATAAAAACATCAGCATTAGTCTTCGTCAAAACCACTGTTAATGAAATAATTTCTCAGTCAGTTGGACTGAGGTAAAAGTGAAGTCTGATCTTGACAGCAGTCCTCAACATGTGTGAATGCTGTCTTGAAATATTAAGCATTTTTTGACTATCACGCTAAAAATGAAAGGAATGAGATGGCCTTCTGCCTGAAGAAGTAAACTGGAAGGTAACTAATGTAGCAAATTGTGRGTGTTTTTTCAAATTCAAAAAATATTTCAGAAGGCTTGATAAAGTTAGGGGATTTTTTAGCACCAGGGATGAACGGTTCTCTAGAAGTAATCACTATTCAAGCTATATAACTGAATGCAGCTATTAGTTGCAAATAATAACCTCCCATGACATTGTTTTGATGTTGATAGGATGAGCGCGATAATACACAGAGTACAAATATTTAGGTAGATTTGAAATTCGTGTACTAGGAATAAGCTTTCAGTTATGATTAGGACTATGATTTAGATATGGGTTGTCTCACAGTTCTTTACGTCTTTTTGCCTCAACAACATGCATTGTAACAATCAGTTCAGAAGCCATAAAGGCAAAGTTTGCAGGTAACATACACGCACATGGAAAAATGTATTCCATTGCCTAAATAGCCATTGTTTTGAAAAATGACAAGGGGAACAGAATTCAGTCAGATTTAAATAGCATTTTAGCTAGACCTCTAAAGTGAGGCAGAAATGGTAATGTCATCAGGAGTATTTCCTTTCTTTCTCCTCTCTGCTAGACAAAATACATTTTATTGGGTCTTTATATTAAATATCAACGAATGAATGATTTTCAACATTTGTTGAAAGTAATTTTGGAAGATAAATGTGAAAAAACCAGGCCCAAAACAAAGTAAAAAATTCAGATTTATATTATTGAAAGCATGCAATAAATTTGCTTTCTGTGTTTTAAATGCATATCATGTTTTCAGTATTTGATGTTCATTATTCGAATTATTTGTGTTCCCGTGTATTAGGCTGCATGATGTTGTTTCTATTTTCTTATTGGGTAAAGGCACTATGCTGCTAGTGTGTGTATAGACAAATTTAAGATTCTGCTTCCTTTAGCAGTTTGAAATGACTTTGAAATGCATTTTCAGAAAACATTTGAGTTCTAAAACTTGGTAACATGGGAGTTCATAGAAACGTAAAAGCTGCGAGTAAATAAATCAAAGGATGTTTTTTGGAGATGGTAAAGAGCCAGAAATCCAACAGAAGGAAAAGGGGATAATGAGTGGGCAATATTTCTGAAAATCAGAAATGTTTACAGAATTTGAATGCTTGTTCTTTTTTCCCCAGTATTTGCCAGATTCAGATATCAAGTATCTTCACTGAAGATGCAACCCAAACAGTTGATAATTAAGCACTGATCTATTTTTCAGGTTTCTTCTCTTCCATGGAGTGTCACAACACAATTTGCTGTAGCCCTGACAGCTCCCTTTAGCACTAAGTCTCTCTCTAGGTCTGGTTAGAGGGGACTGTTGCCAAATTTTGTACTTTTTCATTCTCCATCCTGTAAGGTTTGTTGTACGTTAATTGCCTCTTTGAAGTGTCAACAATTGAGTAAGGTGAGGGACTTAAAAAGGCATCCTTGTTCCTTTGGAGGTGTCATTTTCTCAGGCACTGCCTATTTATCTGTCAAGGTTGACATGTGAAAATATGTCAAGTCGCCTGATTTGTCAGCTAAATATGCTTTATATTTCTTTGCTTGCATTTTATGTAGTTAAACCTGCTATAATGGAAACTCCAGAGAGCCAAAATACTGGAGTCAGCGAAGCAGGATTTGACAAACTCACACTGAATTATTTGGCCAGTTTAAGCTAATTGGGAAGAAAATTCCTCAGGACTGACTATACTCTTCAGATTGTTCTGAGATTCTCTGTAATACAATATGATTTTATTCTGTACACTGTTTAATCGCATCAAAGGAAAGCACCTGAGCCAATGCACTTAAAATTGGGTACAAAAATTACAGCATCACCACCTTTTGTAAAGTCTTTCAGCACATTTCCTTCGTACTTAGAAAACAGTATTTTCTTGTGCATGTGTTAGTTGGGATCCTTTTCATTCTTCTCATTGTACTAATCTGAGAAATTTGCTCACCCACGAAGATATCTTACAAAGTCCCTATTCTTTCATCCGGTGGCAAAACTGTGTCTTGAAATGTAATCAGTGGGAAATTTGTCAGGATTAGTCAGTACTTGTCAAATCTATGTCAAACCACTGCAATATCTCACTGACCCCTAGCTCATGATTTATCAAATGTAGCTAACACACACACACACAAAATGAAAACAGATTTTAAAAGGGGAAAAGAGGGAAGAAATGGCATTCATTGTGAAAGCATTTTATTTTCTAATCTATGTAGTTTTGAAGTTAAGGCTTGATCAAAGACATCGCAGACATGACCAAGACAGAAGGAGAGCACTCTCTTTAGAAAATTTGTATCTGCATTGGTACTTCCTAAAAGGCGGTTTTGGCTTGGAAAATCAAGGGGGTGCATGCCGACAGGGAGAAGTTCAGGCTCAGATCCACATAGCTGATGGTGGAGAGCGTGATTCCCATCTTTTGTACGTCAGCCTGGTCACCAGAACACTAACCTGAGGCTTGGCTGCCTTGTTTCTCTTCCATCCACAGCTTAAGGGCTAAAATTCGTATCTCCTACCTTGCAGAGGAATGACCCGAAAGCTGTGCTGGAGAAACGGGGCACAGGGTGCTGGGCAGGAAAGTAACCATTCATCTGACCAGGGAGGGTGTAACAGGGAGCGGGATTGAGGAGGAGAAAGGAAATACCGGTATAAGAAAACACCACTGGAGACCTGGGATTATCTGCCTTCCCAGCACTGTTTCTTATTTTACTAGTGACTGTTTAATTCCTGCTGTATAAGCATGCTGAAGTTTGAGGTGGGGATCCAAGCCTTACCCTTGGCTGGGAGCTGCCCGTGCCCCTGGGCAGCACAGGCGCACTGCAGCTTGTGTTCGCTCGCCCTGGCATCGCCAGTCTCGCTCTCCTTCCTGGGTGGTGATACAGCTTTGACAGCAGCAGCGAAGAGTTTTGCTCTCCCTTATTCCCTTGTTGTTACTCTACTCAGGGAGATTACTTCATCCTAGGCCTGTCACTTAGCCAAGTGCTTTAAACAAGAAGCTATTAAGTAAATAATGGACAACCACTGCAGGACATCTTTAAAATAATGAAGAGTGAGAGCCTCTGAGAGCGAAAGGGATAACTTAAGTGTCTAAATCCAGATGAGGTTTCAGGTCGTCATTCATTAGATCGCTTAGGCATGTATCTGGGAGCTGATTAGAAGAGAGGTGGGATCTCATTTTTACCTCGTTCTATGACATTTGCTGTTAGGTTCCCTCCCCTGACATACCATCCCTGTACCACCTGCTCGCTCAGCACCTCTGCTGCTGCGTGTGTCACTGTCAGGAGGTGCCTGCCGGGACCAGGGCGCTTGTTTAACAGATTCCATTCCAGGAAGAAAGCGTCCAAAAATGAGGGGACCAGTGCTGTGTGCAGAACCGGTTTTATCAATCTGACTCTCATGAGCAAAAATTATGACCTTTCTGAAGTCTGATTTACTGTTCACAGAAATGGAATGGAAGAGAAACGTGCTCCTTTTTTTTTGTTTCACAAACAAAAGTGAAATACGAGGTGCAAGGTAATACGTAATTGAATATGTATAAAATGTATATGAAGTAGTGGGTATGTTTGGTGCATTAGTTTGGACCTGGTAATCCTGGAACACCAGTTTCTCTCTCCTTGATCCACAAAAAAATCAAAGGGACAAACTCTGCCCTCAGACACTCACCCATGACTCTTGCTGAGGTCAGTGAGAATTGGCTGTGTTACTCTGGAAGCAGAATTTTGTCTGGAAAACAGAATCTGGTAGAAACTATGGTACACTTTTCACTATTAGAGATTTGCTGGCCTTGCTTTCTTTAACACCCACCCCTCCCCAATTCAAATGAAAAAAGTTGACCTTGTATGACCTTGTGCACAGGTACTTTTGAGACGCTAAGTTACCGTCAGTGTGCAAAGTGACCCTTCTTCGATGCAGTAGGCTTGCAGAAGGTGTGGTGGAGGGTGAGAAGGCAGCAGTGTGCTAGTAAATACATTCAAGGAGCGGGAGATTAAATAGTTGAGGTAAATCTTGAAACAATCATCAAAATCAATCCCATTGTGGGATATTGTTGGAGGTGTTGCACTTCACTTGATTCCTTTGACTGATTCCTGGTTATACATCACCGTGGTGGAGAGGTCTGCTCTCCATGACTGCCCCTCAATCTCTGAGATGCGTGTGAGTCTTCATGCCCCACATGCAAGATCCTAGTTATAGAGAAGTCCTTTAATGGGACATCCAGAGATGAAAAGATGTAAAAAGCTTAATTACAATTTCTTTGACAAGTACAGTAATAATGAAGGATGTAAGGCTGCTAATCCAGTCCCTAGGACCAAGTGATTGAAGAAAATATATAAAGAATAACCTCCAAGATAAAAAGGGTAACCAGAGCCTACTGAGTTCCTCACYATCATCCTGTCTTGTCCTATTGCCGCTCCACTCAGCAGTAGCAAACTTCTTTACTATTACTCCTATTTCATTGACAACCTGTTTCTCCATTTTCTCTCCCTGGCATTTTTCAGGCAGCTGTCTCCAGATTGCTAGGTTTGCTAACTCTCCTGAGTGTTTCATCCTGATTTCAAGTAGGACTTCCCTATTCTTTGCTCTAAATCTTATGGGGACCTCCACTGCCTGGATGTTCTTCATAATTTCCCAGATACTAAAGTACAGACGATATACAAGTATAGGACAGACCATTGTGATCTGGAATACAGCAACACTCTTTCCCAGTTATTCCCTCTTCAGCCTTACTCAATAGGCTGGAACTAGTTTTAAAAATACTGTTGTGTGGAAGTATTCATTGTGCTTCGTAACACTGATTAGGTAGAAGTTATGCTCACGAACAGGTAACCATTCTTCCTCTTTCTTATCTGTGCAATGCTGTAATATCAGAAAGCCAGTAGGTTAGCACAAAATAGACGTAGAGGAGCTGGGTGCATTGGAAAATGTGAAAAGTCTTTGTCCCATGTTAAGCTCAAACCCGAAGCACACATTCACCTCAAAACTGAATTTCAATGAGGTACATGATCTTTCATATGAACCTCTGGGTTTGTCTTAACTCATAACACCCATGTCATCCTGTAGAGTTTTCATTCAAGGAATTTAATCCACGTTCTGTGCCTAAATGCAGGGGTGAAAAATGCATTGTTTTCATTTAGATTTTCTCACTGGTGCTGGGGTAACTCCAGTAGCTGGTTATAACTGAACAGTATAACTGCAATTTATACTAAGAACCTCAATAATCTGTCTCAGAAACAGAGGCCAAACTTCAAGCTTGCCTCTTGTGTGAATGACTGATTAGCTGATTTTACCACTTGAGTATTGAATGGTGAGTGTAACTGATAGCTGCATGTTTAAGTACAGCTTGGTCACTAAAAGTAATGAGAAACAGTGATAAACTGGATATTTTATGAAAGGGAGTGCCAGGGAATTTCTAGTGGAAGAGATAAAAGAAGTCGCTGGAAAGCAGCTCTAGACACAACATATCTCCTGCTAGGGCAATTGCATGTGAGCAGCCTGACTGGGGCTGCCCAGGACAGGTGGGAAGAAATAGTGTCACCCCATTTTAAGACTTTTTGGTAGTAAGAGCATGTCCAATAGACACTGAGGTCCCAGTGGGTAAGAGGTCGCAGCCCTTGCATGCTTTGCAGTCCTGGCTAGCTGCCTCTGCCATGTCCCCAGAAGCCACAGGGAATCCAGTGGGGCTGCTGGGTGYCACCCACAGGACTCCTTCCCTCTGGTGCATGAGCTGGTGACATTTTCTGTAGGAATGTGGAAGAGGGAGAACCCCATATTAACCCCACAGGAGGGAAGAAGAAGAGCGGATCAGGAAAAGACCCAGCAGTTCAGAAGGACTGTGGGCCTTGCTGCCCCATCCCTGCTCTTCTCATCTTGCCGTCTCAGAAGAAGGCATCTGCCGGACCCTCCATCCCTCTTCAGGACAAGGAAGAGGGGAGGGGGCTGAACCCTCCCTGGACTGACCCCATCAGATGTGGAGCCTCCAATGCTGCAGAAGGAGCAGGGATGATGCTAGGTCAAGAAACAGATGTGAGGCTGGGGGCTGAACTGATCTATAGTTGGAGAGCGTGTGCTTGCTTTTGCTCTCTGGGCTGAGCTGCTTGCAAAGTTAAGTTGTAGATGTGGGGATGAACATCACTGAATTGATGTGAAACTAAGGGAGATATAACGCCCAAACAAAGCCACTGTGAGCTGACCACAGGTGGGGCTCCCAAGTGGAGGTCTTGTAAAGAACTTCCAAAAGTATTTCTCAATATTCTCAATATTTTGGATCTGGCAGCACTGTAAATACCGTATGGATATCTGGCAAGGGAAGATATGATCTAAAAATATGATGTAAACTTTCTAATGAAAAATGAAAGAGCCAGAAAAAAGCATCTAAGGATTTGGGAGCTCATCACATATGGGCCTGGGGTAGGAGTCATGACTTTTAAGTGCTTGAGGTTGACAGGAGTAGGCAAATATTGATTCAAAGCTCCAGGGTGTAATGTGACAGGCAAATGCTCCTTTGAGATCACTAATATATGTCCTGGGGAAAGGAGCACATGCTATAGCTTTTGGAGAGTAAGTGAGAACATCCACTAATTGTGCTTTCCTTCAGGTTCTTGTAGGAATAGGGTTTTTTCTTTTTTTTTTTTACCCAGCTGGTTTCTATAGGCAGGCCAGGCATTTTAAATTCTGTGTACAATCATAATGCAGCAGTAGTTCTCAGAGATATCACTGAACACACTTTTTTTCCCTGGTGTTTGAGTTAGACTGGAAACATTATTTTCTTGCATTGCAAAAAAAATTAAAATCCTTGCATATAAGATGTATCATACACAGTCTTTGAAATCACAAGGTTTGGGAGAGGAAGCTTAGTTGGAAGACATTCAGCTGAGATGAGAAATAATGTCTACAATAAATTTTATTCTCAATTTTTCTCAATTTCTCCCTCTTTTCCAACACACAGCTTTGATAAGAAAGGATAGGACATATAAATGCCCATTTTCTCTCCCTCTTATTACATTTATACTTATAAAAGCAGTACATTTTGGAAAGCCTGCAATGTGGGAAAATAATAAAACATTATGTCTGTTTAGCCAGAAAAAGACGATATTAAAAATCTCTGAATGCTCAGATGAATTCTCAGCCTGATCTAAAACAGAACAGAGGGAAAAAAAATCACCAGAGTTTCATAAATTCTAGGTACAGCTTTGACAGAAAATGTAGTATAGGGGCCAGATCATGTGCTTTGCATCACAGAGTCAGCAGTTTCTGGCCGTAGTATGGCAATATCTGTTCCTAGCGAGAAAGGGGTGTGCCTGGGATACTCTTCTGGGGAGCTGACCCCCTGCCTGCTGTTCTGATCTCTTGTGGCTTAAATAAACCTGGAAGAACATTTTCACAATTAAAAATTACGCTGTTAAAAAAAAGGAGTATTCCCCTTCTGGTTTTTGACCAGCCCTAGCTGTTACTAGCTGATGTAAGGCTAAGCCTGCTGGGTGTGTGGTCTGCAAACGCAGCCAAGGATCTGGCCTGGCGTGTCTGACTCTGGTCCGAGTTACACCGGCGTATGCAGCGCAGGACCAAATCCGCTAGCAGAGCCGCAGTAAAGCCGGATCAGAGCTCTCTGCGCCAGAGCTTTAAATAGCAGGAGGTTAGAGCAACGTGGAGAAATAGCTGCCTCCGACTGCTTGTCCCCACCTGTGATATGACCAAGCGTAGATGTAGCTCCCTGGGCAGAGTTGCCCTGAGCTCCCACTCCTGCAGCGTGGGACACAGCTGTCTTTGTCGGTGGGTCACGGTGCAGCAGTTACAAGAGCATCCTCTGTTAAAAGGAGTAATTTCCTCTCTGTTTTGGCTCCTGGGGCTCTTAAGAGTTAATGTCCTGGAATTAGATCAGTTCAAAAAGAACTTGATTGATGAGGGACTTGCACCTTTATGACCCAAAACCAAGCCAGGATTTGGTCTGTGGTCAAATGCTACATTTATTATGGAAGATTTTTAGTTCTCAGGTTCGATCTAACGCTATGCGCCTCAGCTAATACATGGCAGTTCTAAAGCATAGTAGTGTATGAGCAAGTTTGCGGTCCCAAGCAACCTGAAAATGAGAGCTATATGTTGCAGTAAAATATCGGCATGAAATGTTCTTTTTTTAATATAGGCTCCAGGTCTTTTGTGTTTAAGTAAGATATATGATACCAGTAGATGCAAAGTATAAAATCTAACAGATTCGTATTAGCTAGAAAGTATGCAAAAAAAGGCAGTACAGAATGCCCATTGAGTACAATGGAAAATCCTCACGATAAATCAATTCCCAGATTTCTTCCTTACTGCTGTTAAGAACAAGTGGTTTAAAAGACCAAACTCCCAAAACCCAGTTGGGAAAAAGCCTATTAAACTAGGGTGGGGAGAACTGAAATCAATCTCCTCAATTAATCCTCTGTTTGGACTCCTTTTAAAGCTTTAGCACATGTTATTTTTCTTTAAAGGGGGATTTAGTACTTGGGCAAATGTTCCCACATATCAGCAAATGTAAAGTCACTTCTTTACTTTTTCCATAGCCTTTCCTGATTAATGAGGAAAAATATTTTTATTTTGAATAAAGGTCTATTACTTCCTGATCATTTTCATTCTTGAACCTGATCTCTGGTAAACTAATATAAATCAGGAGCAACTTGGTTGAAACCAGTGAAGTAAGATTAGCATGGGAGCAGAGCTGTACCCATAATAGTCTTGCAATAGATCTCTCTCCTCTCTTAAATTTCTGCAAAAGTATGCAAGCCAACAGCATGAATCAAGTATAATTAAGAGCAGAAATTAGCCCGAAAGGTTGCATGTAAGATGACACGCATTGCTGTGGCAGCAGACTGATGTCACACACAGAGAAGTTTTTACTTTCTTCCTGCACCAATGAGAAGATCCTTGAGTTGTGAAAAAGAAAGCAATTATTCAGGAGCAAACATTGAAATCAGTGATGGAACAGTGTGGAGAATACACAATATTACTGAGCAAGTAAATTGCAGTTTATATTACTGGTGCTTTTTGAACCTTTGCTCCGATATGAAACTCTTTCTTCAAGAAAAGTAACATGAAAGACAAAGCTGCAGAAAAGAAAATACATTAACTTTTGCAATGGTTTAATGTGTTTTCTTGCTATTTAAATTTAATGTTTATCTAATAAATAGTATTTCAGTGTTAAACAGTAACTCTCTGTCCCATTTTGAAAGTCAGAGCGTCCTTCAGGAGTTGCTATGATGCCTTTGAAAGCAGTTTTTCTCTAATGAAAAGACATACTATGTCTCTGGAACAGGGTCCCAAGGAAGGCTGCCCACCACTTTCTGCCTCTGGGTAATCTGGCCTCAAACACAACCCTGTGTCAATCTTTCTTGCTTGCTCGCTTTCTTCCTGTTCTGGAGTAAACTAAGCAGTACCTTGCAAAGAAAGTTTATCATCAAGACAATACCACAGTCCAAAGTCAAGCCATTAGTTACTGCATGAATAGGTTTTAAAAAAAAAAGTGTTTTTCTATTGCTTTTTCTGTGGGAAAAAAAATAGAAATGATTTTTCAGACTTTCGGTCTTGCCTACTGAAGTATAGTACAATATTCATTTCTTTACTTCATTAGGGCTACCTACTTGCTTAAAATCATGTGTGTGCTTAAGCATGTTGTGAAGTAATGCTGTACGTGGTACCAACCCCACCACCTCACAGAAAACAACCCTGAAGTAAAATGAAATGACTATTCTGCAACCGTGAAGTTTAAAAACAAGCTTCTCTTCTAATTCTTAAACAGAGGAAATTAAATTCATACTTTCCAGTACAGTTAATCCTGAGCTGTTTGACATATTTGAACATTAGCCATTTGCACTGGGGTATGAACTGAGTGTGGCTTTCAGAAATGCACTATTCCTGTAGACTGTTGATCCAAATTGACTGTCAAAAGTTATCTGAAGAATTTCAGCAGCTGACCTGTTTTATCATGGCCACCAGCTGCTAAAAGCTGTAGGTGGTGATGAGAGCTTAGGTGAGAGAGAAGAATGTGGAGAGAAGTTAAAAGACAGGAGGGCAGAGAAGGTCCATGAGCTCTGCAGGTCTTTGGCCCTCGTTTCCTACTCATTAAAGAGAAATTGTGGCTGAGTGATACCTACTGAGTTGGGCCCTTAGGGTGGAGCCATTCAGAGAGAACAGGGAAATTATGAGCTACGATATTTATTTCAAGCAAATAAAATAAAGGGTTATACACTTCATGTCTTGTGTTAAACTGTTCATAATCCAGAAACGATAAGGATAAAGCTGATTAAACTGTGGTGACTCAGATTGGGATTTGTCTCATAGGACTTCAGTAGAGATAACCATGTTTAAGGTAGCCAACAAACCCCCTACATAACTAGTGGAGAGAAAGAAACATTAGAGTAAGATTTACCTGGCCTTCATTAGCTGTGATGCCTATTTATTTCTGTTAACTGTAAAGGGAACACTGATAACTGACTCAGATACAGTCAGGTATGCTTGATGAGCCCCGTTCTCTTTGCTTCTAACTGTGGATTGGGCAAGAGGAGAATAAAGGAGTTCACTTTTCTAGATTCCCCAACAGATTTTGATTTGAGGTTCCCAAGTGCCTGTAGTTTGCAAGACTTGTATAAAAGGCACCTTCACTGCTCACAAGATGATTTTTATTACTAGAAAAAGATAACCACTTAGGGCAACAAAAGAGTACCAAAAAAAAATCCAACTGTTCCCTTCTTCCACTACCTCACTCTTTTCCCAAGCTGCATTTTTTATTTTCTTGAATAGGACAAAAGAGAGCATGGGAATGAATAAAGACAATGAACAAGCACTTTGCTGAGCATATCAGAGATGTGGCTGAATGTTAACATATATTTTCTGTCACTACTGTTTCTCTTACTCCTTCTTGTCCACTGCAAACAAAGGGAATGCCGTTGTCTTATCATGGCAATTCTGAAATAAGTCTCCCAATTTATATGATTGCAGCGCTGCTCTTTTGCGTCATAAAATTGCTGTAGAAATGTGGACAAAACGGGTAAATACTTACTGGCAGCAGTGACGGTGTACTTGTACCTATTATATCAAATCGAAAAGTCCTAGAGATAATGGTGGCCTGAGCTTTATTTTTATTTTCATGTCACGCAGAGGAGGGGATGGAGCATGGGAATGGGACAGAGGAATTCCTGAGATCTGAACTCTGTTTGGATGCTGAGTCTGTGGCCTCGGGCTAGTCTGGCCTTTCAGTACTTCGGCGACTGACACCCTATAAATACACAAATAATAGATAGGAACAACTTAGGTCTGGATTTCATCCTGGCCTCAGAAAGCATGAGCCCAGGAGCTGCAGACAGTAGTCTCCTGACAATCTGCCTTATACTCAGTACTGTGAGCCACAGTACTGAGTGTTGCAGTCACTTTCCATCTTATTCCTAAAATACTTAAGAAGCAAGGCTTAGACGTGGTACATCATCCCTCTGCCCACCTTTCCTCATCAATAAAATGGGGCTAATAGAAATATTTTTCTTTTACCTGTGCTTATTTACAGGACTGTCAAGATTTAAATCAATGACAGAATAAGCAGTAAGCCACTATCTTTTCAAAAGTTCTCTGAAATCAGAAGTGCCAGTGTGCCAGTGACCAAGAAAACATCACATGCCAGATCGTGAACACCTTCTATTGGTGAACAGATGCTCACACAAGGGATTACACTGAAGTCAGCAGAGGTACACACAACTTTTGGCTGTTGTGAGTAAGGGGGCCACAGTCTGGTCCTGTATTACCACTGATGTTAGAGCAACGTTAGTGATGAAAGATATCTAATCAGCACCAAAGAACTGTGAGATTTTAAAACAACAAAAGAACTATTTAATGACAGATAAAATTGTGAAAGAAACGAAGGAGTGATGTAGGAAAAAAGTGATTACTTAAGATATCTAACAAACCACTGCAAGAGGTTTTGCTATAATTATACAGCAGGTTTAATAATACATAAACTCTGAGGTTCTGTTGGAATTAATTGATGTAAAGCATCGGTGTGGATTTCTCCCTCCCTCTCTTGCTGGTATTTGTAATTCAGAAGAATGAAAGGAGCCTGATTACTAATTGGGAAGAGTTCAATAGGTTACATTTTCTGAGAGAGTTGTGCTTCCACAAACACTTTGTGGCCAGATCCTCTCATCCCAGCTCAGACAAAATTCCCAACAAAACTCAGCATTAACATGCTTAGATTAGGTCTTGTCTTTGTTACCTGCCTCTGCCTTTGGGGTCACTTAAGGTTCCCTGTAGCCCCAAGTGAATGAATTACGTTTAAATAAGAAGTGTGTTTCTTTGAAGCTGCAATGCGAAAGGGGATATATAGGGGATTACAATACACTACACATAGCATAAAATCACCCAGCACATACTAAAAGAGCTGACTGTAAGCTGCAAATCTCAGCCCGAGACTCAAAGTTCACCCAATCTGTGTAATGTCAGTGCTGAGAGGTCTGATTCTGTGTTGTGTTGCCTACACAGCATTGTGCAGGATGCTCAGCCCGGGGGAAAATCAGGAACAGCTAACCTCATCTCCTCCTGCCATGAGCACATCCCCTGGTCATGAGGGAGGCCCACGGGATGGCACCTCTGGATTTTCTTGTGCAGGTCTCCGGGGCAGCACAGGGCAGTGGCATGCAGCTGCCCCAGGCACGGGGCTGCACACTCCGGCTGGATCTCTCTCTGTCCTGCGGGAGCCGATGTCTTCTCATCATCCACACTGCGCACATACTGATTAATCCCCACACTCCCTTACTCCACAGGAAAGAAAAAAGCAACAAATGATAAAATTGTTCTCTCTGAACTCCTCTCAGGCCTATGTCTGTATCTATTTTGTGGTATGCATTAGGGAGCAAGCCCTGCTGTTGTTTGCAGATCCATGTCCATAGTGCTTATTGCYAGCACAAATCTTCCCTTAATCCGAGAGTTGTATTAGAAGGTCACTGTGACTCCTTTATCTCATATAGCAACATAAAGCAATTGCATTGTGGACTTAGGTCCACCCCAGGTTGCTTTGAAGGACCACTTTTAGTCAAACCGATCTCTGGGGCTTATAGATATAAGTAGTTTTCTTCTGTAAGAAGCAGAGGCCAGAGGCTGAGAAGCTCTGGTCCCTTGGGAAGTGAAGGCAGGACATTCGTTTGCCAAAAGGAGAGCTGCTGGTTCGCTGTGTTTGCTTTGCAGTCTCCTGCTGAGGCAATAAATATTCAGAACTGCTGGCATCAACTGCTGCTGCTTGAAGTCTTCACTGTATTGGTAGCCATGCAATGCATCTGAAAAGGTTAACAAAAAAGAGCTTTGCTTCCAGTCAGGACAAGGATAAATAGTAGAAAGAATTAAAATCTGCTAACCTGCTCTCAAGTTTTCCAGAAACTGGTGAGGTAAAATACGGTGGCAAAATATATGCCAGTTGCTAGCTCTGGGTGTGAGCAGGAGCTGAATCTGAGCACAGACAATGGTGTTGCTCTGCGGTGTGCAGTGATGGTCCTACTTCATCCACATCTAGGCAGAAGGGCTTTCTGGTGCTTATGCATCCCTGACTCAAGTAGCCGCTTCTTCAGGCATCAGGGGAAGCTTATGAGTCTCTCTGCAGAACAGTGACTGTTATTAAGTGAATTTTGCCCTGCACGGTTCAGGAAACATATGGAGACTAATCACCTAAATATTGTCCAATACGTGCTGAAGTAGAGGTTGGAGTCTGTAAGATATGCTGCTCYAAGCCTTCCAAATCCCACAGCAATGTGTTTACTCTGCGGCTGTGGCTTCGTGTAGTTCGGAGGGAAAAGGGCTGGTCGTACAAATTGGCTTTATAGGAAATTAAGGAAGGTCCATCACTATTCCAAGTGTGCACACCTGAGTAATCCGTATGGTTCATGATTCACCTTCAGGTATGAATGCTGCCAGCTAGAGAGCGAACTTTGGATTTATACGTACTCTTCATGGATGTGGTTCTACTGTATGTGGGAATGATAGGGGCTATGCTAAGAAAAAGCTCATGTTGTACTTGCTGCAGTGCCTTGAAGTTCACCTGGAGTCTGCTATGGTCTTTGTGTAACACCCTGAGTCACTGTAACAGAAGCAGATTTGGCTATAGATTCGCACTGCATGGCTGAGGCCGTCTTCTGACTTCCCAAGGTTGCTAGAAGGAATAATACGTCAGCTAACCTGCACATCACTTGCATCTGGTGAAGTACTGTTTCCCCTCTGTGTTATGTGTAGAGGAACTGCTAAGCTTAGCATAAAGAGAGAAATGCAGTTATAGCACACATGACTAACATTAGAAAATTATTCTTGAGGCTTTTGCTCACTGCAAATTACAAAAAAAAACCTCAGGCCCTTGAGACAAACACTTTGATGTAGCTTGGAAAATAACAGAAAAGCTGCTCTGAGTGCTGGGCAACCCACCAAGAGTTCATAAGTTAATAAGACTCAAGAAAGCATTACTGTAAGCAGCATTTCAGTTTGGGRCCTTAAATTAAGCATACATTTTCCATAATGAAGAGAAATGTATGCCTGGGATTTAAAGAAAATGCGAAGAAGGTTATGGGAATAGGGCATAGTAGGAAAAACTTCCCTATTATGCCTTGTGCTTCTCTGCATACTAACAACACCAAAAACATCAACAATAAAAACCAAGATGCTGAATTTGTGTTTCAGCAGCTATGGAAGGCCTTTGTTCTGGGGTTGTGACTTATGGTTATTCTAGTGAATAAAATGGACCACAGCCTCTGAGGGCATTGAGTAGTGGCTCTTGGCACTCTGAGGGCAAACAACATGGCACAGCTCAAGCCATAGTGTTTTTCCCCTCAAAACAGGGTGGTTCCCCCCATGTTGCCAATTAGGAGCAATGCTTCATAAGGACTCTCACCCATGTGAGAAGAATGTGAGCTGTGATGGGCAGAGATCACAGGGAGCTTGCTAACAGCTAAACAGAATGGACGACAATGTGCAGGCATTTCAGTCTGGTCCTGTTGAAGTTACTAGCATAAACTAGTAAAACTGAGTCCATATGATGGGTTTCCTACAGTCACATTTGGGAGATTTGATGGTGTGTCCCATTGAAAGTCTTTGCATGACATCCTCAAAAGGGTTTCCTGAGGAAGAATGGAGTTCACTGACTCCATCTTTTTTGTTTTGTTTATTTTAGGAGTTTGGATCACTCCGTTATTGTACTACTGAAGTCGCTCACACTGTTTAGTGTGGACAGCCTCATAACGTCCTGTATTATATGAACAAGGAGTCAGATGCAGAGCAGGAATTTGTAGTTAGATTGTCAGAGAAGAGTATCTGGAGCATCCTCCTTTGAAATTGGATCACTTTTACTCTGCATTGGTTCATCTTTTTTAGTTCTTCTGGAAAAGATAAGAATATATTAACTCCATGGAAATCTCACCAACATTTCTAAAGATCTGTTGAGCATACTTCAATATGTCCCTGGTGACTTAATCTCTGGCTCAGCCAGACAAGCTTGTCCTATATTTTCAACTACTTTAACAAGACAACTGTGTTTGAGATGAAATATTTTTAATTGAATTGCCACTAAATCAATAAATATTTCAGAAGAATAACTTCTGAGCATTCTTCTCAATGAGTCAGTAGATAATCATATCAAGGTGTGGAGATAAAAGGAATGGTACTGGCACAAACTAGGGACGTATGTCTGAGCAGTGTGGGCACAAGGTAACATTGGGATTGAACATGAGTTTAGGTGCAGCCTCAAAACAGCATAACTTATTCTAGAGATCCAGTTGCTCTTTCAAAATCAAGAGTTTTGAGCAAATTGGTCTGTCTGAGAAAATGCTTGTGAATACATATGTTGCCGTGTGCTGTTTAAAAGTTTGTGTCTTACCCCTGAAAGATGGCAGTGAATGATCCCTATTTGTGTAAATCATTTCTAGATCTACATAGTCAGTTTTGGGATAAAACACTGCTGCATTCTTGCAAGCTATTTTATTACTTTTTAATTAATTTATCTTCTCAACTACTTAATCAAATGTTATTTCCAGCCATGAAACAGGATAAGGGCTAGTGGAGGTTCACATTTATTTGACAGATCTAACTTTTGTGGCTTTCTAGATAACAAATGAGTCTGACTTTTGCAGTGCTCTGGCGACTGTAGCGATCCAAATATAGTTTCCTGAATTCACAGCACCTTGTTTTCCATAATGCTCTTCTTTGTTTGAATCTTTGAGGACATCTGTATGTAATCTTTTCTACAGGTGTTCAGCTGTGGTCTCATCTGTAGAGAGACCAAAGGAGCATTTGTGTTGAGCTGGTCTGCATCTTATCCATTCACAATATGCTAGAGAATGTCTTTAAGAAGTTCACTGACTGATACCTACACCTGATATTTGGACTAATGTAAATGAGCTTTCAAAGGCATAAGCAATGCTTTAAGATTCCAGCACTCAGGATGTTATGCTGGCTTTTTATATCACCAGAGACATCACTAACATGAAATCTAAAAATTATTCATGTTATGCAGCCACTCAAAAGGAGTGGCATGATAAACAAGGGCGTGATTCACATTCGCTTTTGTCTGCTATTGGCCAATGTTTTGTCTTGCATCCCAGCCTTCTGACGCATACAGCTATTCATAGACTATGGCAGAACTGCCTCCTTCATTAAATTAATCCCGATGTTTGTATCTGACAAAGCTGAAAACCTCTTCCAAATTATATTGCATCATATATCTTTGAGATTTTTTTCTTCACTGTGTTTCAACATTATTTGTATAGTTTAGTACCTGAATTGTAGAAGCAAGTAGAAGCTTGGTCTCCAAGCTTGTCTTTGTCTGCAACCCCAAAATGTGAGTTATGCAAAGAGGGTTCTATAGAGAATTTGTGATGGAGGTTTATGATTCGTTTTATATTTTTTACATGAATAAGTTGTGGTTATCAAAGAGATTAAGTATGATTTTAATACTTTTAAAACTAAGAATCCTACCTTTAGTTGTTGTTATGCTTGGTTTAAATTCTTCAGAGATGAAACATGTCTGACACTACAAATACTATAAGCTTTTTTAGGTAAAGGTTTTGTTATCAAACATTTTCCAGTATTTTATTCCCATAAAGGAATTGTTTGTAAAGGAACCAAGATTTTAAAGCTCATCTGAAAATCTGTGTGGGTGTGCTCACTAGAAAAAGAAATCCCCCTGAAAGTACGGATATATGAAATCTGTTGCTTGGATGTATTTATTTGTGTTGATTCGAGGTTTGCTAGGAATGGAAATGAAATCTTTAAAAAGTGGTAACTAAATCAAAAGCTACCAACATTTTGTCAGAAGCACACATTTCTGCTGATCACACAATAATGATAAAGCATTTAAAGTATTTTCTTCAATGGACTTACCCCTTGGAACCAAAGAAACGTTTGGCCTGTGGTCTATTGTGTACCAAGGACAAACAGATGAAAATGGTTGTCTTGGTCTGATTAAGCCTGTTTCAGAACAAGAGTGCAAAATCTATGACTCAGCTACTGGTTCTCTGAACAAAAGAGTAGAGAGAAAATACTTAAACCAAACTGCTCAGCTGTTGTTATGGTGACACATTAAACTATCCAGTCATTCTGGTTTGGATCCAGAAGCAATTAAAGATGTAAGGAAGGTGTGCTCCCATTTTGGAGCACTTCCTGTGAGATGTACCTGAGAAATATCTTTACAATGATGATGGCAATGCTCACAATAAAATAAAATACAAAATCTACATTGAAGTCACTCATAAGCTAGGAAATGCCAAAATTAAGGTGCTTGTGCAACCTTAGCTCACTTCTTTTGCTGTGCCTTTTATATGTTTTTCTTTACATGATCACACACCTCATTTAGCAGATACGCAGCAATCACCAAAGGAGCAATTGAAGTCCTCCAAGGAAAGATCACTCTTCCAGRACAGTAAGAATGGTGCAGGGTGGTACCAAACAGTGCCTAAGCAGTATAGATAGGGCGATCTCCCTCACACTCTTTTGGGGCAGTTTCTCTATAGCAGAGCTGCTGAGTGCATATAGGCACCAGTGGCATATCTGTGACCCTAATCATAGAATCATTAAGGTTGGAAAAGATGTCTAAGATCATCGAGTCCAACYGTCAACCCAACACCACCATGCCCACTAAACCATGTCCCTAAGCGCCTCATCTGCACGTCTTTTAAATACTTCCAGGGATGGTGACTCCACCACTTCCCTGGGCAGCCTGTTCCAATGTTTAACCACTTTTTCAATAAAGAACTTTTTCCTAAGGTCCGATCTAAACCTCCCCTGGCACAACTTGAGGCCATTTCCTCTCGTCCTATCGCTAGTTGCTTGGCAGAAGAGACCAACACCCACCTCGCTGCAACCTCCTTTCAGGTAGTTGTAGAGCACGATAAGGTCTCCCCTCAGCCTCCTCTTCTCCAGGCTAAACAACCCCAGTTCCCTCAGCCGCTCCTCGTAAGACTTGTTCTCCAGACCCTTCACCAGCTTCGTTGCCCTTCTCTGGACACGCTCCAGCGCCTCAATGTCCTTCTTGTAGTGAGGGGCCCAAAACTGAACACAGTATTCGAGGTGCGGCCTCACCAGTGCCGAGTACAGGGGCACAATCACTCCCCTACTCCTGCTGGCCACACTATTTCTGATACAGGCCAGGATGCCGTTGTCCTTCTTGGACAGCTGGGCACACTGCCGGCTCATATTCAGCCGGCTGTCAACCAGCACCCCCAGGTCCTTTTCCGACAGGCAGCTTTCCAGCCACTCTTCCCCCAGCCTGTAGCATTGCATGGGGTTGTTGTGACCCAAGTGCAGGACCCGGCACTTGGCCTTGTTGAACCTCATGCAGTTGGCCTCAGCCCATCGATCCAGCCTGTCCAGGTCCCTCTGCAGAGCCTTCCTACCCTCGAGCAGATCGACACTGCCGGCCAACTTGGTGTCGTCTGCAAACTTACTGAGGGAGCACTCAATCCCCTCGTCCAGATCATTGATAAAGATATTGAACAAGACCGGCCCCAAAACTGAGCCCTGGGGAACACCACTTGTGACCGGCCGCCAACTGGATTTAACTCCATTCACCACAACTCTGGGCCCAGCCGTCCAGCAGTTTTTTACCCAGTGAAGCGTACACCTGTCTTAAGACATGTGTATGTGTGTGTGCATGTGTGTATACAGAAATACATATTTTTACTTATGATTTTTAAGTGTAAAATGCCTGAAATGTGAAGGCAATGTTTCAGATTGGTGTTTTTATAAGATGATACTGAGGGTATCAGTTGTATGCCTACGTGTGAGCATGTACTATGTGGCTTGCTGGGAACAAAACCTCTTGCAGTAAGTAGAAGTTCCTGGAGTAAACTACTGCCAGAACTGCACCCAGCTTTTGCCTTAGGGAGCACCAGTTTTTTCACTTGAAAAGTGAACCCATATGAGCAGCGTGGATAATCATGGGTCTAAGTGATTTGAGAAATCCCCTGCAATCCCATGAGACCAATGCTTATTTCTCATTTCTGATAGTCAGTCTGAATGACTGCCCCTGGTGAGTTGGGCGTATCTCATTTGACTGAAAAAATATCTGTTTTCCTGGTAAAACTGACTTTTACACAACTAGATCCACCTCTCTAAATGTTGTTGTCAAGAAAAATGGTAAAACAACTGAGGAATATTCACACCAGAAACTGTAAGCTGCTCAAGAGCAGCAGGAATCCTATAAGCTGCTCTGTGTTTGTGCAGTGCCATGAACCTTGGGACCACATTCCTGGCTGATCCTGAAGTGTTACTTTATTAAGCATCGTCCCTATGAAATTGTCATAGCAATAAGATGGTAGTGACTCTGGAGGGAGTGACAGTGGAGTGGCTGCCACCATTATTYGTGCTGTAACCCCTGTGTGGATGAGCAGGGGATTTAAACACTTTCATATGGCATCCTGATGGTAAAAGCATTTCCCTTTTGCAGCATGTACGTGAGTTAAAATATTTTTAAATATAAAGTGGAATGCAAGAGGAATCCTTGCAGCTCCCAGGTACAGCACAGTCTACACAGGGAGAAAATGTATTAGGACTCGAGATCCTGGTGGAGTCAGTTCTGGAAATGCAAACCACGTACAACTTTGGTTTTGCAATTCTGGGAGCAGGTATAGTTTAGATCCTAGAAAATACTGGGAGTAATTTCTGTCTAAAACAGAATATTGGGGGACAAAAAGGGGTTGGTTGCATGGTATGTCTGAAAGTTGGACAGCAATCGAAGAAAGAGGGAGATTGAAGAAGCAGACACCCCTGCTAGTCATTCTTACCATACTCCGAAAGAAGCAGCCCTGTCCTTGGCTTTGATGGATCCAGGGAGGGCTCAAAATTTGCATTGTGGTCTGATAACATCCCAGCCCAAACATGTGTAATTTCCTTATTTAGCCTCATCAACTCCTCTCTTTCGGGGTCGTATTGAAACAACTGAGAATGTGTGCACATGGTTTGGCTGAGCAGGAGCCAGCACTCTCCTCTGCGAGGACAGGGCAGGAGAAGAAGAGGAAGAACAAACGAAGAACCTGCCTGTGGCTGCTTGTTGCAGCTCTCTGAGACGGAAGGGAAGGGACAGGACACGGGAAGGGTCGTGGTCAGGCAAAGGACTCAGCCTAAGATCCAGCATCTGGCAGAAAGCCTGAGTTTCAGATTTGTGAGAAACTGTCTGGGGGAGAGAAACATCTTTACACTAGATGTGAAACAGGAGGGCCTGAGGGAGGGTTGGAGAGGAGCCCAAGAATGAGCACAGCCTGCTGCAGTCATCGGCTCCAGTCGGGGCCTCCCTTCTTCCACTCGCATGAAACTATTTCTATTGTCATTAAGCCTTAAAAAGCTGTTGTGTATCTGGATGCGCACGTGTGTGTGTGTGCATGTGTTTGCAAAAGTGACATGTTTAACTTCAGATCTGACAACATGCCTTTGGCAGATTCAATGTAAAAATTAACTTGCTCTGTGCCTTTTTTTTAAAGAATAAAACAAAACCAGATTGAGCTTTTACACTTAAAGCCTAAGAAAATCATAAAAGTGAGTTATGGGGTGAGAATTACTCTTTAAAGGAAAGCTTTACACTAGAGTAAACTTGGAACATTTATACATAAAATCTTACATATAACATTTATGTGTATAAAATCTGCTGAACTGGCCAATTTCTGACTATTATATAAACATTATGCATTTGAGAAAGCAGACTTTCTTTCACAAAAAATAATTTGTTCTAGCTTCTATCATAAAATAATAATCCCTCGGTATCAACACTTGATGCTATTGTCACAAGCTGTCTCCTCTGTGAGCTGTTTGGTTGAATAATTTGTCCTTTGTACATTGAGTATAAAGTGCATGGGTCTAGCAAGCTAAAAGCATGATGCGAACGAGGAGAAGAAAAAAGATAAGGCTGGGTAGGGAGCACATACTCCAGACAAAGGACACAGACAATTTTGGGGTCCAGAACTTGTATCTAAACCACTCCATATTCAAGGTTAGCTTGGAGAGGGAGTCTGGGTCTGGGCAGCTGTACAGATAGTGAGTTCCAAAATTTAATCTTCTTGATATAAGACAGAGCCCAGGTTTTATAGCCACCCTTTGAGATACCTCAAAGAAGGGACTGGGAGAGGGTCCCCAGGGAAGGCAGCAAGCAGCAGCACGGAGCCAGTGACCAGAGAAGCGTCGGGAAACCTCTGCCAGGAGAGAGCTCCCAGGGCTGCCGCCTGTGCTCCTGCTCTTCCCCGTGCTTGCTGCCTCGCTCCTGCAAGCACTGAGTGTGCTCAGCAGCCTGGGGCTGACACCCCGAGGGATGTCCCAAGGGAGGTCTGTGAGCGGCAACCGTACTTCTCCAGCACTTCCCGGTCCAACAGATGAGTACCAACTCCTGGAGCAGTGGGACCTCTTTGGAAACGGTGCGTTGACATTGCAGAGTAACTGGACTATACAAGCACTGGGCACACACTAAGCGAAGGGACCTAGAAAGATAAATGTCCTCCACTGTATGCAGTGCTGTCCTTATGAGGAAGGAATGACAGAGAATGAAAGAAAATGCAACAGATACTAATGCTGTCACTTAATTCGTGTCTGGATGTGCTCAGGTACCATAATGACAAGGTCTTATAAAAGCCAGCGTGATGCAGAATASCCTGCAAAAGCATTTATGTGGGATAAGTAGGCATTTCTTAGCCTATCTGTAGAAATATTGGCTATTTTTGCAGGTTGTCTAGTRTTGGGCTACTCCACAGCACTTCATGTGAGATGTCTTTCTGCAAATCCACTGTTTGAAAGCTATGACTTGTTCTTGCAGAAGTTATTACGAAATTATATGAAAAGTAGATGAAAAATGGAGACCGTTCACTGAATTGTAAGCTGTAGAACTGTTAATTTTTTTCTTACTCAAAACTGGAACAGAAACTAAGCATTTCAGTGCCCTCAGAGAAATGCAGCATATATGATCTCTAATTGCCTGCCAGGGAAAAGCTGTGATTATGAAGCAGTCACTGATCTGATCCCATAGTAGCTTTTCCTAAGTAAAAATACTCTGTTTTCTTTTCACGTCTCAAGTATTGCATTGTTTTGAAGAATTTCAGAATGTCCTTTTCACAATGAAACAAGCATCGACACTGGATTAACAGAATCAAGGTTTATATCCTGGAATGATAGGAAGAAAATAGATGAATCATTTAATTGAATTGCAGATGTTATGTCTAGAAGAGCAAAATACTCTGAGAGTAATTGAGTAGGTTGCCATCTACACTAAGCAGAGATTTTTAAAACAGAATACATATGGAGAATGCAAATGTGCAGAATGCAAACATCTGTGTTGAATGTTAGTTTCCAGTGGTATCAAGGAATACACATGTTTTTCTTAGATTTTAGAACTTAGTGGTATCAGTGGAAATAAAATAAAATGTCTGATTATGTTGCTGAAGTCAGCAGAGGAAGAATGCAGAAGAATCTTATTCTTCTTCCTGAGAGACATCTATAATAAATCATTAGTGGTATATTAAAAAGTAGATTATAGCCATGGGACTAAGTGTTTTCCTATTCACCAAAGGAATAAAAAAGAAGGATATTGAATTATGAACAGTATCAATTGGCTTTTGTGCTTATTTAGGCGAAATATGAAAACATCAAAATGATCTGTGTGATGTTGTTCAGTCCCTTAAACTGCATAGCATTTTAAACAACATTTGGTGGATAGAAAAAGAAAAGAGAATTTTTTAGGGAATATTTGTAGTACAGAAACTATAAATTATGTTCTCAAGTTTTCTAAAACAAGCAGTTATTCTGAACACTGAGAAGTGATGATTATGTGGAGTTAGAAATACATTATCAAATTTTAGCTTCTCAGGTAAAAGAAATATAGAATTGTCTTTTCTATTGCAGCTGTTATATTAAACCATTCATCTTATCATTCATTTACATTTCAGCTTGCAGCACAGAATTCTGCATAAATAAGAAGATTTTAATTAAATCAGAGGACAAAGCATGACAATTTAATGACCTGATATGAAACCTCATATGTTTCCATTGGCCCCAGGAGTCTTCTTGAGGAGAAAACTGTAAGAATCAGGTTTTCTGATCTATGTGGGCTTGGACAGCCTGTTCCCAAGACAAATGACTAGGAATCGGGCTTTATTTCCTATTGGTGCTCAAACCCCACCCAAACTGCATCAATTCTGGATCAAATAGACACTGCAATTATATTAATTAGGCAAACATCCCAAATTAATTATGAAAGTATCTTCTTTGATTGACTGCAGTAGAGCCTTGTTAAGGCCCAGCCACATTTTCTGTTTATAGATTTTGAGATAAAATCAATGTGGCAAGTCTTGGTCTTTTCTGGTTTTGAAAACAAAACAAATGATTATTCATCCCGATCTTTTCTGTTCACAGTGAAACTTGAGCATGTTGCTTTCATGGTCGCACTTCTGCTCTGCATCTCTGTGGTTTAATTCTAGTTTGGGCTGATAACACACCAATCTTCTTGATGCACTTAGAAGGAAATGGCGTTTGGATCGCTGCTATGGCTTGGCAGGAGCTATTGATGTGGTGCCTGCACTTTGTCAGATGGCTCGGGAAATTCCACAGGCGATACTCAAAGCTCTAGTTCAGGCAGGGATTTCCATCCCTGATAAGTGTGAAGTTCACAAGAAGTTAGCCACCCTACACCTTCTGCAGCTGGTGGCTGTGCAAAGGCTTGCATGACATACGCTGGTGGCCAGAGCTCCGCTTAATACCAGATAATATTATGACAGTCAGAGGTGGTGAACTGGTGGACAATTTGACTACCTTCCTGTTACTGAAATGGAGGTTGAGGCCCCTTACTAAAGGTGGTGTAGCAGCTGAACCTGATGGAGAAAATACAACCCAAATACTGGAATATATGGTTATGTAAGTATTGAAATGACTAATCAGGAAATATGAATACAATTCAGAAATCATTTCATAAAATTAATTCATTTGCTCTTCTCTTCAAAAAGACAAATTTCAAAAACACAGGTAATTGGGAAACATTTCAAGAAATGCTTTATTTAGTTAAGAAAAGGAATAACAAGTGGGGACCTTGAAAAGTTTCACTGTACGTGAAATGTACCTGGAACTGTTACAATTGAGGACAATGACCAATTGTCCTCCAAAGTAAAGTTGGCTTAAACTAATTAGCTGAGGTCTCATCAAGAGAATGTAGGTTAGGTAGTAGGAAAACATTTTCAGTGATCAGCATATCCTGGTTATACAGGAATGGCTATCTGGGGAAGTTTTAGACTCTCTTCTATTAGAAAACTTTAAGAACATGTTACACAAAATTTTCTCAGATGTGTTCTATGTGTATTAGTTCTTCAGGATGGGATTCAGAACTCACTTTCCTATGAATTCAGGATTCTAAAGGAAATGGCCAATATAATCCAGGAGATTATATTGGATGGACATAAACATCCTTTCTACTGTATGAATTTGTTTATATTTTATGAATTTATCCCATACATAAAGACAAGAGTTCAGATCCAATGCTGTTGATTTGAAGAACATTGCATTACTTTATTATTTTATTGGTTTATTCAGACTCTCCCATGTATTACTCTATTATTTTATTGGTTTATTCAGACTCTCACAATGAATCATTTTCTTAGCTTAAATAAGTCAATCACATCTGGAGCTGGTCAGAATATTTTCAGTGAAATGAAATATGTCACTTCATCAAAGCCAAAATGTTGTATCAACATATCAGTTTTGACAAACATTTCTTGAGAAAGTTTTTTGCCTGGGGTTCCCTTGTCACTTACAGCCAGAGGAGAAAGAACTTGAGCTGAAAAGATCAGGTTTTCTATCCAGAAACAGACATTTCATAACAATTTCCATTTGCAAAAATRTTTGAGGGGTTTATTTTCATTCCTCTGAATAGTGAAAACAAATTCTGAAACCTCGAAATTTACAGCAAAATGGAATCCTTGTCCTCTGAACAGCTTTAATTACATCTGAGCATACAAAATGCTGATTCAGTAGCTCATATTTAGAGGATTTAGGTATAACAGAAGGCAGAAAATCAGGAAACCGTAAGAAATGTAGCCTTAGCTTAATATTTGGCTTATTTTTCCTTGAAATAGTATTCATTTACCAAACAGCATGTAAACATCATTGAATTTGACTCTTGCCATAAAGATATCTCTAAAAAACACACACGATAGCACGTTCTGTATCTTTCACACCAAGGATTAGTGAAGTGCATAGCAAAGTCCTTCCTAAATGATGTAGGATACAGATTGGGCCCTAGGTGACTAGAAGAACACTAGAAATATGTTTTCTTTAGCTCATCAAAATTTGTGGGCACTTCAGTTATTCAGTCATGGTTAAAACACTTTGACTGCTCCAAGGGAAAAAAACCCAAACCACTTGTATCAGTTGGAAGAGGAGGTTCCAGTGCACCGAGGAAGCTCATTAGCTGCTCGATTGCATCCTGGAAGAAATGTGCACTGTACATGACTGTGCAGGAAAGAGGAAGATACAACTGTGGCAGACACTGCCCTTACCTTCCCTGCCTGGCATTTTATAGCCATATTTCTGTAACCCATTTGTAGCAATTAGAAAATGATCTTGCAGAATATGTATTTTAAGTAGTTATTATTAAACAGGGCAACAGTTGTGGCTGGAACACATATGGTGATATTTTCACAATGAGAGAGACAAAATATTGTAACAAAAAGAGATGCTGAAGTTCTACTTTATGAAACTAAGCTTGTAAAAAAAAGTGGGTTAAAAAAGCATTTCTGAACACTTTCTGCACTGAATCTTGAGAAAGATCATTTTCTTCAAACATGAAGGAGCCATGTGTCAGTGGAGGAGGCTGAAGTCTGTCTTCCAGTTCTCACACGAAATTTTCATAGCAGTATTCATGGACACGTGTACAGCAGTGTACATGTACTCCCCCCATGTACAGACTGGTGTTACCAGTGGTAGAAATGCCTTCAGAGAAGTCGGCGCTGGGGCTGAGACCCACCTTGGTGAGGAGGAGCCTCACCAGAATAGCACGATCACTGCACCTGCCCCATTGTCTTCTCCACGGGTGGGTTATACCAGAAACTTCTGAGGGGCGGCAGAACCAGCGTGTGAGAAAAGGCTGTTAAGGAAAAAAATATTCAGGAGATACTGATTTCAGGAAAGGGAGTGCTAATGCTGCACAAAGCCAGATGTGTGACCACATATACACATGTGAGGTTGTTCCTGTTATTCTTTAAGAGTGGAGTAATACTGCGTATCAGAGCTCATACTGCAATGCAGGCAGCAATTTTTCTGTAGGGAATTGGTTTAATCAGTTTACAGAAATATTAAAGCATAAAGTGYGGTTTTTCAGTAACCATCTTATCATGAAAAATATTACTGTGTGAATTGTCTGCAAAGAAGGAAAAAATCCACAGCTCTGATTTTTGTCCCCTTGCAGTTCACCTTTAACTCGGAAGGTCCAGGATATTTTTCTTAAGCTGTTTTTACAGCAGAAGTTCAGATTTTAAGGAGTCTGGAGGACTCCATTTTATCTGTAGAGCTAATGGCACTATGCTGTGATAAGACTTGAAAGTGAAAGCTGAACAACAGAAAGGAGGCGAGATTAAGGATTTTATTTCAGTTGGTACATGGATTAGTTTCAATGGATTTATGGCTGTTGTTTGCAATTACAGAGCCAACTGTACTGGCCTGTGTCTCTGATTTAGTGGTACCTATTGCCAAACCACATCACTGAGAGCTCTGCTAAGGCTTCAGAAGCCTTAATAGAGAGTGTGCACGCTGTTGGCAGCCTCAGCCTAGAAGCCAGAGATAAACTGAGAATAGAAACTGATGTACAGCTTCACCTTCTGGCTCTGCAGAAACTGACAACTTTATCCTGTGTTTTTGGCCTATCTTCTTAATATRTGGCAATAAAATCACAGCTGTTATTTTGTCTGAGACTTGTGGATCTACTGCTGAGCAAGAGGATAATTCTTATTTCTTACACATGCCACTGCGTTTGTTTTGATTGCTTCTTTTTAAACTAAGTTGCTAAAAATAGATTTATTTTCTGATTCAGTTGCAACAGTGAACAATGTTCATGAAACACTCCTGAAGAGGAAAAAAGATAAAATCTTGATGCAGCTGGCAGGATATACAAGATAAAGTGTTTTTTAAAAGGAATAATTAGGGAAAAGATCCTATTTGCTAGAATAATTAAATAAAAACCTTTAATACAGCTGATAGCCAATGACTCAGTGAAAAAGGAAACTTGAATTTTAAATATTAAGGATAACATCTATCTTTGCCTAGATCTGGACATTATTGGCGCTCTCTATAAATCATCCTCTTTTTAATTTAATATGAGCATCTGTAAGGTCCAGAGATAAATTAATTGCTGCCAGATTTAAATAATACGCTCGGTTTCAGGCATTTCCTGGGGATTAATGACAGGTTAGGGGGAGCTGGGGGCCTAAAGTTCAGCCAGAAACCATTAACCTCAGGTTATCATTAACCTCAGGAAACACCCTACGTCTCAGCCGTGTCTGCTCCTACAGAATGGAAATGAAAAGCGTAATGCCACGTATTTCTTTTAGGGGTTGATGCCATTCCACTTGGTATGTATGGAGAATTTTAACAGCCCGTGTTCTACCTGGTTAGATGGCGTGAATCAAACGTGTCCATCCACTTGGCTTATCATGGCTCCTCCAAAAGGAAGAGTTTAATGCAAATGGTATATTTTATGGATGCCTTTTGTTTGGGAGCCAAGTGATAAAACTGTAGAAGCCCATGGAAACCCAGGTATGCTTTAGCACGGGGTGGGTTGACACTTCGAAGTCAGCATTTGGCTTGCAAATGCACCTTGCTTGGGCGTGCGGAGCACATCTTCTGGTCTCTTCATTGCTGTCCTCAGCTGTTGCGCAGCGGCATTTGGGTGCAGGGAAGCAGGCCTCATGTTTCTTAATTTAAGCAGTACGAAATTGTGTCTGGAGGAAAATTTCAGAGTTCCCAACTCAACTTATTAAGAGCCGAATTTTGACCTACTTTAAAATTGCGGAGACCTCTGGAGACATGGTATCTGGATACAGAAAATAAGAACAATATTTATAGGACAGTTTTCATACATTTTTCAGCCTGAAGGTTTCCAAGCATTTTACGAGCATTTATTAATTAAAGCCCGCAACATTCCTGTGAGATACGTGTTAGCCCCGCTCTGTGCTACTAATGACATCAGAGATGACACCAGAGGAAATCTGGGGAGGGAGGAAGAAGATGGCACCACACAGGGACAGGGCTCTGAGAATTCCCACTTCTCCCTCGTCCCTGCTGGGGACGTGGGGCATACTCCGGGCTCTGTCCACACAGACAGGGGGAATCGGGAGCTGAGACTAGTGCTGTATATAAGGGCATGGAAAAGTATCACTATGAGTTACCATTCTTATGAAAAAGAAGGGAGCAAGTTAATTTAAGCTAATTTCAAAGCACAGCCAGTGTGTGCCAGCGAGAGAGAACAAATTGCTGGTGAGCCTATGGTGGTTTTCAAGCGCCGGTCCAACGAGTACTGAGGCTATGGACGGGTTCCGGTGGACTGTAGCAGGTACTCATGTGTGCAGTGGGGTTTGGATGCGCCTTTCTAAGCACCAAATTCCCTTACTTAATGTTAACCATGTACAAATTGGTGTCTAGCTCAAGCTAGACATTTAGGCTTCCTCCATAGTTAACATAGACTCTTCCATATTTTTAAAATAAGCATCTAAAATACTTCCTTCCTTTGGAAGTGCCCAGTTTTTCCCACCAATTTTAGTGTGGGACTCTAAAAGACCAGTTTTTTAACAGCTGAAGTTAGTTGAGGTGAATATGAGAGCAGGAGAAGGCCTGGATATTCCTGGTGAGGGGACAGCAAAATGTCCTGCTGGCTATTAACTGCTTGAGGACTGTTGGCTTGGGGACTGGACAAATAATCTATATTTACACACAAGCACACAAACACCAGTTTGCCTTAGGCAGCAAAAAGGCCACAATCTCGTGTTGGCTTCATGGAGGGAGATGATGGATGAGTGCAGAGAGATACATTGGGAACAACACTTGCAACACAGATTAATCTTACTGAAACTTGGTATGCTGACAGGGCTGCTCTTTGTTTTCTGGTCTGTTCAACTGGGTTTAGTTCAATGTTCATTTTTTATGATAGTCCTTACATGCGCAAATCCATAGTGTTTTATATAGCTAGACTGTTTTGTATCTGCTTTTCATTATAATGCAACTTCTCTGTACATCACTAAAATATGTTTTAATATATAAATCTTATCTAGTTTATGTTTTTGTAGCCTACATGTTACTTTTTCTTTTTGCCCTTTCTGTTCAGATCTTGTTACCACTGTATTTTAAATCATTCTGCTGCCAGGCTTCTTTAATTCTGCTAATAGCAAAACCCACACCTTTAAGCCTGTGACAATTCCTCAGATAACTTTTTCGTGGATTTCAATTGTTAAAAAGAAATGGCACAGCTGTCCTTTAAAGCACATAAGGTCAAAATTGTGGCCAAACTGCAGCAGTGTGACTGGAAAAAAGAGCTCCCAGGAAGCTGGTAACAGAAGAATTTTCTAAAGAAAGAAAACTCCAAATATAGAGCACACAGCATCTTTCCAGAAGCTGGCAGAAAACAAAGGATTAAAATTAACTAAATCTCTCTCCTGCTCTTGGTCCACGGTTGGCTGCAAAGAAACAGCATTAGGCCAGCTGTACAAGGCAACCTAATTCCACACAAAATATAATAGCAGTGGGCTATGGAGAGTTGGAGCCTGACTTTCATGTGGGCCGGTGGGATAAGATATCTCTGGTTTATTAGAGCTTGTGATTCATAGGCCCTATACTTTTGATTTTAGTAAATCTTGCTGTATCTGAGCTTTACTGAATTGAAGGACAAAATATTCACGCTGCTTTCTGCTTGCACACAAGGAAGGAATGTGAAATCTCCCAATTATATCAAATACCCTCTGCTCTGCCTGGCCTCTAGTGCTATTGGAATTGCTCATTTTTGCAGTTCATCCTGTTTTTCACAATACTCATGCAAGTCTCACAGAGGCAGGCGTTACTAATCCAAGACGGATGTCTTCTCCTGCAGTTCCCAGAGTGAGTAATGCCACGCTGGTCTCTGTGAAGGTGCCGAGGCTTCTCCCCAGGTTTTGGAGTCCAGACAAAAACTCTGCTGCATAAGCAAGATGAGGAGGGAGAGTGAGCAATGAGGCACAAGAGCCCCTGAAGGCAGGGATGGTAAGATTTTTAATGCTCTTTGGTCACCTTTTTTCCCAGCCCCACATTTGGAGGTAGAGCAATAGCTGTGCAGTGATACCATCCCTCAGGTGGCATTGCCAACCCAGCCTGGTCCTACATTTCTCCCTCTTAATTCTTCCTCATACGGGGGAATGCCCTGATCCGCTTGGCCTTCCAAAAACCCATGCTCTCATAGCCCAGGTCGAATAGCCTTTGGGCCGGCAGAAGGTTACGCCTGTGTGATGGTGTGCTGTGGAAAGAGTGGAGGTCCTGCATTCGTGGAGCTGCTGTTTTTGAGGAAACAGGGAGAGCAGAGCTACGTCTGAAGTAATACTTTCTATAGAAAATAGAAACTTGTAAATTGAAGAGAGACACTTCCAAATCCAGAATCAGATTCCTAGATCAGAAAGTGGTCAAAATATTGTGGTTATTTTTTGGAGATGATGCTTTAGGACTAATTTTATAATTTCTTTCATCTTTGAATTCCTTTTGCCTAAAATGTGCAATTTAAGTCTATATTGTATCCACGCATATATGTTACATACATGCAATATGCATTCACTCTGAAAGGGCACTCTCCAAATCATTCTCAAATCCTATGATAGCAATGTCATGCAGACATACAGCTAAATTAGTGCATTAGAGAATTTCAAAGATACTGATTCTCAAAAAGGGAAGATACCTTGTCACTCATTCCTACCCAGGTCAAACAAGTTATATAAAACACCAAATATAGTTTACAAAATGAGCCAGATGTAAGTAGTCTAATATTCCAGGTTCATCCATCCTTATTTCAATTGTCTAGAACTAAAAGAAAAAGGATACTCTATATCATTAAAAACAAACGGAGGTTATAATTGCTTAAAAGATTATAGCATAAAATTTGCATGACTGATGTGCTGCAAAATACAAGAGGGATTTGCTATACAGAATTTAATGTTGCTTTGCTTGTAGATGCAGCTTGCATTCAGGCATATCAAGAAATAAGATCATTTAATGGTTTATTCATTCTATTTAACAGAATATATCCATGGCCCATCATCCACATATTCACCTGCTGTCAGCTGCTATTGAGCTCTGTAATGAACAGCTGTGGAAAGGGCAAAAAATGTACAACAACCTCTGGCTATTTGCATTTAAGATATTTAGTTCTGTGTGAGAAGAATGACATGTAATCAACTAGGCACACGGGTAAAAATAGCAGACTCCAATTCTGCCTACCATTTTTCTCTTCCCTTAGAGATGTTTACAAAATTCATGAATTATTTGCATTTTGACTTTCAGAACAACATGCAATTTTTATGGGGCAAAGGGTTAGATTCTGTCAGTCTTGTTTCCGAGGGGTAACCACAGAAGGAAAGCACTTCTCGGTGTGCACCATGGGAACAGAGCCTGATCTGTACTGTCAACAGATAAAGTCTCATTAACAGGTCAGTGATAGAGAGTGATGCCTGCACAGCAGGGGCAACACCTTGAAAAAGAAGCAGATTTAAATTTTTCAGCATAGTAACCACGGGAGTTGTATGGCACTGGTAACGGTCTCTCTTGAAGGAGGTGGGACACCTATTAAAATCTGCAGGAGGTGTTGGGCAGTGACTTTCAGAGCATCTCTGCTTGAAATGGGATTGCCGCTCTCTTATCCTGGTGGTGTGTTCAGGTTATTGAAACAGTTCTTGAAGACTACGGACTCGGGCCCGTGAAGGCCCTGAGGGACTTCTGAGAGGCTGAGAGTGCTCCTGGCTCCCCTGGATTTCAGTGGGAGCTGGGAGCCAAACCAGACCCCTCCAGAAAGCAGGAAAACAGGAGACAGTGAGCGGCAGGATCCCGCCTGCGAGTCCTGCTGTTGGAACCTGAACAATAAGTCAGTCTGTTCTCAGATAAAATTCTCATAGAAGTTGCCAGGCATCCGTCGACTGGGAAAATATGAGGGCTCATTTGATACCAATAGCAGTGTTATCTGCTACTATCTACTATGGGTTAGAAAATTGTATTTTAAAGGTTATTTATTAGAAACAACAGGGACATTTAGCTCTCCAGTCATAGTCAGTAAAATCTGGCCAAAGGAAATACATCCAAGCTTTTCCAAATAATAAACAAAGATTCTTTAGTTGTGTGCCTTTAAAGTTTCCTCTCAGCTTGAGGGTAGTATGTAATAGATGGAAATAATAGAAAAGATACTGAGAAAGTGGTGTTCCACGAGCCAATTTGCAGGAGACCATGTGACTTTGATGGTTGGAAAAATAATAAGATTACAGTGGAAGCTTGTAAATATTAGGTGTAGCTTCTAAAATCCCTTTTAACCAGTCAAAATGATGACTAAATCATTCCAAGAATCTGGAAAAAAAAAATCAGCTATTATAAAGCATTTATGGCTTTACTAAGTAGGAGAAGAACCAGTCTGATCTGAGAGTTAAAAGCACCATAAAAAAGGTGGAATAGCCACATTTCTGCAGTCACTTACACCAAAATGGCTTCATTTTAAAAATGAAATTTTTAGACAAATTTGCAGTATACAGTGAAAATCAAGAATATTATTCATTTGGAAAACAGTTAAAATAATTCTCTGATCAGTTGTAAAACCAGGTTACTGTGAGCATTTCAGTGAAGAGACTTCTGCAGGCATGTGCAGAACTGCATGGACTGGAAAACCATTTTCAGGACAAATTGTCCCACTCTTACCAGTCCATGATCTGCAAATGGAAAAGTGAAAAAGCTTTTTGACATAGAATCACAACAGCAGTGTCTCTTTTCCTCTGTGGCGTGATGCTGAGTGGAACTGAGTCATACTGAGCATCACTCAGTACCAGCGGTGCTGAGAGGGAAGGGGACTGAAAAGACAACATCTCACTCAAGACATGATTTCCTTCCCTTGGAGGCACAGCATGGGAATCCTGCATTTGGCCCCTGCCACCCCTTCCCATGCACTGAGGATGGTATCCTGCTCACTTCTGAAGCACGGTGCCAACCTGCAGTCTTTCTTCTGTCTGGTGACCTCCTGAGCCAGACACAGCAGTCGCCAAGTCATGGGCCGAACTCATGTCCTCTGCCTCATTGCCCCATGCCCAAAGGACATGGTCCCAAACTAAAGTCTTAACATCTGGGTGTCCTCCTCCTGGCATGTGAGCTGACAGATCAGACATGTCCTTCACCATGTGAGAGGACAAGGCACTGCCTGGTATGTTAGAAAAACAGATCTACAGAAGGTGTGCAACAGGGGGGGATAATCAGGAGGAAGAACTGAGGAATAGTTGCCTGATTCTTCTGCAATTTACAGAGCCCGAGAATAGCTCAGCTCGTCTGGATAAGAGAAGAAGGACACAGGCTAGACATTAACTATCTTATATGTTGGAAATAACCACAATGAAATCAAAAGATCTTTTTTAGTGTGAGTAAGGTAACATGAGAGGACCTGGATATATAAGTGACTTACTCAGAAGCCCCATCAGACCAAACAATTTAAACTTCAGATATACCATGAGATTAGTCTCAAAATATTTCTGGCTACAAAGATGGAAAAACAAAAGAGAAATGGCAAAAAGCTTCTATAAACAATTTGATATCCAAGTTAACAAAAAGTGCCTGCTAGCTTTATTCCCAAACACAACTGAAACCCAGATCAGACCTGGGATTTAGGGGGTTTTGCACTGCTCTTCTCCTGTCCCCAGCACAGCCCTCAGGAGCCAGGCCCATATTCAGAGTCCTGGGCTTAGAGATGGAAGGAGGTAGAGCCTGAATGGTGTTCAGTGACTTGAGAGTCTTTTTCCTTTTGCAAACTAAAACGGAAACAACCTGGCCTCAGATTTGTCTCTCAGGCTGAGAAACCCACAAAAGCAAAGAAAGCAACTCACATGGAAACTGGGACCATATTGCAGCCCCAATAGCTCCTTTGGATGTTTTCCCTTTTATGAGCACAAAGGTCAGGAAATCAGCCTGGATTCCAGCTGCTGCTCAAAATGTCCATGCTCCTGTGGCTTCAGCTCAGACAATTAATGCTGATTAAATGTCCCTGTCTGAGGGTGGAATTGGTTTCTTGTCTGGGTTAGAAATCGGACATGAGCTGTATGCCTCAGCTCCATCAAAGCCATTCTTCTCTCCATTGCCCTTATGTGCAGTGCCTATAGAATTATCAATCAACTGCTAATGGAAAAATAGTCATGCGGGCTGGCCTGCTCCATGCACGGTACTCCCCTTGCATACCCCGTCACACCCGCCTTTTGTTTAAACATTTGTAGACTGAAACATCCTGTCGAGCCCCGTTCTGTGGGAGAACATATTTGTGAGACAAAGCAATGCTGTGGTCTACCAGGAGGTCTATGACTCTCTCAGTGAATTATTCACTACTTTGCTGTGGTCTACATGCCAGGTCACCCGTGTTCACAGCGGAGAAGGAAGCATTATTCATTATCAAACCTTTGGTTTTCTCTTCTAGGAGGTTCTTCCCCCCACCCCCATTGCCCTTTCAGGTTTTAACAAGACATTGCATTCTTTCAGACTTCCCCTGGGCAGCAGTTTTTTGCACTTGCAGAGGTACGACAATAATAGGTAGAAAGCCAGAGCAGTTGTAAATTGTAGCAGTTAATGTCAAATTGATGGGGCAGTGATCAAATGAAGTTCATAACCACAGAACGCAACCTGGGGGTGGAATGCTGTTTCAAAGATTGCTAATGACAGGGTTATAAAATCATAAAATAGAAGGCTTTTTCCACTGTGAAAGTTTGAAAGAATTTATTTGGCTGACCGAAGGTATTAGCAGCGTTAGGGTCAGACTTTTATAAGACATTTAGCGCAATTGCTAATCAATGAGGGGACTGACCGGTCCGTTTTGAAAAGGCAATGAGGGAACAACACCTGCATTGTGTTTCTATTCTTGGACACCCCGAGTGCACCTTTAATGATCTTTAGGTCCTCTAGTATGGTGCTGTTTAATTAGAAACTGCTGATACAAAAGGAGAGCAACGCTTGACTAAAAAGAGCAGTTTGGGGGATTTCAGATCTGCCTTTTAACCACCAGCATTCAAGAAACCAAAGCAGTGGGCAATGTCACAAAGTTAGCACAAAAGAAAACGTTTATAGCTCATCAAAGCTGGACAGTACACAGCTGTATCCCAGCTGGGCTCTCCAGCCACACTGCTAGAAATGTCTCAGAGGGGAAAAAAGAGGTTAGATCCATGAAAATATTGTAAGATAAATAGGCACGGAAAATATTTAAGACATCTCACTGCAATTTACATATGGAAGTAAGGAATGAACACTGCAAATGAGGCTTACGCTTTTATAAATGGATCCTTCTGTATTTTCAGATTTATTTATTTGTTTGTTTGTTTGTTTATTTTTGTGGCTTCTGCTTCAGTTATTGAGACTAATCTGTCATGTGATTTATCATGCTCTCCTTATGCATTTGTTCTTATCTTAGTCAAGAAAGAGCAAAGCCAGAAAAAATGCTTAGCTTGGAACTAGCCTTTTTTCCCCTCATGGCAGAACATGGAAAAGGGGAGAAATCCACTTGTAAAAGCTAAACATGACCAGGTTTTGGTTAGAGAGGGGTTAACATCCTCAGGTTGACATAAAGCCTCTAAGCTAGACAAACCTTGGCTTCCCTACCACAGATGCCAGCCTTGGTCATTCAGATATATCACCTGAGTCCCTGTAAGTCCACAACTCACAGAAACACGGCTGGTCTCTTTGCACAGTCACTGTGTTTGGAAAAGATGCAGGCTCAAAGCAATTTCTGGCATCGTTCATTACAATCAGCTGTCCAATTTCTGATGTGATGGAGGACTATGCCAAACTAATTTTTCTTTCGTTTCCAGTCTTCCTGCTCCTGCCCTTTTTCCTACTCAGAGGCTCTTCACAGTGGGGCTTCTGAAGCTGGAAGGCAACTAGGAGCTGGTTAGGTGCTGTTTCACCCTGCAGCCCTCTGATCACTTCCTTCTTTGCTCCCAAAGGCTTGGAAGCATCAAATTTCATCTTTGGCAGTTTGTGGCCCTTTGAATTGGATGACAGTCATCTCAGGAAATACAGCCTTCAGAAATGTACCTTCCAGTGTTGAGATTAAGGTCTTTAAAGGTGTTCAGGTCTTTAAAGGCATTTAGGCAACTTCAGACGCTTCAGACATACCCTTGTGGGCTTTGCATTGCCAAAGCAGCACCCATGATAGCCCATCAGCGCCACAAAGCTCTTGCAAATTCCACCAGATGCTTATTGTTTTAAGTTAGGTCTTCATATAAGGGAAGAAAAACCACAACCCCACTTTTCTCCACTAGTATATAGTATTAGACATCTGGCTCCTGTGTTGAGAGCATAATACAGATGTTCTGCTGTGTAGGTCTACTTGACTGATACATTGCTAGCAACCATTTACATTGCCTATTAAGAAATAGGTCTTTGTGAGTCAGCAAATAACCCAGGGCCAGGTGACATCAGCTGGATGGGAGCAAACTATGTGCCATCACTTGGAACAATATAATCAGTGCTAAATTAGTTGTTGGTCAGCTGGTTAATCTGGTATCACTCAATTTTGTACTGCGGATGTCCTGTGGCAACGGTCTTGGGAGAACCAGCAGGTTGAGAGACACAGAGATATGTAGGCTGGTTGTGATTTTTGGGAATAGAAGGCAGCTGATTCCTTCAGTGCAAAACCTGGAGAATATTTTCCTTCTGGTAAGTAATTTATACTTCGGCAAAGGATGCTTGAGATCCACAGCATCAGTGCCTGTTGCATCTTTCCATAACATCTGCTACTGCATCCATCAGCTGGTGATGTTTTTACAAAAGTGACCTGTGAAACAGATTAAAATGTTGATGTATGAAGTAGCATTATGCTCGTAATTAATATTCCATTGTTAATATTGCATTGAGATGAATGAGAGCAGGTCACATATATCAAAGCTGTTATTTTCATGCCACTTGCAACATCAGAGAAATTATACTGGCTACCTGACATTTTCCTTTACTGTTAATTATGTTAATGGTTTTAATATGCTCAAAATGAAAGCTTAGATTTCTGGAGCAGGAATATGTGGCTGATTTAGAAAGAAGAACAGTTATGTTGAAACATGAAGTGATAGTGTGGCATTACAAGTGACCCTGCTAGAAATCCTGAGAGGCAAAGCAATTTCAGATGGAACATGCAGACCCTGGTTTATTGCGAAGTAAGATATTGGATATAGTATCTCCAATTTTTGTATGTTTGCTTTTCAAACAAGGTTGTCACATTACGGTGTCTGGAGCTGACCTGTTGTTTCTTAAATGCTGGGCTTTGTGAGTAACCTGGTAAGAATTTTATCAAGTCATCCATCTCATGCTTTGTGAACACAGAAATCTGGAGTCTTGCAATCTATGAGTGAAAACCATTTCCTAGAGAACATCCTACTTATTCCTGGTTGCCTGTCAGGCACCACTGAAAGGAGCCAGGCTCTTTTCAGTGGTTTTCAGTGACAGGACCAGAGGCACTGGGCACAAACTGAAATACAGGAGGTTCCCTCTGAACATCAGGAAACACTTTTTTTACTGTAAGGGTGACCGAGCACTGGCACAGGTTGCCCAGGGAGGCTGTGGAGTCTCCACCCTTGGAGATATTCAAAAGCCATCTGGACATGGTCCTGGACAACTGGCTGTAGATGGCCCTGCCTGAGCAGGGGGGTTGGACCAGATGACCTCCAGAGGTGCCTGCCAACCTCAACCATCCTGGGATTCTGGGATTCTGTCTTTTCCTTCAGGTCGGTTTTCAAGACGCTTTACTACCACAATGTCCATGCCATACTACCAGCTGATGGAAGGGGCCCACTGATATTATTAGGGTTTCTTGCTTCTCTTCTTAAAAGAGCATGTGCCCAAGTCACACTAAGCCAAGCTCTCCTGCCATATGACCTTCCTTTTCCCTGCTTCTCCCTTTCAAGCCCTCTTTGTTTGCTTGCACCAACTTGTCACATTTTATTTTGAGATCCTAAAATATTCTGGGAAGGACCTATTTCTCAGATCGTGTTTGAACAGCAGGTAGAACTGGGCGCCCCTAGTCTGACAAGCTACTGCCAGAAGAGACGGTGCTGTTAGTAAATGCCACCCTGCCGGGCATATTCTTGAAAACAAACATCTTCTCTAATTAAATGTAGATCTTCAACATTTTCTCTTTTCCATTGGAAAAAAAAAAAAAAAGATTAAAAAATAATTAACCCAGTCTTTTTGTAAAGGCTTGTGACTCAGCTGCACTAAATTAGGGTCAGGTTTGTGCCTCCCTGCCTCTTAGCCGTGTTACATCAGGAATCACAGGGACAAACACTGTTTTTTTCAGGGCTTAGAGACTATAGGAGCAGTCATGGAGTTTAGAATGAGTAATGAAAGTAAAGCTGTGTTAAAAAGTTCCCTCATGTTATTACTTGGCAGTTCATTAAGATATACCTTGTTTACCTGCTGCAGCCTGCACACCAGATTTAGCTCTCTGCAGGAATCTGAAGGCATTTAACGTGCAGAAGCTGTGAAATGCAATGGAAAACAAAACACTTCTGCTTCATGCTTTTATGAAAAGCAAGGTACTTAAACAGTGACTGAGAGCCTGCTCATCCCTTCCAGATTTTTCCCCATGGCAGATACAAGTGTGGAACAGAAAAGTAGAAAACCAGATCTGATGATCTTTTCTTACTGGCAGGCTGGGAAACACGGTACGTTTCCTATTCAGCTCTTTGGGCTTTCTGTGAGACGTTATAATCTCCTTTGGCTTGTTAACCACTGCTGAAGCAGGCCAGAATTCATTTGCATTCTTGTGTTGCTCTGTGACCCTGCAGTGATGTCAGGCAAGAACACTGATTTTTAATTAAAATCTCAATTTTCAAGTACATTTCACAGTTAATACATGGCGAGAAATTCTGACCAGCTATATTATTTTGTGAAGTAGTATGGGTTCAGCTGTCTTCTTAATCACCTTTGAAGCAAAAAGTCACAGCTTCACTCCTTCACTCCTGAAAAACGTGACTTTGCAGAACAATGAATACGTGAACTGCTGATCTGCCATACACCCCAGGAGTTCCCCATTTGGAGGAAACGTCAAGTGTGTGAGAACAGGAAAACATCCTGTGTTTAAAGATTTTAAAAGCCCATGATGGCAGTGTGGTATAGTATACAACACATCGCTATGTAGTATACAATAAATTGCTGCTTAAGGTGTTCCCGTGTTATTTGTTTTACTCGTTCTGGTTTTTTAGGCCTTTATGAGCCCATCACAATAGGCACCCATGAGACATTAGTGATTTTATCATTAGTCCAAGGTCCTCAAGATCTGGGGAAGCATTACCCACCCTGTTATACCGAGGGGCATGAGGTGTCAGGGCCCAGATCTCCAGCTGGTATAGCTGGTCTGCAGAAGCAGAGAAACCTCTCACAGAGCTACAACAATTTGCATCTGCACATCCAGGGAGTAAACAACTCACCTGAGGTTGCACAGAAACACTGTGGCCCAGCTGGGAACCGAATTCACATCTCTGAATTGCAGGCTCAGGTTCAGCCTCCTCACCTGCCCACAGTGCCTATAAATACTATTAAATATTTATTTTGTCCATTCACAAGCCGTCGCACTCTTGGTAAGGATGGTTGGCTGCACATGTCAGCTCCAGCTGGCCGTTCAGGAGCAGGCACAGTGAACAAGGATGTTTCCTGCTCAACCACCATTCTTCCATTTTTTTGACTGTGTTGTGGTTGACTGCTCTCCCAGCCAAGGCTTTTCAACATGTTCAATGAATCAAGAAAAAGCACTTCTGGACTGCTTGCAACATTTAATTCACCTTGAATCATTTGGTTTCACTTTGGGACATCGTAAATAAAACCCCAAGGGCCAGATTCACAAGAGGAATGAGGTAATCGTGAGAAGCTGGTATTAAAGCTGTTCCTCCCTCCTGTGCCCTAGATCCCAGTGCTGGACATTCACATCATATGTGGGAAACCTTGGGTCCAATTCCCTCTTTGTCTGGTCCACAGCAGGAATTTTAACCCCAGGCTGCCCCACTCAGAAAATATCGCAAGTGTTAAGCTGCAGCATGTGCTGAGGCAAGGGTCTCATGGCTCTTCTGTTATGGCTGGACCACTTAACAATGAAAACTTAAATATTTATTGGATAAAAAATAATATACATCTTTCTAAGGTGGTGATTAGGTCATTTGACAAGGGGAACTTCAGATTTTTAGTTGCTGCTTCAGTGAATGTTTATTTATGAATATGAGTGGAAGCATGTCAACAAGAGAGAATAAATGAGCTACATTACCCATCGCCTAGACCCCAGCGCCAAGGAGCTCTCATGGGAAGCGGTGCACTTAGTTATGTTTCCGACCTGATGTTTGTCCTACCTACCAGGCAATGCAGCCTTGGAGTGAGAGTGGGGAAAGGGACCATTGGCTTCTCTCTGAAATTTATACTCCAGGAATTCAAACCAGAATTCGCAAATAATTTTGTTTYATCCAAAACTACAATTTTGGGGCAGACTAAATATTCAGCAACAAAAGTCATCATCCACCTCTAGTTATACTATTGCTTTTAAGGTAGAAGGCTGACAGAAAGCAGTAATGTCCACCAGAATGTAACACCCTGAGCTATCTCTGGCCCAGTGTTCAGTTAGGCAAAAAAAATTAAGAAAACATCACCCAAACTTGCAAGATATGGATGACTGGGAAGGTAATTGTCAAATGTTGAAGGCTACATTTTCCATTTCTTCCCCCTCACCTGCCCTTCCCTGCTGGGGGACTCAGAAAAATGAGATTTCTAGATCGTAATCTGCAGAGAATTCCTTATAAACCCCTTGGATAGGTTTCAGTTTTTTACATTGTACTGAACCAACTGCTATTCTTCTGAACAAAGAAGCAAAAAAAATCAAAAGCTTTCAACTAGGTCATGCTAGTATTATCATGAGTGAGTGTGAGTGGTATCATTTCACACATACTGCATCTCTCAATTAAGGAAAATGCCAGACTTCTGTTAGCAAGACAGCTGGTGGTACTCAGTGACTAAATATAGTACTGTCATCACCTAGGAGCACAGCCAGGACATTTTAATGGTTGGGACAACTGATATTTTGGTTTAGCCAAAACAATTTTTAATCATATGCTATTATTTTAAATAACCAGTGTAAGAAATCAGTGAATGAATGAATTTCAAATACATTTTACTGATTTTATTTATTAAATCAATTTTCAACTAATATGCAACTGATTTTTAAAGAAATTACACATATTGTGTACATTTGAGATAGAAAAAACAGCTAAGTAAATACAGCTGGCATTCAACTGATTCTCTGATTGTCTGTACATTAGGTAGACTAAACTCCTTTAGACAGTCTTTTTATTGTGTGTACAGTCCCTCGATCGGTGGGGCTTGGGTCCTCTGGGGAGTGATTTTAGGGATGACTCCAATGCTCAGGAGAGGCAAGGCCACAAGTAAATATATCTAGCTCATCTTAAGCGAAGGCTGATCCAGTTCACCCCGTACTTGATGAAAATGCTTTAATCTTCAATTACAGCTGGATTAGGTCCTAAATTCTGGCAGTTCCCAGAGAGCTTACCTTCCTGAAAAAGTCTTCCAGGCAAAGGGAAAAAGACTTCTGGGCTCTCACCTCTCCATCAATGTCCCAGGCATTTTGCATTTTTGTGTTAGCACTCTTTGTATCTGCTGTGGACCAAGCCAAAAAAAAGATACACAATTAGGTATTCTTAGGGATGAATGGAAATAGCTTTCTGCACATAATGCTGCCGTAACTTTAAGGTCCGTGTGCCTGAGCCTGCCAGGTTTACAGACAAGGGCTGTGCTCACGAATAGCTGAGGCGCAGAAATGAAGTGTCTGTTTCTTCCCTCTTTCCAAAAACGATTGTGTTTAGGTCTGGTTTAGCTATGACTGAGTAGGTATTTCAAAATGTTTATTAACAGTTTTATTGCTTTATTTCTGCTGCCAGTTCTAAACAATAGGGGCCCAGAACACCAGCTTTGTTCGCACTTACATTAATCCATGGTTGTCTGCGGACGTACATGCAGAGGGATCCTCTGCAGCCAGTGGATTAGAGGGCGAGTCGTTAGTCCTGCTACATGTTGAATGTGAGCTGAAAAATGATAATGCTAGAGAGCTTTCTCAAAATGAACTACCAGTGTGAAAACCTGACTGTTTACCTCTGTGCTAACATTAGCAACAGTTTTTTTCAGCATCTACCCTCTTTCATTACCTTCCTTAGCCAGAGCAATGAAGAGGGTTTTAACATTAAGAATGAGTCTAAACCTCTTTTTTTTTTTTTTTTTTGTGATTAGAAAAATGGGATAGAAGCTAGAAAGAGCGAGCGAGCGAAAGGCTTTAATACATTGCAGAGTACTTGTAAGGGCAAGCTTTTTATCCATGCAGTCAAGATAATGTGGAGAGCAGCAGTGCAAATTTCCCTCTCGGTCTCTTGGCCAATTTTCCCTCCGGCCTTGGCCCTTGCAGGACTGTTTTGCCTTGGACCCGCACCTGGGTGCAGGCTAACTCCGGCAGGGCCACCAGCAGGCATGCCAGAGCTGATCACTTGTTTCAGTCACTCCTTACTTCAAATGTTAACCAAGAGCTGGTGCGTATCGAGCTGCAGACCACAGTAAACAGAGAGGTGTGCCTATGCTTTGTTCTGTCGCTGCCGCTCACCATATTGTTTGGATCCAGCCGAGAGGCTCAGCTGAACAGGCAATAAGCTCATATTTTCCTGAAGGCAACAAGAGCACTTTGCATTGTGCTTCTGCTGGTAGCTATCATGCGGCTTCCCTTCCTTAGGCCCTGGGGGAAACCAAAACTGTATCAAGCTTTGTAAGGGAAACAAAGTTCTTCTCTTCATTGCTCTCTACCACGGGTTTTAATCTGATCTGACTCATTACTGGAAAAATAATAATCTGGAGGAAATTGTATTTTCTGCTGCCCCAGTGCTGTTGCGCTGGCCTGAGGGGAGTGCTGAGCTGTACATACAGCTCCTGACATCTGGGAAGCACCCCTGCCCGCTCGCTGGAGAGAGCCAAAGACCTCAGCTTCTTCTGCTCTTTTCCTCTCTTGCCATTGCAGCTGAAGATGATCCTGGAAGATTTAATATCAATGGTAGACAAGTTTTGCTTTTGGATTATTCTCTTGCTTGAATAGTTTTCAGACAGACATCTATAGCAAAGACTATTAACATATCCTTCTACAGAAAAGCATTATTTTTTCCCACTCATTTATTCTTTGTTCACTGGACAGTTTTTGAGTTATTATTGCTTTAATAGCTCCATGTTTGTCACAAAAACACAGTACTGTTTGCGAATGAGGTAATAATTACAATCATAACCAATAAATCTATCCTTTGAGTGATGCTACTAGGCTTATCACTCTGTTTTTAACCTTACTGGAACTGATAACTTTAAAGCTTTAGTCAGTAAATTATGATGGCCTTTCTCTTTTAATAGAATTTTTTTCATTACTTCCATGCTAAATTTGTTATTTTAAATAACTTTTTTTGAACACAAAAGAAAGGTATAACTGGGAAGCATTAATTTGTGCTTGAAAGGTGTATTTAAATTTTTTTCTTTAAAATGAACACAGTGACCTAGTTTTTATAAACAGAGAAAGCAATAAATGCCAGATCTGAAAAAGTGGATTTAGCTAGATAGTATTCTAACTTTTTAATTATTTTTTAAATGTAAGAGATGATTTCACCTATTTACATATTGCTAGAGGCTAAGGGGAAAAAAGCATTCATCCTGAGTTGAGTTCAGAGAGTCTGCTTTGCTAAAAATAAAGCCAAACACATTAATATACAGACCTTCTCCAAGTCTCGGCAGCATCAGGAATACATTTGAAAGAAGAGGATCTGGTCTGGTTTGTCAGTCTGGCAAGTACCAATGGAAAAGTCCATCATCTACCAACAAATACGGACCTGCACAGTCGGTCCTACAGCCGTGAAGGGTCTGGACAGCATTTCCACTCCCAGGGACCGAGCCCCTGTTAGTGCCTGAGCCTGTGTTGGCTCTGCTAGGGAGGAAGGCAGACATAGGAAGGCAGAGGTGAAATACTGCAAAGATGATTTTTCTACATAATATTAAATTTGCTCAGCATAAAATTTTACAAGCATATCCTGGACCACCCAAAAGCTGTAGTGATTAATCCTGAGATTTCCCCTGTCCTTTACATGATTACTTTTAAATGTTCATTCATTGAGATATACTTTATATTGTTAAACATAGCCACATGGAGCGTGTTTGTAAAATACATGTGTAGTCTACAGTATACATGCAATCTAAAGGCTTGCTTCTCTTGTTACAGTAGAGCTCCAGACATAAACTCCTTTTTTTCAGGAATTCAACGGTTAGATGAAGAAACTTCTCCAAAGTTGAAAACAAAGAATGATTAATTTAAAAACCTGAGACTTAAATGCAGACTTGTTTTTAATTTGCTAGACTGAAAAACACTTAGCGTAGTGGGTACACAGGCAGGCATATATTTACAACTGATTTTTTGGCAGATAATTGGTTAACTCTTGTAGCAACGGGATTTTTGAATACCAGAGAAAGAACCCCATCAAATGGATGTACTTTATTTTACAGGGAGGGGGGAAAGCTTTGGTGCATTTTCCAAGAAAAATTCCAAGGCTTAAGTGAATATGTTCGCCCAGCAGTTACGGCGACATGACTCGATATATAAACCCGTATGTGTAAGACAGCTATGAGTAGTAAAAGTAACAACTCTGAGCTATTAAGATGTCTAAGTGTGTCTTTACATAAAAGCCTTAAAGAGCTGCAGAGGGAGTCATTATAGTGTATTATGTCAGGACCTTACTTACTCAACATGTAGAAGTCGACACTGACACCGTCAGCTGTGATGTAAAACGCTTGGAGGCTAGTTTCACAGGGCAGGCATTTCCAAAGAGTTCAGCGCCCACCAGTTCCCATGTAGGCAGCTAAATGAAGTGATGAAACTTTAAATGCTCTCAGCTTTTGTGGGAGCTGGTAGATGCCGGGTGGATTTAAAAACCTGGCCCCGCTTGTAGGCGCTGAAGTCTTTTGAAAAATCTAGCTTTCCCTGGGGTAGCCGCGCTGTCTGCTTTGAGCTCCCAGAGGGGTGATGAGGGGGACCAAGGCAGGCACCAGCAACCTGTGAAGGTGGCTGCTGAGGAGGGGCTCTTCTGAGCCCCCCAGGGATGTCTAAAGCAGGCTGAAGGAACATGCCGTATCTGTAGTGTCCACGCCATAGCACAGAGTTAAGGAGCTTAATTAAAAAAAGAAAGCTAAGGATTACTTGCTCTGGAAATGTCCTCTCTCAGATCATAAGATAATACTATATTTACCATGTGAACACGGTATCTGCCACAGCAGACTCTTATTCTGAATGGCTTCAAACATCCTATTCCAGTACACATGAAAGCCAGCATAACTCACAGAATGCCTTTTATACCCTAGTAATTTTATTTTAAAAAGATGCAAACAAAACAATGTGTTAGATTACATTCTGGAACTGTTGTTCAGATGTTTTATGCTATTGCTTCGGCCATAAAAGGAACATTAAACTCCTGAGGCCAGACTGAGTCTAGCTATTTTCGGCACCTCTGGCCGGCTGGAGTGGAGCCGAGGCACCTGGCTGCTGGGTGCCGTTCAGAAAGCCTGTCCCCCACTGCTGCCGGCTGGCCCCTCGCTCTGGACCTGCAGGTCCCTGTGGGGGCACAAATATCCCCATCACTGCAGGAGATTGGCTTTGTTCATGACGTTAGAGGGGGAGTCCACAGAAGGAAAAGCCGTCATGGGCTATCAGACACAAAGACATCAGCAATAACACTGCAAGGTGGGGCAGGTACCAGGGAAGCATGGCTGTATGGCTTGCCCTCTTCTCCAAATCCTCCTCAGGCATCAGCTGACGGCTACTGTCCTACTGCTGGAGGCAGGACAGAGGTTGGACAGACCAACTGTCTGTCCATGAGTGCACTGTCTGGTTTCTCACACCATGATCCAGACAGGTGAGTGGAGAGGTCCCTAAATGTTACCTAACTCCCTGGAGAGGACAGTCTGCCAGGCCTGCCCAAAGCACCTGGACCCTTCAGTGCTTCTCACTTGTCTTTTTGGTGCATGGTACTTCCATGCTCAGCAATGCAGTGGGCTTTCCAAAGTTGAGGGTATGACTTTGCCCCTCCACCCCCAGCTGACCCTCTCAGTGGTCAGCAGAGTCTCCTGGTCAGCATTCAGTTCAAATGCTGTTTCAGAGTTAATTAAGCTCATATTTCCTCCTGGTCAAGTGCTTCACCTATTCAGTTGTTTTCCCATCATAGGTCATGGTGACAAAACTTCCTCCCCTGCTGTGCACAGGTAGGTACCTACTGTCTAGGGTAAACTCCGAATTTTAGATCCCAAGTGGACAAAAATATCTATGTGCAGTCCTGACTTAATTGCATAAGCTGCAGAGGAAACATCACTATGCCTGGCATTTCTGTTGGCCACATCTAGGTAGTTCTGCGCACAGCATGGGAACATTAAATTGCTCTTTGGTACAGCTGTGTAATGAAGCTCCAGCGACATTGCACTTAATACATCCTTAATTTTGGGACTTTCTAGCATCTGTGTGCTGTACCTTGCAACTTCAATGGTCTTTTTCTACAATTTCAGGGGCATATGTAATAGAATGATACTGTGTCTGACTGATTTGAGTAATAGATGTGTGATCTGATGTATCTTTCTCCTGTCTAATAGGAGATAAAGTCGAGATAATTTTTCAGTATGGTACATTAGGATATTATTTCATGACAGTCCATTGCAGAGATTATTCTACATTCTTTGCAAAAAGCCATGGAAAGGTTTGACGCCCTGCAAATTAACTCTAAGTTAACACAGAGAGAAATGGATCTTCTGTAGGTAAAATAAAAAGAAACAGAGGAATGATGACTTGGAAGAAGAATATTAAAGAAGATAAGGTATTTTATTCCTTCTCAGGCTCTTTCATCTTAACTGACATTCTAAGAAATGGGCAATCTGAAATCTATGATTTTTTACCTTAAAAGTTTTAGGACTTGCCTTTTTTTTCTTAAGCTTTGTCAGATTTTAAACTTCCATGAGATTCTGCCTTAAGTCCTTTGAGAATTAATAAGCAAAATGTTCCAGTTTCAGACAGAGACACATTTTTCACGCTTCCCTCCCTCCCAGTGACTTGTTTTCCATGTTCAGCCTCCTCAGAATGAAAGGGAGAAAAAATTGCAGCCAGCAATGTCAGTTCATGTTATTATTATAGATACAGAAATGCCTTAGCTAGCATTTATACAAAGCTTGGTAGAGTGTAATAAAAAAAGACTGAATCTCTTATGACTTCCTTATTTTACTTGGTTATTTTCCCAAGTTCAGACAAAAGGGTGAGATTCATCTGACTTATGTTGAACTAAATAAAACTTAAGTTTCTCGCTAAGCTATTTGCCTAAGTTGTCCCCACTGTCCCATCTCCCCATAGATGGAGATAAGTATCTCCAGATGGTGATTTGTCCCCTTCTGGGACTACTGGGGTGACTTGCACTGTGGAAAGGCCATCTCTGCACTGGGTGCAAAGGACCATCCAGCTGACCAGCCTAACTGGTGCCTACATTTTGGACAGCTAAAGTTTGGTCTGATTTGTTCTCCTCTAAGTTCAGCTTTCCATTTAGGAAAGCTCAGGGGGGCAGAGTACCTGAAAAGACTGCAGCCTTGGTCACAAAAGCATCCCCTCCCTTACCAGATTTCCAAGGAGGTGGCCACCATGGTGTTTCCTGCTCCCTACCATGGTTTTTCCTGGCCATGGTGGCCCCCATGATATTTCCTGTATTTATATATATCTAAATACATATGAAAATATATTTTAGGTATGGTCAAATACAGAAAACAAACAAGCAAAAAAATCCAGGAACAAATAGTGAATGAAAAAATTCGTGAAAGAATGAGCTGGTCACTGGTGTATGATTCACTAAGTCAGTCTCTATACAAATGAGTTGAAATGAATTTCCTGGTATGAATAAATCCCCAAAGTCTCATGAATTTTAGTATGAATGATTCTGAATGCCTTAAAATTCAGATGGGAAGTGAATTAATCATTCTTCCTTATTTTCTTGTTAACAAAGTCGTCCTTCTCATCCAATCAAGGCGAGGACTACACAGTGGGTTATGAGCTGTGCTCAGTGAATGTTGAGTAGCACCCATCAGCTGAAAGTTTGTCACAGAAAATATTTGGTGGATCCTTGAGTACGCAGAATGCATTAGAATGAAATCAGAATTTATTTGCAAGTGATTCACTGACTGCAGAAATGTCTGCATTTATAATGAGTAGTTTAACAGTCTCCACACACATTCATGGTTTATACGGGGCACATCTGTCATTTAATTAAAAAAAAGAAATACGACTTAAGTATATAGATTTGATCAAGCCATGTGTATTTTAGTAAGGTATTAGTACAGATGACAGCTCTCGGTACATTATTCTAGTATGTACCTTATCTGAGGAATGTGGACAAACTGATATTATTACTACTTCTAATATGACCAGATCCTGCAGTCCTCACAAATACACAGTGTATATTAAAGCTCAAGAAAACTTCATGTATGTTTTTGTTGGTATGAGAAGGGGTAAGAACAGACTCGTACGTGTGCTTTTGTGTTCATGTATGTTAATGAATATATATGCACATTTATCTTTATTGTATTATATAGTATATCCCATTCCAGCATAGTATGTGTATTATTTTATGATGATATATCTTCCCTGACTGCACAGCATTTTTCTTCTCTGCTTGAGACTGCATTGAATGACACACATTTGCTTGGAGAGAAATCTGGAGTTTGCATAGTCTGAATGCATCTTGAGGAGATTTTGTCCTACCTACGTGGTAATCTGCAATGAAATGTGGACAAATGTCTTTCCCAAAGAAAGCTAGGTAGGAAAGAATGGAAGAAATGGCTTAATTTTCTTCCTCTCTTTTATAATATTTACTCATCATCTGGAAGTTGTGAAGTGTTGTGACTACGCATTTTTTTACATGGTACCTTCAGTTCAGTTCTTTTTCTACAGTTACTATAATGATGCTATTGATACTGATGTTATTGATAAATTTATATAAACCAAATCTTGCTCTGATAGTACAGGACTCTCCTACCTGGCCATCCAATTCCTGCTGGCCACCCCTTGACTATGCACCTACCTACAAATGCCAGTGTGTGCAAGCGCCTTCTGTACCCGGGCTGGCATTTATAGGTCAGGGTTTGGATAGTCTGGGAAGGCACCTGGTATCTGATGGCACGATCAGGACCCAGAGCATAACTGAGCATTAGTTCGGTGGTTAGTCTGTAATTACATGGCTGGTTTGTGATGGAAATTACTGGTTACACCGAAGGGTTCTGCAGCCACTTGGGGTTAACGTTCATGGGGTTAACATACAGTTCAGGTTCTTTATTTCTGTGTATTAACCAGCCTCCCGAAGTCACTTTGCCGGGGTGGATTATTCGAAGGACGTTACATGTCCACAGCATGTGCATGTTCCATATAATCCAACAATGAACATCCTGGGGGGGGGTTATATGGAGGGCCAAAATCCCTGTTGGCACAGCTCCATGGAGTCGTTAGTGTTACACCAGCAGGGGAGCTGACCCCAGCCCTCATTCGGTGATTTGGCAGGCCACCTCGCCATGAGGACATTCCAGCTCTTCCAGGGATGTGAATTTGGAACAAAGAGTTATTTCAGCAGGACGAGGCTGACAATTGTTTGGTTTTTAAAGAGTTACCACATAATGTTAAAATAGTATCTTGCCTTAATGCGAAATCTTGATGCGGTGGTATCTTATGATCTATTAATCTGGGAAAAAATGTAAACCAAAAGATAATAAATGTAAACAGTGATTAAACCACAAGCATTCCTCGGAGTAAATGACAATATAATTAAATTTGAACTCCACAATGCAGATTCTTTCAGTGCATAATTGAAATTGTGTAAGATGCTTTGGCAATATGTTTAACATTAACTTAAAGCAAGTAATTTTAGGCACCAGGGTCTGATCTTTCTCTTATTGACATCAGTTGTGCAACTCCCGCAGGCTGTGTCTATACCATGGCTTCTTTGTGACGTGCCTCATGGACCCACTCCCAGAGAGTCCTCCTCCGTGTCCTGGCTCCATGCTGGAAGGAGACGGGGCTGCACACCATGCCTCTCCAGAGCTGGGGTCCCTTCAAACGAAACCCCAGCATGCAGGCGGCATGGGGAGCTGTGCAGTGACCTGCTGGGAAAGCCAGGGAGAAAGAGCACCAGGGGTCTGCCCAGCATGCCTTCCCACAGCTGGCATGCCCTCCTGGGGACAGAAGAATGGCCATACCGTGTTCAACCGGAGGTCCATCTAGCCCTCTTGTCTGTCTCTGGTATCAGCTGAAAATGTATGCTTGGGAAGAGTATAAAAAAAGGGTAAACATGTAGTATTGCTCCCCCAGAATATCCTCCTATGTGTCTGCAGCCTTCAGGTTTGGGACTTTGGATCTTCTACTTTCAACTGATGTACCAGTATTCCTTCCTGCTGGTCAGCATGTGTGCTTGGGAACCAGGACTCCGGCAGTTTTTGCTGGAAAGACCCCAAGCTTTTGCTTGAGGTCTTCAGCTAATGAACAGAAACTCCCAAATTTAAGGAGACTGGATGACAGTTTAAAGCTTCCTTCACCTTGCTCCCTGCAGATAGCTTTCTAGACATCTTGGCCAAGGGAAAGGCTTTTAAAGCCCACACTTCATACGCTCATGTTGCCAGCTCAAGGGCACCAGCATCGCAGGAGCTGCAGTCCCACGCCATTCTCAGGGCAGTGGAGATCAGGCAGGAGGCTCATCCCACAGGCACCGCTGCACACCTGAGACCCAGTTAGGAAGATGTCTCTGGCTGATTCGTCTGCCTTGCCTCAGCCTCAGATGATGGCCTGAGTCCCTACATGGGGTAGTCTTAGGACAAGCAAGGGCACTCCTGGCAAACCTGTACCTGCTGTGACTACACTGCAGGTAAGCGTGCACTCGGCTCCGTAGTGAAGAGTAAAATAGAGTAGAATAGAATAGACATTGATGATAAGTGAGGAAAGACGGGGAAAAAAGACAACAGGCCCTCACTGAAGAACTCTAGGGACTGACTACCTTGATGTCAGCAACTAAGAACCATCAGCAGCCACAGCCAGCACTGCTAACTAAACAGCACCAGTTCCATAGTATTGCATGATTATATTAACATAAATGATAAATAAATATACACATATAAACAAATATATAAATTAAAAAAATAATTGCTCATAGCTCCCTGCTGTGCTCTGGAATGAGGCTTGTTGGGAAAACCGCGAATTTGGGGTTTAGTGGGGGTTACAGTGTTGCCAGGCTGTGGTTCCCAGAGCATTTGACAATAGCCTCTGGAGAGCTGGCTGGTCACGTGCTAACGGCTCCTCTTCGTTGTTTCCAGCCCCTAAATTACAGCCACAAGGACCAAGAGTTATATTAAGTGCATTCTTAGCATAGTGGTTCCTCAGGCTCTTCCCATAGTGAGGAGAGAATTTCTACAAGGACTTTGTGAGTGAGAGTAGCATCCAGGAGATCTCAGCCCATGAGGCAAGCTGGGCATAAAGTTGTGGACCAAACTGTGAAAAATTCTGGAAACTTGCTTAATGCTGGTAATATTCAGTTCACGTGACTGACACTTAGGCAATAGTGATTTCCCAGAAGTAGGAAGATTTGTGAAGATGCTTCTTTCTGAATCCATCTAAAAAAACATTTTTCTGAGATAAACAAAGGATGTACAAATATTTTTATTAAGATTCTCCTCCTTTCTACACAAACCTGATTTAAACTACTGCTAGACTCATTACAGCACATGCACAGGAACAGATCACAGGTTAAAATAAACAAGCAAGCAAAAGTGAATATATATATATATACTTATTCCTACCATCTTTCCCCTCAAGAATTATTTTATGCCTCTTCAAATTCACACAGTTGGGCTTTGGGAGGACATTTAAGCTGGAGTTCAAAATCCTGGATTTGTCCACAAATGGTTTAAACCTTTTGATAGTTGATACTCAATGCTAATGTGACCAGTCGGCATGCATAGCAAACAGCTGGCAGCGAATGCCAGCTAGCTGAACTTGTTTCACTTCCTTGCTGTTGTCACTGGCTTGTGAAATACCTTATTTTTGGAAATTATCTTACTTTTTAAAAGAAGAACAATTGACAGTGTCGGCCAGGGGACAAGAGTAAACCAACTTTTTCTGTTAATGTTTTCCAAAATGGAAGTGAAAATCAGGTAAAACTCTCTTTAAAGTTTATCCGATTCAGCTTAAAAAACCCTCAGATTATATATCTTCATGGCACAGATTTAAATCAAGTTACCAATGCCATCAATCAAAGAGGTACAGTCTTGGAGTTCTAATTAAACCCAAGGTAAAAAACTTGTAAAAATTCCTCAAGCAATTCACACACTCCTGATTTTCAACCACAGATAACTAGTGATCCCTGCGCCTCTGATCCCACGTGATGTGGTCCAGCATTCAAACAGGTTTAAATTATACTGGTACAATTTAGAGAGATGAGCAGTGAATTCTCAGCAAAACTTTTTACTTTGGAAAATCCTCATTTATCAGATGCCTTTCTCAATGCGAGCAGATACTTCTTGCTGGAGTATTCTGTGCGCACCCAGAATCGCTGTCAGTGCACTCAGAGCCTGGAAATGGCTGTTTCGGAGGCTTGGCCCGGGGTCCCACATGCCGCAGAGGGTTGCCTTTTCCTCTCTTCTGGGGAGAGACTGAATTCCTGCTTTCTGCTGGCCTGCTTAGCTGTTTTCTAGCTGACGTATGCATATGAAGGACTGGATCCTGTTGAGAAAATGGATCTTGAGGAAACTTTAAAAAGACATCTCTTCTTGAAGAGATGTTGCAGTAGCACAGCAGCTGCCTCGGACACTACGGGCGGCCAAGGAGCTGCTGCTCCTGCAGCTGTGCTGCCCTTAGGGCTGCAAAATGGCTTGTTCTATATTTAGCTCAGAAAGGAGATGACAGGGAATGTGGCTGCTGCGTATGAAATACTGACTGCACCAGGCAAGGTAATTAGGACACTTCATGGGCAGGCAGCAAGAAGTTTAAAGCTGAGAAGAGGCTGCACTTTTTCACTCAAGAGGGAATGAATTTGTGGACACAGCTGCATCATGCTGTTAGCGCTCAGATGCTAAAAGGACAGAAATGGGACTAGAAGAATTTAATAGTGGGGAAATTTGTAGAGAGACTTTAAATGCTAGTCTTTCAGAGAAAACAGTCTTGGTGAAACAGAAAATGTTCTTGCACTTTTCTCCCTCATTTTTTTGCTATTTTCCCCCTTCAGAGCCTGGATCCCAGATTAGCAGGGTTGCTAGTCAGTGCCAGGGTGGCATATCTTATTTTCCCATGGTGATGTCTGCTAAAATTCAGAGTAAGTTTAACCAAAACAAATACATGGGAAAAAAGGTAAAAAATGGTGCATCAGTTTGATTGAATACTTACAGATACTATAAGACCAAGAAAACACATACCAACCACATTGCTCTAGCCACAGTTTCAGCTGCGAACGGTTTTATCTTTCCATTTATAGGAAAGGTCAAGAAAAGTTTGAGTCACCTTTTCATATGCCTAGGAGACAGCTTTTCTTCTCATACTTCCCAGCCACAACATTTGTCTGGATGCCTCAGCAGAGGGGCTGCTGAAGGGAATCTCTCCCTGTCAGTCCATCACGTCTGGGCTGTGCTTTGCCCTGGAGCCCACATTTGTAACCCGGGCACGCTGCAAAGCTTTTCCCTAGGCTTTGGCGGGGGTGGGAAGAAGGAGGATGCAGGAGGATGGGACGCTTGTGACCCAGGTTTGGGGACAGACTGTTTTCCCTACATGGGCACCGATGATGGATGGAAGTGGGTTGTACATGATGCATTTTTATTTTTGGGAGTTCATAAAGAACTATCCAGAGCTTGGGATAAACTTCTCTGTTAAATGGTCTCAAAATGCATCTAGGTAAATAAAACAATATTTCTATCTTGCAATGTCAGTACCAGAATACTGCAAAGCAGCCATCATTTCACACTCCTGCTGGACATTTCTGGGCTTTGTAAGCACATTTGCTCCATTCGGAGCAGTGTCTCTCTGTGCTGCTGCTTTATAAAAGAAGCATAAAGATGGGAAACATCCCACCCCAATCAAGTCATTGCAATGGGGGACACTCTGACAGCGACTGTTCAAAAGAAAAGGACTAAACAGTTCAGCTGATCTCTTCCATTTGTATTAGTTTTAGGTACCAGTTGCTATGGCAGTAGAGGAAACTATTTCAAATTGTGTCCTTTTTAAATCTGCAGAATTCTTTTGTATTTCAGCAACACAGAGCATGTTATAGTTAGTGCCAGGCATATATTGGACGTATTTTGTTTTGTAGCTGAGCAGTGTCCAGCTTAAGCTTTGTTTTAGATTGGCTGGAGATGTCCCTGCATATTTCATTTCTAAGTTATTTCTGCTTTTAAAATGGTATCTTTTAAAAAGACCAAATTTTAAAATATAAAGGTAAAATATATTTTTAAAATATAAAGTATTTTAGCCATTTCCATTTTTACTCGTTCAAAACATCCATGGAATAAGATCTGACTTTATAAAAGCTGCCAAAAATCTGAACTTTTTCAGTGGCTGTTTTAGCTACTAAAAGAATTGAAGAAATTAATTCAGTCATCTGCATTTTTACACACAGCTTACTTCTTCAGGCCTTGCTAAAACGCTGTTCCCACAAAGTTCATTCTAAGTTGTTGTAAAGATATTCTCACCTTTGGGGATTTGCAGGAATCAGTCCAACATGTAAGTTTTTAATGATTTTTTTTTATTARTATCTTACAGTCATTCACCCTTTGCTGCCTCCCACTTTACATAATGGTTATTAGGCTCTCACTGAGAAATGGTCTCTTAGAAACGACATACAGAAAATAAGGAAGAAGGGCCGGCAACAGAATGCTTAAAGATAATGGTGATGAGGACGCTGAAAAAGAAGTCAGCAAGATAGGAAGCAAGGGGATTCGGATGTCAGCGGAGCGGGAGCGAGCAGGAAGTGGAGGGAGGAACTGAGTGTCAGAAGCAGCTGATATGTTCATTGACTTGCATTTTCTTAGGGCAATACTTCCTCCATTGATATCAACAGCTGAGGCTGCACCGCCTTGCATCTTAAACCTCCAGTCTGTGTACCTGACAAACGCTGCCTGGTGACTCTGCACTTACATTCCTTCTGCACGTCAGGTGAAAATCCTGGTTACTCTATAATAGGGATGTAAAAACATCCAGGGACTAAAGGAGGAGAAATGTTGGTTCACTAAGTGACATCTATAAAATTCAAGTATTCGCTGAAATCAGACCTGTTTATAACAAGCACTGGCCAGCTGAGGTTTAATTTTCCTTCTCTCATATATAATTATTTTATAAAGATTATGAATCTTTCTGACAAAAGGGAAATGGTGAAGGTATATCCACGGGCTACATCACTGCAGATCTTAAAGGCTTTTAATATTTTAGAGAATTTATGTTTATTTTAAAACCAGACTTGAAAGACTGTGTTTTATTAGAAAACTAACAATGAACAAAGGATTGAATAAATAAAGCAAAGGAATGTTTTAGAACACATTAAATGATTAATTTGCTAAAACTGGTCATCTGGTAGTGGGTAGAAAATGAAAAGTAAGTTTTCAATTTTGCAAAATAAACACAGTTTATGCACATTTCATGCACATAGACAGTGCATGAAATAGGTGCTAATCAACATTTATTTGGGAATGTAACTGCTAAATTAATTTTTCAGAAACTGCTTGGACTGGTTCTCATTAAATAGTCTTCCTCTCTGTTCGCTGTGGGATACACAAACCGTAGCATGTTCTCACAGCTGGTCAAAAGGAGAGTTTATAGGTTTATGCAGTATTTGTTAACTACGTGCAAAGATCAGCTGTAAAACAATATGTGTTGAACTAAATTAGTAAAGGAGCATAACCCTGATCAAACTATACTGTCATATGTTCATCACCCAAAGCACATATAGAATCCATAAAAAAAGGAGCAATAAATAAACCTTAGAGCAACTGGTACCATATTTGCAAATATACTCTTCATATTGGGTTCCCTCAACACCCTTCACAAAGCTGTATTTAAGAGCATGCCCAGCCTGGGACGGGCACACTAGGACCTGGTACTGTGCTAGATGGACCTTTCTTCTGCCTCAAACTCTGATACTCTGATAGTGGCCTTTTACTTAATTAATTACCTTTAAATGGCCTTTGTAGGCCATTTACAGATCCCTCTGATTCTGACAGGACAGGGTTTGAGGAGCCCCTTTTCCCCCTGCATGCTGCGCCTGGTCCCCACTCCCCCAGTGTCTTCCCCCAGTGCCCACTCTTTTCCCTTGGGGGAGACCTCCTCGTGTTCTCCCTGCCTCCAGTGCTGATATTAAGCAATGTGTAAATGTATAAAGAACAACCCAAACCTGTAATCCTGTGAAAATATTACCACGTTAATTTGGCAAAATGTATTTTGCATAAATGCATGTTGATTGGCATTTCTTTTATTACCTTATAAAATTTCTTATTAATAGAAACCAACAGTAGCTGTTCCACTGCCTTTGATAGCAGGCTGCTGGGAATGAGAATGCTCAGGATGTCTGCTTACACTTCTAATGTATTGTCACGAAGTCAGCTTTCTTTTAATCCTCTGAAATTACTAGGTGTTCCAAAACTTACTAGAACTGATGACAAATATTGAAGAGATCCTTGTCTGGCTCTTTTAAAATTCATACATGGGAATTATCTGATTTTGTTGATATTAAATCTTCATTTGGAATCTGCTGCTTAGCATCCTCTTTAGAAATGGTTATAATTGGTATGCAAAATATTTTATCATATACATAAATCTGTCTTTTTCCCAACCACAAGGCCAGAAATATTTATTAAGTACTTCTGCCCTCTTGTACTAAAACAACTGTTAGGATTTCTTTTATTTTAGTTATACTTAAATTTTGTTTTGTCCTTAATCTTTTTTTGCTATAGATATTATCTCGTGTCCTGTTTCCTGCCTTATTCACTTCCCACTGTACCATGATATTTGATGCTGTCAACTTTCTTGCTTTTCCATTTGTTTTAATGATTTTGTGAGTTTCTTTATTACATTTTCTTTCTAAGTTATGATTTTTTTTTAAAAACAAAGCAGAACATTGTCTCTGTCTCTCAACTGCGGATTTTTGGCACCCGAGAGAGTGTTCTTAAATTCCCAATTAGCATGAGTATTTTTTATCTCTAAAAGAAAATGTGGGCTTGATGACAGAAGTACTGTTTTAAGATTCATAGCCATGTGGTCGGACTAGAGAACCAGAAAGGCACTCTCTGGCCTTGTAAGCAGGAGGAAAATTCAGGAGTACTGTACTTGGATCATGAATATAGAGTTGCATATTTGTTTCCTGAGCTTGCGTTGATAACATTCCTCTGCAGCTGTTCTAGTAAAGGAGGCTGAGCCCTGCCCAGAAACTTGCATGCCTGCACTGCTTTGAAGTGTAGCTTGTCGGTAAAGGCTTTCTGTTAAGTGTTTCAGACATAAAACCTCTTCTGTAGGCCTGTGCAAAATGCATGAGTGCATTTTGTCCTTCGTTTTATTCCTTTTTCTTTTGCAAATAAGTGTTTATAATATTCTTACACTGAAAACAGCATTTGTTACCTTTCAAAAAGGAAYACCATTGATCTTGGGAGGCTGGATGACTACTGCATAGTTTTTCTCAGCTATGCCCCAGTAATACCCAGCTGAAGAGAAAGTCATGACGTCAAAGAAAACTGGCAGTTGCAAAGTCTGGAACAAAAGGAAGGACTCACCTCTCGGTATCCTGCAAGGCTAATTCATAGGTTGTCATGTCACAGAATGCTGTGGATGATAGCATTATAGACCTGTTCAAGAAAGGATTTGATGGATTCATGGAACGAAAGTCCATTGAGGGATATTGGATAGAAAGACGCCATCTCTGATTCACAGAGACGCTGAACACTGGGGATATCTTGAGAAGGCACCACTTTCTGCTTTCCCCATGTGTATACTGTTTCCTGGGCATCCGTTGCTGGGCACTTTTGGAGACTCATGCTGGGGTAGATGGATTTTTGGTCTGACCTGCATGGCTGCCCTCTGCAATTAATCCTATTTGAGTCCACGGAAATAGAAGAACAATTTGGACTGGCAGCAAGGCTGGACCTGCATGGGTTTTTGTTGAATATTTATAATTCTGATAAACCAAGACTGAAATTAAAGAATAAAGGAAACACAATAACTCTTCCCCTGGTTCTTCTTATTGTGGTTTCATTCCTTTGTTTCTTGATGTGGATTCCAGAAAATTAATTGAGCATTAAGACCTAAAGAGCAGTACTTTTGGGGCTGATTATTGCACGCCTCAGCTGCTGTAATAAGGTATGAGTTAATGACTTTAACCACCTGAAAAGTGCAACAATTTCCCTGTAAATTCAGTGCCTGGAGTTACTTATTGCCTGATCACCTAGTCTGTAGCTCAGGAAAAAGGGGGAATTGAAAAAGCAGAAACTTACTGCTGTTGCGTTTAAGAAGTGTTAAATAAAAATAAGTTTAAAAATAAATCCAGATTCTTGCACTTCCTGGACATTATTGTCCTGTGCATGACATACCTGGCAGTGAGTCAGCACATTGCGCTCATGTCTGAAGTTTGGAAGCTGTTTCATAACTAAAGAGAAACCTGTGACCAAACTGTAAAGGCAGCCAGGCCTGAATCTGGCAGCGCCTCATGTTGTAATATTGGCATTAGATCAGGCTTGGCTGGTATAGGGATTGCTATCGAGTTGAATTTTGAGCACGGTCCTGCGTAGCTGTGTGTGCTTCTCGTAGGTCAGTCAGTGCTATCGGTAACTTTCCCTCTCAGCTCCATTCGCAGGAAATGAGCAAAAATCCTGTCTGCTTTGAGTGCTTTTCAGTACAAGACAGAAAAAAGGGTAAGCTGAAATTCAGTGCCCCCCGTGTTCCTGGCACCCCGCCTCCCCTACATAGGAGGGCTACGCGATTTTTCTCAGAAGGACAGCTGCATTTGTAAAATGTTGAGTCACTGGCCAGTGAAATTTTCAAGGTTGGACAAGATTGTCCCAGCAATGTGAGGGACTGAAAGGCTTATTTTTGGATTTCAACCTCTTCAAGACAAAGGCCATCCTTTCATCTGTATTTTTACAATGCTTGGAGCAACGGTCTCTGCTCCTCATTGGAAACTGTGCCTGCTGTAATACTGTCTGTGTTTATTAATAGCAATAACAACAAAAGGCGGAAGCTAATGGAGACAAAGGATGGTGAGTTGCAGTAATTTATGTTCTTTTCCCAGCTTTGTCACACACTTGCTATGTGACCTTGAAGAAGTTCTTTAATCTCTTTCTGTTTTAAAGTTCCTCCGGAGACGTAGGATAACGGCGCTTAGCAAGGGTGTCGGGAGGCTTAATTCGGAAGCGCTTGTGAAGCCCGCCGGTCTCTGCAGAGGGGACGTGTTTTGTACACGGCACCGATGGTTGTCCTGGTGGCAAAGGATCTGCAAAGAATGCGAGCAGGTTATCAAAACAAGAAGTCTCATGCTGAAAAATGTCAGACTGACCCTTTCTGCCACCGCCGTATAGTTTGGAGACAGATAAGGCGAAATGAGGGAATTCCTGTCTGAAGCAACACCACAACAGGAAATATTCCCTTTAAGTAAGCAAGCAGAGGGAAAACAGCCACAAAACTCGCAGCAGAGTGGAAGAAAGAGCCTGGCCTGAGTACACAGGCTATTGCAATTGCCAAGAACCAAAATCACCTCTCCTTTACACCTCAGGGGTCTCTCTGCCATCGGTGCAGCGCTCTCAGCCTTCAGCAAAGGCTGAAACGAGCGCTGCAGTTGGCCTTGACTCAGGCATTCCCAGCCATGCCTGGCCCTTTCCCTGCTAATCGCCGCTAAGGCCGCTCTTTCAGCGGGGCCGGCCGGGCGGCTGGCGAGCTCCCGGAAGCCGGTGCGGCTGCCAGGCCCTGTTATCTCCCAAGGCACGCCTGTGAAGGGAGCTGCCTGGGGATGTGATTTACAGCGTGAGGCTGAATCCCATCCCTTGTTCTGCAAGCGGCGTGGCGGTGGCGAGAAATACCACCTCCTCCAGGAAGGGATGGCTGGAGCCGGGGTCCTGACAGTGAGGGATTAAACCACGAACAGACTTGGATGTGATACAATCAAAACCTCCTTCTTCCCGTAACAAATCTGCAGCTCCGAGGATCTTATTTTAAAGTACCTCCGGGAGATACCGCCCTTCCTTTCTCCTGGCTTATCCTTGCTGCAAAGCCCCGCCGTGCTGTGCCATGCAGACCTGGCCTGCACTTCCTGGCATGCAGAGCTACGCCCTTCCCAGTGAACTCCTAAATCATGTCACCACTGTAAATTTTCTTTTATTGCTTTTTAAAAATTTTATTACAGAAGCCTGATCCTTTCAGTCGGAGGCTCTTGCTCGAAGACACCGCACTGCAAACCCTCAGGGAGTCACGGTTCCTCCTCTGAAGAGCACAGACGCTAAAGTGGATGTTTCATTTATGGGCAGCCCCTTCTGAGCACATGGGGGGAAGAGCTGCCAGAAATGCACATACGAACGGGTACCCAGATAAGTGAAAAAGGTGGCACTTGATCAAGGGAGCGGATTTTGTGAGTGCATTTTACACCATTCAGATGGTTCATTCACTTCCTCAGATTAGTATTAACAAGGAGCTGTTTAGATAGGTGCCATAGAACCCCTATTTCGACTAGCTTATGACTAAATGCAAACTCTCACACTTGGGAGCATTCTGCGGTTTTGTGACCTTCCTTGTCAAATTTTAGTTTTTCAGATCAATGTCTGGCTTACACCTATTCAGAGATCCAGGGCAGTGCCGATATATTTAGCATGGGAAATAAGTCAGGAAAGAGAGAAAAGAAACACAAGTGGCAACAGTTAGCCACTTGCATACAGTAAAAAACTTTCTGCATTTTGTTTAGCTTTTTCATAGTGTCCTGGGTCAAAAACACTGCTGGATAGGATATGGCTTGGCTTCATGTGACAAAACAGTTTCGGCATTTTATAACATTTGGCATGGCTTTCAGAGAAGTGAAATGCATGTCACAGAAGGCGTTTTCAGCTGGGGCATATCACTGCTGGATGCACTGGCATTTCATTTCACTGACATGCATGCTATGTGCTGTTGAAATGCTACAAATTTCACTGGGGTTTTTTTTTTTTTGGAACCTAATCCCTTGGTGACAGTAAGCATGGCATATGAGAGAATCCAGATCAGAAGTTATTTGTGCATCACTTTACATCAYCCCAAACTTGCTGGATATGCTTTGCAAACTGCAGGGAGAGAAAAAGTCACTATTTTAAAAATCTACTTCTAATTGCTGCATTTTTCAGTAATGACAAACATGGATGAAATTTCAGTTTCATGATTCTGGGCAATGAATGTATTTAATCACTGTAGTTGCAGGAATAAATACCAGACTAAGAATGTGATTGACCAGACAAGAGAATCAAGAGAAATGCGCTGATTTATTATCTGCTGGAGTAACATTTCAGCTATTTGAGGAAAAGATGGTCCAAATGAAATGAAAAAATAAAGCCTGCAACTTTTATATGAACAAGATGGCTATTTCAAGAAACCCATGCTCTATCCTGGATCAGCTCTGCTATATTTTCTTGCTTTTACATTTGTCACATTTCTCTCAAAATTTATTTAATAAAGTTGCATGAAAGGGTTCTGTTTATCATTAGTAAAAAGTAAATAAAATAAATTAGAAGTTCCAGAGGGAGTGAAAGCTGTGTGTGCACTGAAAGATGTCTAAGTGACTGGATCACATAGCTAGAAGCTTTTCCTGCAAAAGACTACCTGACCTGAAACTGAATAAAGCAGAAAAGTTCCAGCTTTATTGAATCTTCTCATGGAAGACTACTTAAACCCTAAAAACTTTCTGCCTCCGCTATGCAACCATCCTTAATGACTGGAGAATGAAGAAAGTGTAAAAATGAGAGCTGAGTAAAAGTTCATAGGAGTAGTTTTTTAAAAATGAAAGAGAAAAGAAATCCTCATTCAGTCTTACTTATGCAAACCAGAATTTCAAAATTACTGTGTGAACTTTGAAATGAGTGCCCTTTCCTTTTTTTYGAAAGCCCTGTTTGGGCTCCTCCAGTGATGGTGTTAAACAGATGTTTTTCCTGATCAGCAAAGAGTTTTCCTGTCTCTTTGGAAAAGAATGAAGCTCCTTTGGTTGGGGACCAGACATTTCCAGCCTATTTCAAGGTCTGAAATTTCTTCAAACTCCTGACTGCTTTGTCGAATCTAAGTACATTCTCCTAGATCTTCTTTTGGCAGGTTTAATCGCTACCTGGCTGAGTTCCAGGATTAAGTATGTGGGGTTATAGAAATCATTTGATACCTTGAACTTGGAGAGTTTCATTACCTGACTATCACTGCAGTAGAAAACACTGCACAAGTTCTAAAATTTAATTTCATGCTCCATTCGTTTTTGTGTCACTGCCTGTTCTGTGACACGTAGACCTGCAGGTCTGTCCTCCCTTCCCTTCACATAAACATGTGGAAAGACAGCAACATTTGGATAGACATTTTAATCTCAACTTTCCAGCATCTGCTGAAAAACTCAGAATTAATTGTAGCGTGCGGGTGCTTGCCCATCTCAATTATCAAGCAATGAGTAGGTAGCAGAGGATGGTAGAGCACTCTCCCAGGGAGTGAAAGATGTCCAAATGAACAATAGGAAGGCTTTCCCACCCCCATCCATAGCACAGCAGAGTGCAACAAATGTAGCCATGGTTATACTAATCAATACACATTTAATTATTGAACCTTCCCGCCTGATGTTGGCCAATGAGATTAGAGAACTTTTAAAAAAATTTCTTGTCAAAAGCTAGATGGATAGGTTTCCCTGTGGATGGATGGATTGTCCCTAAAACAAGCAGTAATTCAGACAAAGGGACATACATCAATTTTAATTGACGAAGGCTGGTCCCTGAACACGATTAATCGAAGCTTAGTGCCAACTAATGAATCTGCAGTGCAACACCACTGTAGCACTTTGGCTTGAAGTTAGTGCTTCTAAACTGCCACTTAATTGTTTCAGTTCATATAATTTGGATTTATGAATAAACATGTATTTTCCTTGGGGCTTTTCTAACCCTTTCTTGCTGTGGTGAACAAAGTAAAACTTCTTTTCAATTTTGGTACTTCCGCAGTTTGAAGTACCATGAAGCACTGCTGGTTTTCGAAATTCTAATAAGAATTTCTCAGGGTAACATCACTGTCACTACAAGGACTCTGTTTGCTGAAATCTGTGATTAAAAGTGCAAATGGAAAATACAATTCAATATGTTGTTTTTCTTAAATTCCCTGCTGCTTCTACAAGTTCATAATTTAAATCCTGTTAGCTTTATTTGAAAACATTTCTGTCCAGAAATATAGTATACAAGAGCATACAGTATTCTTTGCCAGTGAAATGTCTTTATCACAACTTTTAATTAACTTTAATTAATTAACATTAATATTTTGAACAGAAATTCAAATTACCTAGTAGTTGTCTGTTTATTCTTTTGCCCCTTTTCTAGGACTTCTTTCTAGCCCTCTTTGCAAATTCAGTGTCTGAAAAATAAATTATAATTCCAAAATGGTAAGACTAATTTTAAAGATATAAGCTGTCATGGACTGAGTATGCAAATATCCTTGCTTTGCCCTAAATTGCATGTTGACTAACCAGCTAAGCTTGCAAGTCTCAACTTGTGCATTTTAAGTTTTTTTCTRGATTTTGCAGATTTTGCTATAAAAAGTAAATGAAGCATTGATTTTCAAAATCTTGTTGTGTAGGCAAAAGCTGGTGATGATTTGGGTCATGTTACTTCCAAGAACATCCAAATCATGTACTGGTGTTTTATAAACATCAACAGAGCCATCTGCAACCTTTGGTCCGGGTTGAGAACTCRAAAGCCAAAGGGAGTCTCCTCATAAGCAGCAGGTGAGAAACTGAGCTTCGATGAACTGGGCTTTTAAGTCGATCACTTAACATTATGAATAGAGTCTGGGGAAAAAAAAAAAAAGGTGTGTAAATTTTTTGTACACATACTGCTGAACAGACTTAAATGATGTTTGGCACATCTCTGCTTAGTTTGAAAGCTGAAACTTGGCTTGTGTATTAGAAAAGCACAAAAAATATGGGCGAGTTCATCAATTCATTTTTCATATGACAGATGTTGGAGATAACCTGTATGTATTAGTCATATTCCTTTATTGAAATGGTATGGATTTGGAATAAAAATATTTGGCAATAAGTAGAGCCATATGAATCAAAAACCTACATATTGTTTGAGATATTTTTGAGTAAGATTGTGGATTTGAAACSAGTGTTTTTTGCTGGGAAGACACGGTAAAAAGGGAAATACAGGCACAGGAAAAGGTCGTTTTACATAGACTTGAAGACCATTTTGAGGGTCATTAAAGCAGATGTTCAGTCCTGACAGGGTAGGATATCCTAAAAGTAAAATGACTGGTTTCAATTACAAATGCATACTGTGATTCAGTTAAAATTAGACCACGAGAAATCGCAGCTGCTTGAAGTAGGATAGCTAACTGCGCTCCAGCCCATCTGCCAACCTCCACTGTTTTATTTCGGGGATAAAACAAAATATACATGAGATAAGATAAGTTATTCAAGATAAGGAATGACAGAGTTCCTTTCCTAATCAGTCATGGCCAACACCACTTCACCGTGGCTGTCACAGTGTGTAATATATCCCTCTTTCCATCACGTCCCCAAGTCATAGGTGTGGGGCCTCTCTCGCCAGGAGAGATGCGGTTGGCCCCGTGGGGACCAGCACTGCAAGGTATTTATTCGCTGTCCTGAATACGGCTGGTGAGATGGCTGCAGCTGTTGTATAATTGTGTCATCTAATATGGGTAAAAAAGAGCATCATCTGGACACTCGCCCATCCCAAGAGTTTTTTTTTTTTAGTTTATCTTTTGTTTGGGGTATGTTTGGGGCTTTTTTGATTGCTTGTTTTCAATTTTGTTTGGTTTGTTGTTTTTTTGTTTTGTTTGGGTTTTTTTTTTTTTTTTCCTGAGGCGGGTCAGCACTACCTTAACTGCTGTTAGTTATGTATTATCTTCTCAAGGTATATCTGATAAAGCATTCCCTTAGTCTTAGTCTGAGGCATGGAAGACTATATATTTCAGGAATTACACTGANTTTTTTTTTTTTTTTTTTTTTTTTTTTTTTTTTTTTTTTTTTTTTTTTTTTTTTTTTTTTTGAGTGTGTAGAAGATATCCTAGTCACTTTATTTATAATAATTATCTTCTCAAATGGTTTGTCCTACAAAGACTCCTTAGTCTTAGTCTGAGGCATGGAAGACTATATATTTCAGGAATTACACTGAAAAAATATGTGCTGTATGTCAAAGGAAAACTGTTTTTGTGTTTAACGTTGCAAGGACAGTGTTTGCACAGGAGACATTACTGTGATTTACCACGGGTGTGCAAACCCTGCACTCACAGAGACTGCATTGCCCAGTCTGCTCAGGATTTTCACTGAATCAGCCCTTGCCTTTGCTTCTTTAAGCAGATACTGCTTATGGGTATACGACTGCAGAAAGGGTCACCACCTTTGCAAYGCGTATTCAGTTTTCAAGCTCAGAGTGAGGGGAAAGGCAGTTCTTCTACTGCTTCGGATGGGCCCACCTCAACCAGCTTCAGAGATTTTCATAATCATTACCGAGGAAGCTCAGAGGGTACTCAGGCTTCCTAATGACCACACTAAAAAAAAACCAAAACCCAAACCTACCCACAATACAAAGTGCTCTGAAAGGATTTGGGAAGAGGAGGATTTGTGTTACAGCTGGATACCAGAGAACAGTGCTGAAAAGGAAATAGAAAACAGGAGCAACATCAGCATGGGAAGGGCTCAAATTAAAAAGTAGAGAAAAGACTGTGAGAAACATATATATATATATATGTATGTATGTATGTATAATTTAAAAGTGAGAAAGCGGAGGAGTCAGCAACATATGGAAAACTGTTTTCCATAAATTAATGTGTCTTGGTGATACTTATTCCAAGAATATTATTAAACATTATGCATTAAAGTACACTTTCATGTGTACACAGGCATAAGTATGGAGTGTACAAAAGAATGCAGGAGGTTGTTGCTAGAAATGTCGTCTGAACATTTGGAGAAGCTGCTGTTCTGCATCTGTGTTCCCTAGTTAGACTTGTGCAAGAGTCCTAGGTGATCCTTCAGGTTTTCTCACCCCCCTGTCACTATACCAATGGCAATGGTGGTGTAGCAGGCAGCTGCCATCGGGCAAGTGCATCCGYAGGAGTGTGCAGCTAGCATCCTTCCACACTCCTCAATGAAGACAAGGTGCTAGCACTCACAGCTCATCAGCAAAAAGCACCCGACCCCCAAAATGCTGGAGAACAAACCTCGAGCAGCTGTACAAACAAGGAGCTGACAACCAGTTTCTATAATGGGTGCTGAACTTGGTCGACCTGACCACACAAGCAGGACTACTGAGTTCAACATTGACAGTAAGGGTAGAAGGAGCTATTACTGTCACCCTGGCAAATCTGGCTGAAAATACCAACTAGTTAGATTTATAGATACAATTCAAATGTGCTTTTTAGACTCCTTCTCGGTTAACCCCAAATACAAAGAATCGAAGAAACATTTTCAACTACCCTTTTAAGGAYGATTTGACATGAAGGATCAAGGGCATGTCCGGTCTTTGAGAAAAGTGAAGGTGTTTTCAAACACAGCTTTGCCTGGGGTATACAGAGCCTTTCAGTAAATCAGAAAACAATATTAAAACAGCTGGTTATCAATAGGTTAGGGAGAAGCCAGCTGCAAAGCTAGTGCAGGCAGAAGGTTCTGCACCACCGAGGGACCTCAGGATGCGGCTTCCAGTCTTGATTCAGAYGGATACTTGATTAACAGGCGATACCGTTTACTGTAAACAGTCATGTGGTTGTCTGGGGGAGCCGATGTCTGCAAAACTGTCTACAAGAGCTAATGTATTCTTTATATGTTTTGTCTCCAGGTTGTGCAACACATTTTGTGAAACTCCTAAAAATGTCCCGACCATACCTGGTGTACCATAAAGGTAGCCACCACGGGATGGGGAATGACAACTAGGCTGCAGGAGCAGGTTTGAGCACTGTGCATGCCTGCCAAGATTTCAAAGGGAAAACAACAGGCAGGCTTTTCAAACTTCTGCCAGCTCTTGCTCTATCAGGTCACTCTATTTATTTTTCCTTTATAATATTTTCAGTAATTTTAATAAAGCTCTTCTTATGACTAACAGCTTGAAGGGATCAGGATATTAGAGGAAATACACAGGGAAAGACAACACTAAGTAGGCCCCTCCCTTTTTTCAGTGCTGTGTCTCAAATAAATGTATGCAATCTGTGATCTTTTAAATAATTACCTGGTGTTCCATTACCTACTCCCTCTTTGCAAACCTGTTTTTGTGCTTCTGCAAACTCAGATCCCACCCAAAGCTGCCACACTCATTCCAGGGTGTAACAATAGCTGAAATGCTGAAACAGATTGATGTTAAACTTCCATTGATTACTGTAAGGTGATATATTAAGAATTATTGATAGTAACACAAATGAGAATTAAGCATAGAAGAAAGTCCCGAGGACAGAGGAAGAAGGAGGGGAAGGTGACTTTGTGGCTGTATGCATCCATGTGCACAGAGTGGTGTGGTACAAATCATTTCAAAGCAACTAAACTGGTATTAGTGCTTGTGCTTCTCTGCTGTTTTGAATGAAGATGTCATAAACCAATACCAGAATAGCTTTTTGTGCTGTATCTCCATGGATACTAATGTTACACAGGAGGTATAGATTTTTCTAGTTAAAGAAAATTACATTTTTTTCTAACTAAGTTTAATCATAAATTTGCAAATGCAAGAGATCCAGTTCATCAAAGGTACCTTTGTGGTTATAGCACATAAAGCTCCTCGTAGCTCCTCTGCCCAGGGCTCCTGCTGTACTATGAAAGCACAGTTCCCAAAAACAAATATTCCTGTGTTGCAAATGTGTGTGCTTGGTATGTGGATGGGAATTTAGGAATAGCCACAGATATCTGCAGAAATTGGAGACAGTGAAATCTCTGTGCAGAACCCCCTAATTTTTTACTCTAGGTCTTACCTTTAGCTTGGCACAATGTGCATAGCAGCTCTAACAGGGAATAATTGGTAATAAATGACCTCTCTCTTCTGGCATACATTTTAGCATGATTTTCACCCCAGAGTTGCGTTTTCAGTGTGAGCAAGGCGCATCTCACTGGCTGATGACCCAAATGAACCCGTCCTCCCACTCCTGACCATACACAGTCCAACTCCCAGCACTGTATCGCATTGCTCAAGTTAGTTTGAGGAGACAAAAACTCAGCTTCAACCATCTATATATTTGTCTGGAAATGGGAYGTGTGACTGCCACAGGGCTCCCCAGGGCACTGTTTCCAGCCTACCGATGGTGGGACAGAGGCCCCGCAATGCCTGCAGCCTGCTAGCAGTGGTGAAGCCAGGGATGGATGTCCCCTCTGGTCTCCAGATGCTCAACCCAGGTGACTCGGAGTACAGAAAAGAGAGCTGGGGACTGGCTTCATGAGCGTCAAAGCTGCTGCTCTAGGGAAACGTTGGTTGGCACCAGGTGAGTTTTGCCCATGAGGAAGAGCCCAGAGGTCCTGCCCCACATTTCTCCCCTGAAGGGTGGGTGCATGGGGCCTGCTCTGCATGGTCTCCTCCGCCCCGCTTGGCTGGAGGTCAGCAGGAGACATGGCCTCTCAGCGGGGCAGGGTGCCACCGATCCGCTGGTGGTAATTTGGGTCAGCAGCACCTGTGTGAGGGCAGTGGTGCATGAGGCAGGAGTGGGACCGGCCTCGGCAGCCCTGGCCGAGGAGGGATGCTGCGAGTATGCTCGGTGCACCCGCGCTGGGCGCTTGGGCTCTGCTGGTGGCCATCTCCCCGCTCTGCTGAAGCCAGGGTCCGGCAGCATCCAGGGTCTACCCCCTCGCTTGCAAACAAGCTGTCACCAACCAGCGCAGGGGATGTATTTTTAGCGTGTTGGAGGCAGTCTCCTAGCTACAGCTTGAAGAGCTCAGCTGGGCAGGGGCTGGCAGTCCTCAGCYTGCACAAAAGCAACCACCACTGATGAATCCTGGTGTTCAGGCCATATCCTGCCCGAGGCTTGGTGCTGTGTCCCCCCCCGCTGCCTGCCCCTTAGCTTGGCTTTCAGGGTTTGGTAGAAATGTTGCCCAAGTATTCCTGCGGGTTCCTGGAGCGCGGCTGGTGACTGGGGTTGTTTACATCCTTTGCTGAGCTAGAAATGGTCTTTTGTTCAAGTACAGAGATGTACGCTCCCCGCTGCCAGGATAAAAGACCAAATATTGTTTATGTTCTATGTAGTAATCTATCTCACATCTGCCAGAGTCTGGCTTTATGTAAAGATGTGAAAGAGCATTCATTATTTCCTCTTTAAGGGCAAGACTATTAAAAAGTTATTTTAATTTTGAGCATGAATTCAGAATTTCCACTCTTTCTGAAGTTGCTTGTCTTCCTTAAATTGCTATCTGTCTCAGAACTGTTTATGGATAATAAAATGTCTTTAAAGATTCTCTTTTGTTTTGGAAAAACCTTGGAGATAATTTGGAAAAACCTGGCATCTCCTGGATGTTTCGCAGACACTGCATGGTTGTTGTTGGGCTGTTACTAGGATGACTGGAAGTCAGGCAGGGTTACCTAAGCCTCCAACTTTCTTTGTACTACTGAAACAGGCAATGTAACTGCTGCAAAGTGCAGAGCGCCCGTGTAACTCAATAAAAGCCGAGCATTAGAGAAGACCSGGCTTTGAGACGGATCAGTTCTTGTTTGCGAGCAAAATGTCTAACTGTGCCTTGAATTAATGAAGTTAATTTCTTTTTTTCCCCATATTGCCTTCCTTTTGCTCTTTGGAAAGCCTGCACTTGCTCTCTGAGAGCTAAATGACTTCTTCCTAGACTTTACTCTGATATRCACCGCATAGGAACAATGAAACCTCTTGTTCAACTTTCAGGAAAATTCCCCCGGGGCCTGGACTTCTTTTGCTGCTGCCTTTGTTTCCATTTGCCATTTACAATTTCATCTTGTGCATGCACAGATCTCATCAACATTTATTAAAGAGTGGGACAAACGCTGAATTTGCACTATTGCAAAAACGTGGGATGGGTGGAACATAATCTCAGACCGGGGGTGATGTACGTGTACCTTTACCATGCAAGGGGTTTGTATGGAACAGGCACCAGTSTTGTAGTCCAAGGAGTTTTTCTGAAAATTACTTCCCTCTCTGGTTTACCAAGCAATCTTTCCTTTCCAATTGCAAGGAGTTCTACATCTCCAAGATAAAAAGTGCACATTTACAGGTACCATTTAATTGATTCCCATATTACTAAAAAAGAAGGAATAGAAGCCCTCTACAACAAAACTTGGACATGGTTATGCACCTTATATAGGGGCTATTGATAAGCTGATGAACAAATGTGTTTTGAGGCTTCTATTTTATATAGCCTAGAAAGAAACAGAGAGTTTTTTCATGTCTTTTATAAGTTTAGGAGTTACTATTAACAAAAAAAAAGAAGAAAAAAAATACCTTCCAGAAAGCTTGCATACATTATTACAGCGAAGCTCTCTTATAGGATAAATATGSCTATGTCCTCTTCTCCGAGCTGTTTCTTTCTGTTTTGGTGGAAATTAACTGTTACAACTCTTACACTCAAAAAAGGTATTTTTTCACATGCACTGGAGCAATCCCCAAATTCACTGGGAACTACTCTAAAGAACACAGTAAGGTCATGGTGCTCTGGCCTATCTAATACCATATCTAATGCTGTAATCTCATATTCCCCCTTTCCTTGAGTAAGCCTAGCCCTAAGGTGTCTTCCATGGAGTCAGCTGAAGTAGGAAGTAATTTCCCTTGTGACTACGGAGAATTTGAAAACAAGCTTCTTGAGATAAACAGAAGTTTTCTGTGACATTCAAATGTCTCTACCTTTCTCTAGGCAGAAATGATGGACGAAGGTACTGTAGCAGCCACAAACTAATTTTCAGCCAGGCTGGATCTTCCCAAATTGCAGTATGTGCACTAGAGTGAAGTAACGCATTGCTGGAGTGTCCTGTCCAGCTGGGAGCTGCTGTCATCGTCAGCGGTGGCATGGAACCAAGATACATTTGGGAACACTTGAAGCAAGCAATGAATCACGGGCTGTCTTGTATAATTACATGTCACTGGATAACGTAATGTTGGTGTTGGAGTGCATATGGGCTAGTAAACCTTTGCTGGAATGGATGGACTGTAACAAGACTATAAGGGCCAAGAGACCCACTTCTTCCCCTGTAGARGTTTTCAGACTAAGGCTGGAAGTGCCCCTGGGGAGCATACTGCTCTTGCCAGCACACAAGTAATTACTGAATGGAAGGAGGAGCATGAATTTTTATGGCCTGTGCTATGAAGGAAGTAAAACTACAAGATCTAATTGTCCTTTCTGGGTTTCAAATCCGTGAAAACATATGTGGTGTCATAAGACCCTCCCTGCTAACAGCAAAGCCTTTTCCCTTTGGTTCAAATGGCAGCAATCAGTTGCTACTTGCTGGCTGTAATGCGTTGTTTACTTGTCTCTAGAGATATGCAACTGATGTATTATTGTGCTTTGTTAATTTTCTTTTCTTTTCATACTGTCACATACTTTTTTCCTGAATTGTTTCTTTTATAGCTTTACTAAGTGCTGCCTCTTCTGGGAAATAACTCTGTGTTTGAGGCTCAGCCCTTCAAGGTGTTGAGAGCYCTGGACCTTCTCCAAGAAAGCTCTTAAGAGAACGGTCAGCTTTAGGTGTACGAGCAGTCTGGGCTAAGAAGCACCGTGTTTTTAGATGGAACCTCCAGAGCACAGTGGCTACTTTGCCAGAAATCAATTGATTTAAACATACATAATGTCATTATTTTGACACTTATCTATTGAAGGTTCCCTTAGAGCATCCCTGAAGTATTAGGGCAGCCATGGAGCTCTTGTTATTAACACACTATTGATTAGCTATGACTCTGAAGTGGTCTWGGAAAAAAAAAAAGAGAGAGAAAAAAAGTCCTGTTAGATAATTCTGTATTCAGATTTTTTCAAAAGGAAAAAATGAAAGCTCAGACTTTGGGTATTCATCTCCTTTTAGACATCCACAGAAATCCACATTCCAGCTAAAAGATAAAAAGATATAACAAGAACAACAAGAGGGGAATAAAGAATGTTTGAAAAGAAACAGCAGAGCCTGGACTGATGTATTTGAGCAAGAGCTGATGTTAGGAATTTCCATGTAGAATAAGCAAAATAAAATGTCATCTCATGGTTTAAATACTGCCAGATGATTCAATATACTTTTCACAGCATTCTTTTACCATGTGATATTCTCTTATGTTTGTTGAAGTCAGGAAATGAGAAACTGCTTGAAAGGGAAAGGTTAGGCCTCGTGTCATTGTATAATATATGCCCACAAGCCTATTATATTAACAGAGCTGCTTAAGATAATTCAGAATGGAAGATGGAGTTCATTTCTACCACAGTATATTCTCACTGTGATCTGCTGACAGAAATCAGTGTATCATACTCCTGTTAAATTAAGGTTCATGAGGAACAGAGCCGATGAAGAAATCATATTTTTTTCTTGGGAAAGTTGACGTTTGAAAAAAAGGTTTTAGCTTGAATCAGGATGAAAAATCAAACTCTTACACATGTTCATTCCAGCAATGTATTAAATAAGACATAAAATGTTGATTTGAGTAAATTAAAATATTGTATGTCAATATTTGTAGACTTTTCATTTAGATTCTGACTCTCATTTACAGTTTTTACTAGAATTAATTTGAAGTTCTGAAAGATTGTTTGAACCAAAGATGCATTTTTATATTAAAAATATTGAAATTGGACATTTTGATAATTTCTTAAGTAGGCTTTGGGAATAAGTAAGTAATTTGAGAAAAATGACTATTTGCAACAGACGTTTTTCTTTTCAAAGCACAGGTATTTCCTAAAGGRAAAATATTTTGTCCAAAAAACTCTCTGCCACCCATAATGATGAATTAAGCAATACATGTTTTAATTTCCTTGCTGTTTACTTTCTCTGTAGTTTCCCAGACTTTAAGGAAACTATTAAAGCAAGGATAGAGAGGATTGTCTGTTCTGCTCGCACTCATAAAACTCAAATATTGTGGTCTGGTCCGATGTCAGCCTAGTTCAGATGTTCTCCTGCCTGCCATGTTAGAGGCTCTGTTCATGACCAGAGGCACATACAAGGCATTAACATATCAGTATCACACATAGTCTGCACCCTGTGCGGAAGGGGCTCAGAGGGGAAGGAAGGATCGTTCACTAGCTGCATTTTTTCAATTCACATGCTTGACTGTCACTTTGGATGGGAAAATGCAGTGAAATTTGGTCAGTTCTGGTTCTGGTTGGTATAAAAAATTGTATCTTTTTCATAAATCTTGTGATGTTTTCAGTTGTCTCTGGGTTTAGCAACAATTCTGACCCCCACCTCCAAATTAAAAAGGGTTGAGAGGTGCTGCCTCTTTCTAACTCCTTTGGCTTTAAGATGTAATTCAAGAATTAAATGTTTAACATGCAGTTTACCGGAAGAACTTTAAATGCACATGAATGGTCTCTACCATTAGCGAACGTGAGGTGGAAAATAGCAATGAATTATAAGTGAAGGGCTTAATAGGATTTTAAAATCAGCAGAGTCTGGCCTAACACACGCAAACATTTTGAGGCAATTCATTTTTTAACGATTCCTGCCAGTATGTTCATTCATTCACCTTGCTGCTGCGTTGGTGTTGCTATAGCTGCCAAAGCAGCTTGTGGCTGCTTTTCCTGTGCCTGGCAGCCCTTGCCCGCGGGTGGTGCTGCCTGGCGGGGGCAGCGCACCCCATGCAGGCAGGTACCCCTGCCCTCTCCCATCATCCTGCCTGGGGAGGGGGCTTGGGTCTTCCCCACAGTGGGCTCGCAAGTCCCCCTGTCCTTCTGAAAAGCTCCCTGTGCCACCCCCAGACCCTGCAGGGGAGCTGGGCAAGGGGAGCTGCACTGGGTTCACCCCTTGGGATTTCACGGCTCTCGGTGTGCTACAGGATGGTCTGTTGAAACCTGCTGAATGCGGTCTGGTAAATAACCCTCAGAAAGACCTACACTTCAGCGTGTGCTTTACCTAGCAAAGTGTCTCTCCTTTCCCTGAGTATAACCCATAAGCATCAGTACCTGGCAAGCAAGCAGATCAGAGTTGGAAATGGGGATTTTACGAGTCTGGACTCATCCATGTTTATTTTTTTACCTCTTCTCTATTGCATTATTCACATCTACGCAAATGTTCTATTCTGTATTACTGCACTTATCACATCTTTTCTGCGATTTGGCAAGGATGCAGGGTGTGCTTACACTTTCCATACAGATATGAAAAACTCTTTCTGTATGCTAACAGGACAAGCTAGCTCAGCTGCTTTCAATGTGAAGGTCCATCCATAACTCAAGAAGACCAACAAGAGGTGTTTCTAAGAGCATTTTAGTTCAGCACACTTCATTTTGTGTCTCAGAGGGATCTGGAAATGTGCAGTTACAATCCTGCAACTCTTCCTTTACAGAATCATTTCTGCTAGTTGGGGCAGGACACATGGCTTTCTTGTTAGTCTTTGGCTCTCCTGCAGGACTAGGACTTCTTCAGGCCTTACACAGCCTTCATACATTTAAATCTTTCAAAGGGGTGAAAGGAGAGGAGGAACTATTGTAGGCTGTGGTCACCTTTGTAACCTTCATTCCAAATACCGGAGAAGATAGCAAAGTCCACAGTTTTTCTATGCTGAGGATTGTAAATAATTCACTAAAAATCTTGGAAATAATCATAACCCATTGCATTTTCCAGAGATGACAGAAAAAGAAAGGGACTTTCAAAGGCATGAAGTATGAGCTCATTTCCATGATCTTTTGACCATAAAAGAAGAATGCATATGTGAAACTATTGCATCCAGTCTGTCCTCTGTTGGCTACCCACCGATTTATGCAAGCACATAAATTACTCAGCATCAGAGGACTGTATATTATATGGCCTCAAGTTAGCAAGACAAACAAGTACATGCCTAATTTTAAGCAGATGAGTTGTTCCAAGAGAAAGGGCTTTTGTGAAAAATTAGAATTAAGCATTTTCTACAAAGATTTGAAACATAAACATTGCTTCCAGATGAGCGTCCTTACAGAATCCAAACATCCTGACATCTGAAATGCTGATGTACTGTACTCCATCCCAMCCAGACCCAATACAGTTGGCTTTTCAACAGAAATACGGAATACCTAAAGTATGGTGGAACCATTGTCTCAGGATGGAAGAAGCTGGACTTGCTCACAGGCTTCTGGAGTTTCTGTTCTGGAGGGCAACAAAGCAGCTCTGGGAACAGTTTTCCAAAGCAACTGACTTCTTCAGCCTGTGTTTCAAAAAAATGCCTTTTGAGTATTCCTGTCAAATTCTGGTATTAAAATTTTATTTCTCCTGTCAAAGGCAATAATTCATATGGTAGCAAGCCACAAACATTGCCTTATAAATGGCATTGTAAAAATATGTAGACAACATCCTACTTCCCTCAAATCAGGCACGCTAAGGACACCAGCTGCTGCCTTTCTAGCTTGGGGAGCAGGTGTTTGACCACCTACAAGCAGGATGTTTTCTCCTTGTATGAAAATCATGCAGGTTTACTCAGCGATGCCGAAGAATCAAGGCAATGCAGTAGTCCAAAAATGAAAATGCTGACAGTCTTCCTCTTATTGCATAACTTGGTCCAGTGTCATGGAAAAATACATCGAATTAATAAAAACGGAACAAAGAGTTTTGTACTTGTATGTGCTGTTGAGGCTTTATGAAGCCACCTTTCTTGTTCTGCTGTTTGTTTATTTATTTTATGGCACCCTGGAAAAGTCTATATGGTGAATAATTAACTTCGGAAATCTTGGGAGCCTGGTATCTCTGAAGAAACACAAATGGCCTCTGAGCTTCTTCCCAGTTTAATGGATTCTAAGGAAATTGTTGGAGTTCTCCCACTGACTGAACAGTATTGGCCCAAACCCTTAATTTTGAGAAGCATAAAGTTATTATTTGGCAAAATTTTTTTTTTTTTAATGAAAGTGGTTAAAAACTTATGACAAGAAAATGGTAAATTAAATCTCCTGCCTCAGAAAAATGGTAGGAACTGATAGGGAGAACTGCAGGAGAGCAGCAGGAATGGGTAGAGGCAGAGTCCAACAGCTGGAGCAAGGAAACATAAAGCATTTTGTAGGCTAGCCTAAGGTGGGAACTGAAACTTGTTCCTCCGTGACACAGATTGACTGGGGCTTGGGAAGAGGAGTGATGGAGGTGTTTTCACATGTTTTCTAGCTGGGGAGGAAAGATCTTCATGAAAGACCCTTAGCTTTTTATTTCGGGAACTGAAAGAAGATCAAAATAGGCCATATGCTTAGCGCAGACCGTACCGGTGTTCGATGAAATGGCTGTAAACCTTTCAGAATTTGCTGAGGAAATTAGCAGGAAGTGAAAAAAACCTCCTCCAGTTCTATTTTTACCTTTCATGACATTGTATTATATTATCCATTATTTTAGTACAAAAAAATCACGGCTTAAGTATTGAAGAAGGTAGTTCTTGAAGTGTCAAGGAAAAAAGCTTTCTCAAGAGCAGAAAACCTGAAAGAACATTTCATACAGGTGCAGGTGCTCAGAGGAACTTTTTGTTTCATGTGATTAAGTCTGTAAAGATCTCAGCCACTTTGCGTTTAAAATAACTTAATATCCAGCACTGAAAGCCAAAGTTCTGGTGTAATGTAAGGCTGATCCAATGTTCCTTAAAATCAAGGGGTTTCTCTTTATCATTGTTAGCAATCTCTATCTGATATATTTGTATGTATTTGCATTAATGCTTCAAAAGGGGTGCCACTGTTCTAGCAATCGTGCAACTGAAAATAAGAGAAAGCTGAGACTTTGCATGTACTAAGCAAAAAAGTTTAGTTGCCTAAAGTACTCTCCTCACCCCAACCACGAAGGGGACCCAGTGAACTGGTCTGACATGTGGCATCTGTGACTCAACAGTGGCTCTGATTGAAATAAACACAGTTCTTCTAGAAGATGAGTCAAAGGAAAACGGCAGCTGGGAAGACTTTTCTCAAGGATAAGGCTTGCATCTGCTCAGTGTGACACTTTTCTCCTGACTGCTATTTTGAATGGCCATCTGGTGCGAGTCTGTTCCAGCCACGTACATGTTCTGAGCAGTTTCTCCATCTACCTCCAGTACTTTGGAGGCAGAGGCTCCACAAGCCAGTGTAGATACGATCTGGGAAGCAAGCCTAACCATATTGCAGTTGAACATCACTGCATCTCCAAAGCAGCCAAGAGAACTGGCTGAAGAAGCGGTTTCCAAGACACCAGATGCTGTTGCAAACCAGTCATGCAGAGCTCGTTGTTTTCTTTTCGAGAGCTTGTTTCCACCCTCCTGCGATGGGTAGGCACAGAGAGAGGGATGGCCAAAGTTGCAACTCTGCTCTATGAGAAGTGCATGTACTGTGTTTTGCTCTTCAAAAACAAGATGTCTCTTGTTCATAAAAAACATGAAAGCTCTCTCCACATTTTGATGTTTGTGTCCCCTCCTCTCCTGGAGTCATTGCAAGAAAGAGGTGCCAAAAGTTGTTAATTCTTGTAATGTGACTTTCTAGCAATAAGTTTTTAGATTCAGAGCAGGAGATTCCCAGTTTCAAAGCTGCCCTTGTATCATGATTCCCTCCTAGTCTCCTAGTCTCTCCGCTCCTTTTTTAGTTCACCATTTCTTTCATCACTCACTCTCCTGTCTCCACCCTACAACCTCCTGTTTGTTGCATTTTCTTTAAATAGTAACTTGGAGCACTACAACACAATATACATTGCACCACTATTCTTGAGGATCTTTGTGGATGTGTAACAGGCTTATATATCTTCCCAGCTTTTTTTTAAATCCATCCACATCAAACTAGGGAGTAGCTGCTACTGATGTATATAATCTGTTCTTCATCTTCTTCCTAATACTGCACCCAAATTCTTTGGCAGCTTGCAAACACTTAGTGCTTGTTTTGGAATGTCTTTGATCACTGAGTTGGGGCCGGGACATGACATTCACAGCTAAGCTGTACCTTCTGCACTTGCCTTTTCTCCATCCACAGTGATGATTTCGATCAGTCTTTAAGTTTGGTTTGGTTGTGTTGCCCTGAAGCTGTTGATCAGAGAGCCTCAGTTCTCTAATATCCAGCAGCGCCCATAGGTAGTAATCACCACTGATGGGGGACAAGAGGAGGAATAGTCCATTTTCTATTAAATGAAAGTCTCCAAGTGCTTCTTGGTATTGCACCATAGATTGCAATCCATGATTTCAGAGCTTATATGTACAAAATCTTCTTCAAGCAATAGCTTCAGCTGTGCATTCCTGCTTGGTCAGTTTATGTGCGATCAGAAACGCAGTAGCTCAAGCTACAGGCTGAATGGAGAATGGGCAGTTAAATACCTGTTTTGCCATTACTGATTCCTCTGCCAGCTTCACTGAACAGGTTTAATTCTGTATTACTCAGAAGAATTACATATGCATAAAATGAGTTTCTGTGGTTTGGGAATCGATTCCCTGGTTTCTCAAAAATCTTCTTAATCAGATACACATTTCTCACATTATTCTAAATTTCTTTAACCCCATTAAAATGTGGTTAAAGCTGACTTATTTCAAATTTTATTAACATCTAAGAAAAAACCTGTCTTACAATTTTTACAATCAAGAACTGCTTAATACCAAACTAGGTGAAATAGTTAATTATGCATAAGCTATTTTTTAAAAGTGTTATTCTTCAGCTTTCTTTAAATAGTTTTTTCACTGTAAAATTAATACATAAATTCCCTATGATTTTATGATAATAATTTTTATTTTCCCACTGAACTATGGGAAATTATATTTTTCTTTTCTGCTGTAGCATTCTTTTTTCCTTTTCGTGTGTAGCGTTTCCAAATAAATATAGCAGAGCAATCAGTGGATCTTTAGAAAATACACAAAGGACTAAAACAAACACATCAATGAACCGTAGGCCTGTTGGTCTATTTCCTGCTCCACATGATATTTTTAGCACTCATCAAGCTTTCAAAAGTTAATTGGAAGTCCTAAGTATTTCCCTAATTTCAGATTTCATTCTCCTGATGCAATGAGAAACTAACAACACTGAGAAACAGAAACTCCACTTGGCTTAGCACAGTGGGTTATACAAATGCATGTATTTAAGTAGGTGAACCCTCAACCTCAATGTATTTAAAATCAGTTTTCTTTTAATGTAATTGCAAACTAGAAACTAAACAGATGCAAACACATGCAGTACAAGATGCAGCAGTTCGGTGAGTGGAAGACTATTGACTCCCTGTTTGGCTGTTGGCCGCATTAAGATCTGGAGCTGATGGTATTGTATCCTTAAGCTATTAAAGGTAACTGATAGCAGCAGTACGGCTGTATAAGGGCCGGGCATTGAAGGAGATGTATCAGATCCCCGTTAGCCAAGTACACAACACTGGAGCCTGCAGCAGCTCAGGGATGTTGAGTCTGGTTTGAAGTTCGGGGGTGCTATGCTCCTCTGCTCCTGTCCAAACCCCATTCTCCAGTTCCTGCCCTCTCTCTTGTTCCCTCCGCCGCTTCCCCTTTCCTTCCAGCACTCCTCGCAAGCCCTTCTGATATGAGGCAGCTTCTTCCTTCTCTTTCAGGGAGCTGGAAGCTATCAGGAAAAGTAGTGGGAGCATATGGGAGAGTTTCCTTGCATGTGGTTTTAGTCGCTGGGTCACACATCCTTGAGTGCCTGCAGGAGTAATTGCAGGGGAACAAATTCTTGTGCCTTTCCACCCCATGATGGAGCATGCTAAACAGACAGAGATTCTTGAGGAAATGCAGGTGCCAACCTCTAACACGTGATCTATTATCAGAGGCAAACTGAGAATTTTCATAACTTTATATTTTAACCAAATTTGGGCAATTTCCCAAGGAATGACTAAAGGCAAATTCTTAATGCCACGATCTTATACACACAGCCCTGACATATTTCAGATCCCAGACCCAAATCAGTAAGACATTGGAACTTCTCTGATAAATAATGTTATTTTTAACATAATGTCATTCTGAAAAATGGGTGAACCCTTTCAATTGAAATTTTGAAATAAAATTCAGCCTGTGGCAAATGTTTTTAGGCTCTGTTCTAACAATTAAAGCTGAGCAAAGTGATAAGGATTTAAAACCTGACATCTTAAAATTTTAAGAGTTGGACATTTTTAATTATAGACATTTTTACCTGAATTCCTTGTAGCTACATCCTCTGCTCTTGGTTTTAGAATGATAATCATCCTGTCAAAACTTCTTGATATAAAGAAGGAARAAGAGTACTTATACAATAAACACAATAGTTATTTACCCAATAAGTGGCATAGTTACTCATCTTACAGTGTTTTCACCTTTTCTCCCAGCCGATCTTCCCCTGGCAGGTTAATTCAGAGTACCTAACTTAAAGTAGCCTTCAACTACTGAATTACAACTAATTGCCATGCTTCTGCTTGATACTCTGTAGCTGTGGGTTAACCCATCCCAGCCAGACCCAATATATCTGTAAATAGGAAATGCTTGAAGGAGCTTAGAAATTTTAAATAATAGTTTATTGAGGTTGCTGAGAGTTTAAAACTGCATAATCTTGCAGAAGTATATGACTGCATTCCCCACTTTATTCTTGGAAGGCAGCACAGGAAAGAGAGTAGTATAATTAGCCGTCACTTGAAGATTAAAAATTACATTGATCTGAAATATTTGCCATGTAACAAAGGTGACCTTAGTTGTTGGCTAACAAGACACCAGCAAGGTTGAAAACTAAAAGCAGGAACAAGCTGTAAGCAGCATGTGAATTTACAAGAATGCTACCCAGTATGACTCTCTCCCAAGCAGATGGGTGAGAGGTTTACTTCTTCATCAGAGAGCACCGACGGAGAGAACAATGCCAAAAGCAGCTCAGCTTTACTATAAAACCTTGCCAGAAATGCTTGAATCAGACTGACTTTGTACTAAAGTACTTGGGAGGTATCTATCTGTAGTTTCTAGTTATTAATGGTGCCTTGTCACACTTTTTTGCACAATTTTACTTAACAGACTTCAAGAACAGCAAAGTGCTTTTGTTTCCCCTACGAATTCCTGCACTCATCATATTTTCACACTTTGTTGTTTTGAACAAGTAGTGCACAGCACCTACCACTTGCCTTAAATTTTATCAGCTGTCAGAGAGTCTTTGACAACATGAACAGAGAGTCTATGTGACATGTACTGGAAATTTATAGATTACTGTGCAAAGCTGTCTGGATTTTGAAGGATTTTTGTTAAGAAGGAAAATGTGCCCTCTTCTATCCTTCTATTCCCTCTGTTTCCTCCCCACTGTCCTGATCTCTCCATCTCTACTGCTGCTAGTCAGAACTGATCCTCTCACCCTGGAGTACAGTGATTTTGCTAATGATAGTCACTGCCTGAGAACTGCAAAAGGTGCTTGGAGAGAATCATTGAGAACAAGCAGGTCACACAACCTGCAAACTAAAAACCCAAGAACTATGGAGATCCATACTCAAGTCTGCGCGATCTGGGTAATCCCAGATAACCTCTCCTGGTGAATTTCTTACAGGCTGGTATTCTTCCCAAGTTTTGCCATTTTATCTGTAGGACAGCAAATTGATCGAATGGTAAAAATGCCGGTTTTCAGATGCTTCTGTGCTGTCCAAGTCCAACATGACTGGCATCAGCACGAAGTTCGGTATCTTTAGTGGCAATGTGCTAAACAGTGTATTTTTAGCTACAGGAGTGCAACACATCTGTCCAATGGATGACAGATAAGTTTTTGGCATGAATGTGTGCTCCAGATAATAAGAATGAAATGGCTAAAAATCTTGAAATCCTGAAGATGTATCTGCCATGCATGGATTGCATGCAGGCAAAGGGGCTTGCCCTGGCCAACTGGTGTTTTGATGACCCTGAAATCTACAGAAAAAGACCTGTTTAGTAACACCTACCATGTCATGATTTTACTGAAGCAGCAACTTTGCAGGTCAGTAACTTCAAGGAGCTCACCTAATGCTCTTGGTAATGTCTGATGTGGGTTACATTGGCCACCAACAGGAAAGAAGGTGGCCATTACAGCTTTGTAGATTGAATTACGAAACTTTTCTAAATTGTGCTAAGTTTTGTATTGTATTTTGTTCAGAGCCCAAAAGAATATATTTATTGTCATGTTGGGGTCAAGCTTAGTAATTCTCAATAATATGCTGATCCTGATACTTAATCAACATGATAAGAAATCTTATCATCAATACATACTCCTTTCGACAGTAAACCTCTGAAGAGAAGAAACGTGATTCTTTGTGAAAATATCCCACCAAATTAAGGAGGGAAAACAAGAAAGGAAACCTACCAGCTCTTACTAATGAAAAAAGAGCACCTAGAAATGACATCATGAAGTTAAGAAAGTGTGTACCCATCGGGTATTCAATAATTTAGGGGTCAAAACAAAATTTCTCTTTGCAAAAAGAACCATTGAACAGTTTTCTAAATGTAGAGTAGCATTTTCCAAATGTGCATGCATTTTTTCTGACTTCTAGCTTTTGGAGGAAGAGTACAATAAATTTTTGTGTTACATGATCACATGTCRGAAACTTAACCTTCAAAGATGAGATTGAGAGTAGCTCAACTACAGTGTGATATACAGCACAAGTAATCAATCTGTTTTGAAAACAGAATGTTCTTTGTGTTTTGAAAATAAAGATTTTCTATGTGGTTGTTTCTCAAAGATAAAAAATACAAGCACTTTGTTTAGAATATCAAGAAACAGCAATAATGATGCATATTCATTCTATTTTGCAAGTTTATCTGTATCTTCTCCAGTATAATTGCTAACTGTATTGTCATGCCAAACTATCAGTGTACTCAGTACCTCATGGCAACAAGTTTAACATGTTACATCTTATTCTTCGATTTTATATGTAAACAAATGTAGTACTTTGATTTGGCACCAAAATTGCTCATCAACAGTTTCCTCTTTTTTTATTTGCTAGTGGGGATTGCATTTTCCATAAACTTCCATCGTGTTTGAAGATGAGAATTACACTGTTTGACTCGTATACCATATTTTTTACAGTACACTGTGAGGCTGATACATTGCAAGAAATACTGTAGCTAGATAATTGTCAATGTATCATTTTATTAGTGAATATTAGCTGTTTTTTACAGTAAATATGTGGTTAGAAAAATGTAAACTTTGTGCCAAGAACAGATATGTGAACTGTATTAACTACCAAGCCAAGAGTTTAATAACTGCATGAAAGTTTAAACTGATTTTTAAGTAGTTTTTACACATATAATAAAAATTAAATTCTTCAGTTGTTTAGATGAGAACGTATCCACAAATCTCAGTCTTTTATACAAAAAATATAAAACCTCCCTAAAGTATTTAAACAAATGTGTAGCATGCAATAACTGCTAAAGTAAGCAGCCCAAAAGCAAGTAGCGGTGAAAAGCAGAAGCCCTGTGTAACACAGCACATAGATTATTGAACATGAGTGATATGCAAGGGTAAAACATTTTTCTTCTGACCACAAAGGAGGCAAAATAATACAATACATTCTTAACAAGAACAAGTGAATGAGATCAAAGTGCCTTTTGTTAACATTTCTGGCAGATTCAGTATTTGGCAGCCATTGTGTCAGTGTTAAAACTAATCTGTAAGAACAAGGAGGGATCACATTCGTTTGGAGAGACCTCCCATCCTGAGAGCTGTTCGGGCTCCACCTCGCACTAACAGGACTCTGCTCTGGTGGGCCTGGCGTAGTTCCAGTTTGCACATGAATCTCAGTCAGTTCAAACTGGGGCTGCCTATAAAGTTAATACAGTTATTTACACTGAATGAGCGAGCATAAGCAGCACCACAAAGTAAAGCGCTATCTTCTAAACATATCCTCAGAGAGCGGTGGAGAGCCATGGTGGGAAAGAAAGCAGTGGGACAGCTTGGGAGACCTCCACCCACAGTCTGCTGCAGAGGAGAGGCCAAAGCAGATTTTCCTGCACACGGCATCTCTCTCTCAGCTTCTGCAGAAAGCATTGCTGAGATCAGAGTTCATCTTTCCTATAGATAACAGGCATATCATCAGAAGTGTGTCTGCTCCCAGGTCTGTAAAATCAGGGCAAAGATGCCTGAGAGCTTTGCTGCTTCCATGCCTGCTTTCTGCTGTTGTCACTGTGCCCCCTCCCCACCAGCAGCATGGTGGGAGGTTTGGTTTTACAGCACTGAGTGATGGATTTAAAAATACCGCCGCCGTATAAACACATTTTCTGCCCAGCTATCTGCAYGGTTCTCCTACTATGCCAGCCTTGACCACTTCTCAGGTCTTTCCACCAGACCCCTCAGACTCCCAGTGCCTCAGGTTCAGGGTCTGCAGATTTTGCCCCTTTACTCTGTGAGTTGCCTCTAGCCACACACTTTCTCTTCCACCTGGAGGGTCGCAGGGCTCAGACCTTTTCTTGATGGGCCAAATCACTCTGGCCTCAAATCTTACATTTGAAATACAATAACCTATGGTGGGCCAAGAGCTCTGAGGTGGCCCCACCAAATGGCCAATAACACCTGGTGGAGGTCCCATGTGTTGGCTTTGCCTTGCTCTTATTCCTGGCCTGCAGTGCCTCACTGGCTCTGGCTTTTCCAGCATCCAGTCCCAGTTGGCTGAACTTCCCTTTGCTTAGGTGAAGAAACACCTTTCCTGAGCTGGAACAGGATCATCTCATCCAGCATGAGAAAGCCAGAGCCGTTCTTAATGGGACAATCAGCCACTGCTCCTGCACAGCACTGGTCCCTGGCTCAGCTGGAGCTTTCCCCTGAACAGAAGTCCTTCATTTAGATTTGCTCCTATGTCTTCCTCACCCTCCATAAACACCCCAGGTCCTGCAGACACAGCTCCTACCACCATGAGCACACAACCTTCTCCTCCCCCACCATGTGTCCTTCTCTTGGATGCCAATTAAAACCGAAGTTTCCTTTCCCCTCCTGAGTCAGAGAGATCACTGCACCGTGAGCAGGAAGATGGAGTCATGGTGGGAGAGAAGCGCTGACAACGGCAACCCTTAAAAGTCAGGAAGAGAAGCTCCTGCCCCTCTGCAAGTGAAGGGAACAGAGACTGCTTTCATTTCCCTGTGCTCAGAGTCGCAGCACCTGTGGGTGAATCCAGACTGTCCGTGACATGACTGCACGCCAGAGCCAAGAGGATGGTGAATGTGATCCAGTATAAACAGGGAAGAGGGAAAGGGGGCTGGCAGCTTTCAAAGAGGTGCTGCAAACTGCCAATGTGCAGGAGTAGGAGGAGTGAGGCAGCCAAACGTGGCGCACAGCCGAGCACGGCTGGGTCCCTGAAGCCAGCCAGCTCTGTGGCCAGGCCAGGAGGGACGAGAGGTGAATGCCTGAGAATTGGTACAGGCAGCTGYGAGCAGCCAGCGGCTATTTGCAGCCTCTTTGGATTATACTGTACATGGACATCTCTGCGTCCATTTTCCATGTGACAGCCAGGTGCCCTCCAGCCAGCCTCCTGGTGATCTGACGGCAGGAAACAAGGAGCACTTTATGGCCAAGCACAGACCTGCTGAGCCTGGAGACCTCACAGCGATCCTGGCTACCTCCCCTCGTTCCCATGGCTGAAATCTCTGTAAATAGCTGCACACACTTGTTCCCAGCACCGAGATGAATTCCCAGCTTTTCCCCCCCCACCCCCCTTGCAGGCTTCCTTCATCCACCAGGTTAAGTTTCCACCAATGTTTCTGAGGGAAACACTACATTAGCTCCTTTAAGCCTGGGATGCCGGGGGCTGCCAGGGGAAAGGACCCCTCACAGTACAGCGGGGGAATAAAGGTAATACTGGTCTTTGGGCAGAGCTGTCGAGGACTGTGGACCTTGGCTGTCAGCAGTGAGAACAAGTTGCAGAAAGCAGGACTGGAACCAAGAGATGATACAGCGGCTGTTTGTTACTTTCATGGAAAGTAGCAATTTCACTGCACAGCAAGCCACAAGCAGAGATTTTGTGGAGAATATTCTGCCAGTTGTCCCTCCTGCTTTGCTCCTTCCAAGTCTCACAGGGAAGTGAGAGCGCCACGGAGGGAATGGTGGCAGTTGTAGTTTCAGCAAGGCTTCATTTCCTGTTCTTCCTCCATCTGCTCCCCCTCGCTGTTGGAAATGCTGCGCAGGACACGTACCAGACAAGAAGGCCCTGGTGTGAAAGGCAGAATGTAGCACCTAAGTCCAGTCCCTCCTCGAGGATGGCTGAGCGCCTGCTCCTCTGCTATCCAGCAAACGCTCAGGTGATAGCAGAGGAGATCCTGGCCATGGCTGAGAGCRCTATTGAGGGTTCCTCACCTGCAGGAGGCCAGGGGGATAAACAGCCCTAAATAGCAAGAGAAGAACAATGAATTCATGATGTCTACACAGTTTGCCTGCTGGACTATTTCCATGGCTGTTACCAGGCAAGAACTGTGGAAAGCCGAGGCAGATCAGCCAGAAATGTCAGCAGTAAAGCATTCATGGTGAACCACAGAGGCCTGCAGAATAATAGAAATAAGAAAAAATGCCCCTTCTTATTGACAAAAAGTAAGCTGACTTTAGAGACATTGATCCATAGATGACTAAAAGAAATAGCAAGGAAAACTACTCTGACCTCTTGTGTGTCTGTCAGAAATGAAAAGAACATGGGGCAAGGACCTTCCAAGTGGCAAATCTCATCTCTTTCTGAACGTAATGACACTCTCATGTCAGCCTTGGCAACCAAAAAATACACACCAGGAATATTGCCTTTCATTTCCTGCTGTTAGCCTTCATGGCTGTCACTCCCAAATCTGGAGCACCTGTTTTGTTCTTTTTATAGTTGTAGCACTGAAAAGGAGCCAGTCCCTTTGGGGGGATAACTCATAGTTATCACCAGGAAAAAAAAATTGGGGAAAACCTGTCCTTGTTGCTAAGTATCATCCAAACCTTCTGAGAGCACCCCTGTGTGCATGTAGTCTCAAATGGTCAGCCAACATATCCTTACTAGGGTTGGTTAAGTTACGTATGGAGAGGATGAATAATTTGCTCTTAAAATGTCAGAGTCCCTGGTGATTAACAGATGTGATCTGCTGCAGTGCTTTGGTACCAGAGGAGTTTGGGACTGTCAGAGCTTAAATTTAGTGACGATTCAGAGGCATGGAAATGTGAGATGTCATGGAGATGATTCAGTGTTTTCAACAATGCGCTGATCTCAGTGATGGCATTCCTTTTTTCGGCTCCACAGAGAAGATGGCACATGATATGGAGGGATGGCTAAGGGGAAAATCACTAAGTCGGTCCTCTTAACACATGAAAGAACTAAGGACCTGCCTCTTGGTTAGTGTGGGACCACTACTGAGGTATACAGAATGGATCATCTGCTTAGACCACGGCCAGTTAAAGGAGCTTTACCATAGAGGACAAAGATACTGGGTCGTCAAAGATAAGCTTTGTGTCCTGTGGGATTGATTTCCAGGTATGTGAACACCCAATTCAGAAGAGACCAAGCCCTCATAAACTGGTCTCCTGCTGGGTTACATAGGATCTGAATTAGACTACCAGTATGGCTTAATGCCCAGCTGGTGAGTTGTGGCTACAGGGCCCTGCCTGGGGCCTTGCTGAGACCCGTGAGCATGGCTCATAATCAGGGCTCATCAAAGAGCATGACACTGGGGTTTCATTTATCAGACAAATGCATTTAGCCCTCAAGCAGGTAGGTTGCCCATGATAAAACATCAGCAGATAATTTCAGTGCAAGCTGATGCTGGATAAAATCAAACATAACCCAAGCTCTGATTATACCCAAAATCAGAGGCTGTGAGTCTGAACCAAAGCATCCCTGACCTGAAAAACAACAGCCTTGAAAGTCTTTAAGCAGCATGCAAGATATTTTTGTGGTCCTCTGTGCTTCTTCCTTTTGATGTGTATAGAAAGGCTAAAATACTGTGTGGAAGTTTGATACTCTTGACTGTTTTTTTGGCCTGACTGGAAGTGCTGAAATGCTTGGGTTTTGAAGGACCAGTTTCTCTAAGATTTTGCAGTTGATTTCAACTAGCCCCAGAGGCTGTCACAATTAAGATGAGGTTCAGGCAAGCCTCCACGCTTGTATCTCCTTTGCCAAATTGACTGCTGGAACCTCTGCTCACATTCCCGCAGTTTGCTACTGAAACTGGTCGTTTCACATATGCTCTCTTCATCCATCTCTGCTTTAGGACCCCATTATACCCTCACCTCAGCTCACGTATGCTGAGTTTCTCTTTTTTCAGCCAGAGAAATAGTTTCTGGCCATTTCAGTGAAATGACCTGTTGCTGAAAATTGCTAGTGGAGGTTTCTCCTCATTACCTCAGCTAGTATCAGAAATAATTGAACAACCAGCCTATATGGTAGATGTTCTGTCTTATTCAATCCCTTGGCGTGTTCAATACTCTTACAAAAAATAAGCCTCCATGAATAAGACTGTAAATGGTTTTTGTCTGGTTAACATCAGTTTACTCATTTTCATTGCTAATTTATGGATGGAAAGGTGAGTCACAGGAATCTGCTACTGATGGGCAACAGGTCATTTCTCAGAGTAAGCTGGGGCAGTGGAAGCTGATGGTTTGCTGGGTGATGCAGATGGTCCTGCTGTGAAGTATGAGGTGAAAACTGGGCTGGCTGAGTGGTAAGCAACTTGAGAGAAGCAGAGAGAAAATAATTTTGGTTGAGGAAGATTGAAATGTTATAGGGGTAAAAGGCTTTAAAATCCACTTTGTACCTTGTAATTCCAAGCATCTCATGCAGTCATCAATGGTGCCACAGATCAGTAGAGCTAAGTAGACAGAAACAGTGTTCAGGAGAGAATAACAAATAACAAAATGGTCCAACTGGTGAATTCAAGCACAGATTATTTTATTTGTCCGTGATCAGAACTCAGAATTTTTCTGGAGAGGACAGAATAAATTTGGCAAATCCCATTAATGACAGGAAGCATTATTTGAAATGAAAAGAAATTTTGGAACTGATTTAGCTGCTAATGATCAATACCAAGTACAGTGCAAACAAAAACCATAGAAGAGAAAGAATTCACATAACTTGTATTCACCTCATTTGCAGTCCTGCCTTAAGAGAGAGATTACTCACAGCACTTCTACCTTCCTAACAAGCCTTCATACAAGGTTTATGGTGCCCAGTTTATCTACATAAAATAGCTTTATTTTTAGATGCATTGAACAACTGTCGTCAAAGAGAGCTTTTGATGCTCAGTATCTGTGAAAATCAAGAAAACTACAGTTGGTACCTGCTTACGATTTGCAAGCCTGCAGTAAGGCTAACAACTTGGGAAAGGCAATGCAGCCAACTTCCGTGATTTTAAATGTGACTCTCACGATCGTTTTTGTTGCTCTTCAAGCACCACTTTGTGGTAGTTCTTTCAATCAGCAGAGTGTCTCAGCTTTGTTTTTATCTTTTTTTAGAGAAAGTTCCTGGTGTGGTTGGAAAGAAAAATCTCAAAAATGTGACCCCTAATGTTTCAGAAACCAGACTACACATAAGAAGACTTAAAATGATTATTTTTCTAATCTTATTATTTCAAGGTCAGTATCATGATATGGTGATCATGAAACAAATTTAGGAAGCCTAGAGCTGACACTAACCAAAACATCAACCATAGTTACATCAAAAATTGTTATTCAAAACAGGACAATAACTTATCCTACTAAAATGTAAGTACATTCTGTCTTTCAAGAATACGTAACCTAAACTGGACTCTATTTACAATAAAGAAATAAACAGTGAAGCCACAGAAAATCCCATTGCTTGCTTTCTTTTTTTGTGTAAATAGAGGAAATAGAGTCACCAAGAAGTAGATAWATAGCAATAGACAATACATGAAGAGAACATTTGTTTAGAATCTCTTATATTTTCAGACTTCCTTACTTGTTAACCATTTAAAAGTAAATTTGTTGTTGTAAAGTGCCCAGATCAATGAATAAGGTAGGTGTGATCTTAAGTGAAATGAAAAAAGTAGATAAAAAATAATGGAAATTTATTTGAGTAACTGCAGCTGCAAAGGCAACATGTAGAGGAGGGAAACTTTTCTTACTTTAAATGCGAATTAATTGTATCCCAGAGAAGGAAATGGAAAGATGGAGATCTGTAGCTGGAAAAGGTACGAAAGGGATTTTGACTTTGAAGTATGGATTAATTAAGTCTAGAATTGTATCTTTACAAATGAGGATAGCATAAGTGGTGGAAAGCAGAAAAATGAGGAGTTGTGTCATTTTAAACATGTTACTCCAAGTTAGGCTCATATGTCTGGGAATCAGTGAAGGCAACTCTTCCTGGAAGGAACAACATTTTGGATGAATAAAGTGAGAATTTATTTTAAAAACCCTTATAAAGCAGCATTTTCTCCCATTTGATGCTGAAGGAGTTGGAACTCTTGAAGCAATCTTGGATCTTTACCTACGCACGGAATTAGGACATTAGATTTCAGAAATGACATCAACGCTAGTAAATTAAACATGCCTAGCAGTGCTCTCACGCATGTAGGCCAGCTAGCCAGGAGTGGCCGTGTCTGTGCTACAAGACTCCTCAGCCACCAAACTGGGGTGACCATGCACAAGCTTCCTCCCAGGAACCAGCCTTGGAAAATTTTGTTGCCAAAACTGTGCCTGGGAATCGTGTGACAGAGTGAGACAGGCAAAAATGTGCTGGGGAGGAATATTAGCAGTTCAGCAGTGTGACAGTCATGCTCCAGCTCCCAGGCATGGTTAAATTTGCTTGTAGGGATATATGCAGGCTGCCCAAAGGCTACATTCAGAAGCCCAGTCCAAGCACTCAAATGGCTTTAGGCATCTGAAAGAGAGCAATTCAGACTGCCTTCTTTCCAGGGCAGTACATCTTCTGGCTCCATGTTCAGCTAAAGGAGGGAAACATGCACTATATGCACTGCCCCATTTCAGTGCTTCCTACACCTCAGGAGCCAGAGAGCAGCCCCTGACAACAGGCTGCCTAAATCTCTCATCACCCTTTTAACGGGAGATGTCACACCGGCTACCAAACTCCATGCATGGCAGGCTGCCTGGCAGCAACCCGCAATAACCGCGGTGCCCCCCAGCACCGATGTGGCATTGGAGCCTCATTAGGTAACAGCAATATGCTTCGGGTACTTCTGTAACTTTTTGTATTTGCTTCCGAAAAAAAGAGATTGCCCTCTTCCTCTTTCAGATTTTTCACGTGTTGGCTCTTGAAGCAAAAAAAGGACTGCTATTTTGCTATAAAGGAGGCTATTCTGTAGTTAAATAATTGCTTAGATATGTATCCCATTTATTTTCAACATATAAAAATGCAGACTGAAGGATGCTATGCTCAGCAGAAGGTTATTTTCCTCCCAACGACTACTGGCTACTTTGGAGGCAAGGGGTCAGGCACTTGATTAGATGAATTACAACTTAAAGTCCCCTAGTATAAACTATGTCATGCCCCAGGCTTCTCAAAACAAGGCACTCCATTTTAACTCATAATGGGTAGCTGGATTCAGTAAATGGCCTAATCACAGCAATATAAATATTTATGGGAGAATTTTTCTAATTAAGGTATGAGCTTGTTTAGATGTTATCAGTTAGAACGGGCTTTCCCAACAAGAAAATGGCTGTTAGGAGACATTAGGAAATGGTTAAACTCCAAGGGATTAAAAGGTCATTGAAGTGGCAACATGCAGAGTCTATTATGGTTGAAATTTAGCTTGCATTCATGTCTTATATGTCTCCTACATCTGGAATTAAAAGAGCATCTTCCATGCAGAAAAACAAAATGGTAATTTTGTTTATTCTTTGAAAAATAAAGTAACATTACAGAAGATTGCTTAAGCTATGTATTTGCGGTCATTTTAGAAATGAAATGCCCTCAAAAGAAACATGCTTTTTAATTCTTGCTTCATGCTTTGCTCCATGAAAATCTGTATTTACCTCAGTAGTGACATTTGCAAAGTAAAGATCTAATAAAGGCTGAAGATCTCAGAATTTGTCCCCAGTATCTCAGCTACACAGTGACTTTAGATTTAGAAAAATTACATCTAACATAGTTGTCCTTTAATGCTGTTGTTCTTTGCTGATGTTGTGAGTGCTGATGGTGTAAACATGGATAATAAATTCAGGGTAAGTGACATTTTGGTAACTGTATTTTTCAGGTCTCCTACTACAAGCACCAACTAACAATATATAGATCACATTCAGAGCCTTGTTATGCCAGCATAAATCTTGAGTAAATTCAGTGCCTTCAAGAAAATTGCTCTAGGTTTACTCCAGTATAAGTATCAGTAGAATTCATCCCTTAAAGTAAAATTTGTAAGTTGTCTTACAGGGAAAGAGCTGTATAAAATTGGCTATGTGAAGTACCGGCAGAACTATTCCCTGGGGGAAAAAGTATGTAATCTCTGTGGGACTTCATTATTCTGCTAAGAAGTGTGTGTGTGTCTGCCATATGGTATTTCACTGTGAAGGTATAACTCAAAAGGAAAACTCAGAAAAAGAAAAGAGACTGTTCTACAAACCTTCTGCCTTTGAGAAAAATCTGTGTATTTTAAAACATTTCAATAAGAAAGTATAAAGTATAGAAATCTAAATGGCATCAACAAGGTTATTAATTATCTCTGTCTACCTTTTTGAAGTCAGCATCTGCAAGAAGTTTCAAGACCAGGCACAAGGAGTTAACCATTACTGCTTTCCGCAGTAATGAAGTCTGTACTGTTTGGTAGTTGATATCAGCTGCAACCAACCTGGACATAAAACTATAATTTCATGTGAAGGCAGCTTTGTTCATTTAGAATGCCATCCTAGCCCAAAACATGAAAAATACCTCCTAAATATCACAGCTGTAACCTTGCTTAATGCATCTACACAGCTGAGACCACATAAGCTACTGCTGCAAACCATAAAAAGGCATGTTCAGAGGGTGATGGCATTCAAATGTTGAATAAATCAGATTCTAGGCTTTATCCCTCTCCTTTAACTAACCATATTACTGATGAATGCTCCCCTCCTATACATGAGTGCAGTGACTTAGAGGACCGGGGGCTGAGGGTGGCAGTTCAAATGGCACAGATCATTGCAAATGCTCCACGGCAAAGAAGAATATTTGGAGGAAAGCAGCACGGCATGRGATGGTGTTGATCTCCTGTTTGATTGAGATAGGTCTGAACGCGGCAGAAAAATAAAATGTAAGGAAGCCAAAAGTAGCTGGTTTGAGGGCCTGGGAGTTTGGGAAGCTTGTTGAATGCAGTCCAAGCCCTGGTGGCCTCAGTCACAGGAACCTGTATGATGCTTGTGCTCATGCTGTGGCTCCACAGCCATTAGTTGGAGGCCTATGTGCTGACTGATCTCCCAGAAGTACAAATTTGATCTGCTCAAGGACGGGCACATGATCACATTTCTGTCAAATTAGCCAGAACACACCATATGGAGCTTACACGGAGTTTATGTTGGCTTTATACCAGCTGGGGGAAGATGGATGACATTCAGTACAGCTTAAGTTAGAGTGGTGTGGACCAACAATACTGGTCTGAGCTGAGGTCTGCTTGATACAGATAATCCATTAGCATTTCTGGATGGATTTGAACGGGTGGTATTATGGCTGAATAATGCATTTTGTGTTTCAGTTTTAGCATTTCTGATGCAGTAGTAGGAGTTTCAAAGGGTAGATGTACTTCCCTGCTGAACTGCAGTTTCAGTTTTATAGCTGCTCTCCTACAGAGAAGAAATATGATGATTTGCTTTCCTCTTTCTGAAGGATAGTCTTTCTACGAGTAGAGTGGTACCCAATCATGTATGCTGAAAAATACTACCGAGATACCAAAGGTGAATTGAGCCTGGAGCTCTTATCTCCCTCACATCTCCAGTGATCCCYGATCACAAATGACTGTGTTAATGGGCAGCTATTGCCCACAGTGCTGGAATTCTATAGATAGGCTTACTGAGTGTCTCTCAGGCATATGTATAGGGAGAGCAGTGTTTTTCCCTTCACAGAAAATAAAGATGTTTGAGTTTTCAAAAAGGTTATCCAGGAAAGAGTCAATGTGTTAAAATAATGATGCCTTATTGTCCGAGTGCAACATGAGGAAAGACAAGAGGAGAAAYAGTACTTGAGGGACAACTGTCACAGCACAGGAGTAAAATGTGACATGATATGTGTGCATTTTGTCATATAGCTGTAAGGCCTCTATGGACAGGGTCATGTTACTGCAGCTCCCACCCCTTGACTGGATGTGCAGTCAAGGAGTTACATCTTTCCTTAGGTCCAACTCCCACCCTGGCCAGTAGTTTCTCGGTAGAATTTGTTGAAGTATTGCTGTGCTTCAGGCATTTTTAAATAAAACCAAACTCTGACTAGAGACCATCTCATTTTGCAAGCCCATTTCATTTTCTAGACATATGGTTCCCATAATGTTTTAGTATTATGCAGCGTTCCTGTGCGGGGATGTGACTGGGCACATGGATGGTGGGAGGAGGAGGAGGTTGGGCAGGGAGCCAGTCCAACAGGAGTGAGATAGCTTTTACCACACTGTGCCCACCATATAAAGAGAGACAGTCCAACAGTAAACAATTTGCCACTGGAAGATTATTGTTGGTAGCAAGCACCCCCAAAGCCTCAGACAACACCATTTCCCTGGGTACAATGGAAGCTATCAGTCATCTTTAGGTTGCTCTTGAACTTTATGACAGTAATTTTCTGGGAGTTAGCAATTATACTCCGTTGCAATTATTTATTGCACCTCTAAAAGCACCCAGAGAAGCAGCCTTCCTTCACGACACAGATGCGTGGGGCTGTCCCTTCAGGAAGAGAGGGTGCTCCTGTCCACAGCCTTGGCATCAGGCAGCTTCCTGGAAGTCTTGCTTGTACGGTGGGTGAAACCTGATGCCATGTTTATTCTGACATCTCCCTGAGACATACCAATTCCTGCCTAAGTCTTTCCAGAAGAATATAAAATGCTAGACCTAGCTTTTCAAAAGAAATGTATGATTTTGAGTGTTTCAAGTTTTGCCCAACTTTTACTCATTTTGAGACAATTATAAAGAGTCTGGCTTTCCAATCTGTATTGCTTCCAAACAACTAGAGGAGCCCCACAGATAGAGTTGCCCAGACTTCTTAGTCACATTTAAATATCTTGGACTCAGTAAACAGCTGCTTTGTCTGAGATTTGACTTCAAAAGCACAAAAGATTATTATGAAGAGACAGCAGTGGGAACAGCTAAATGACAGTGGTCTAAAGTCCTTCCGGGGTAAAGCATCCTTGTAGGGTTGGTTTCAATATCTATTTAATTTTCGGGAATGGATAACTTGTTTGAAAGTGATGTCGCAAGTGAAGATTTAGATTGTGCCCTGAGTAAGAAAGCTGGAAAACAGCAGCTTTCTCTGCTAAAATGCATTTCAGATGAAACCTGGAGGAGCAAAACAGCAATTGTGCACAAGGCACATTTTCCCACATTACATAGCAGCAGAAAATGAGTGAAAACAGGAAAAGCAGACTGATCAAAGAGCAGAACATATGTCAGAGTTTTAAATTAAATGCAGCATTTCTATTAGGAGAGCAAAGAGAGGAATCAGGAACAGTGACCTTTTCAAACATTGGCAGAGGTACGGCCCCTTGAAGATAATGTGTTTGGGTGTGATGATACGGTTTACCTTCATAGAGACTGTACCAGGAACCAAGTCTTCTCCTGCACTGGTGGAGTATGTATGTGGAAGGAAGGGTGGCAGCTCCGTCTCTGTGTAAGGGTGAAGGGTGGACTTCTCTGATGCTCGGGCATTAGGATGCCTCAGAAAGCCCAGAAACCTACAGTTTTCATAGAAGAGGTTTATGTGAATGATGCAGCAGATCTACAGTTATCAAATTAGCCAGTTAGAACAGTAGCTGCTGAAAGGAAGAACTGCAGCCCCGATGCAGAGGTAGCCTGTGCTCCTGCATGCTCTATGCTTTACCACATAAAAGATTGGTAAGTTGTGAAATTTCAATATTTAAAATCAAGTCCATTTTTTAAAATTTCTTCTCAACATGTGACATTTTGACTCTCTTATTTAAATTGCAACCAGTTAATTTTAGCACTATGCTTTTTCCCAGGAACCCGTCCCAGAATTTCTATAGGCGCTTAATCCAAGCCTAAGATGAGAGGCTACCAGTGGTAGCTTCTCTTAACTGTAACAGCATGAACTGCTAGCTGTAATTCATTACATCATACTTGGATGTGAAAGAATTCACACTACTAACCTTTCCCTCCAGAATGCAATGTGTATTATACTGATAAAAGCAGTGGAGAGATTTGCACCGCACTGCAATTTCCCAAAGCCTTGCTAAACTCCTGAAGATAAGTAGACACCTGGGGGTCCCCCTCCTACACTGTGAAGGCAGAAGCCCATCACCAGTTTGTACCCACAGAGGCAGCTTCTTCACTCTCAGCAGTTTTTCCATTACTTTGTGGAAGTGCTGAGAGTTTTCAGTGGAGTATGAAGAAACTGGCTGCTCTAGAAATTGTTTACTTTTACACGGCAGATAAACCAGGTTGTCATTTACACCTTCCTAACCTGTGGGGAATAAAGCAGAGGCAGAGATAGTTGAATTCACCAATGTTTTCGAAGTGTTTTGAGATCTTTGTTTTGAAGGAGGTGCTACACAAATGGAAAAAACCAAGATCGTTTGTGTGATATTACAGGCACATGCAAAATAGGATTTTGTTTTGATGGTAACAGCGATGATGACACAATCCTCTGCCTTGTGTGCTAATTGATCCATCAACAGACTGCACCACACCTCTGCTTTTCCTCCATATGGTGTATTAGTAATTAGGCCATTTGAGTCTATTTTATGGAGGTTGCTTAGTACCTCTAAGTCAATTAAACTGTTTTAATTATTCAGAGACTTCTTATGGATTCACTTTTTATGAGACTCTTTAAAGAAAAATATCAACTATGTGGAAAATAATTTTGAGGATGATAATGCAATTGTTTATGCTTGGATTAACCTATCGGTAAAAAGCAAAATAGCACAAGAGGATCAGAGGAAGGGTGTAAGTCTTATGCAGATGCTTTTGTTAGAGAAACTCCCAATCTTCTTAACATGTCAGTCAACTCAAAAATCGGAATGAAAAGCCTTAGCCTCTTTTTTCCTTTCTATTTCTTTCCCAATATCTTAAAACTGGCAATTCAAGGATTGAAATATTTCTGAGCTCTAGGAAAAAAAAAGGGGAGGGGGATGAAAAGGACTAAAAATGGTCCTACAATTTATATGTAAATCAGGCTGATAATGTCTGGCTAAGACAACAGCTGCAGTGCACGGACGAGCTATCACAAGCATGGCTGCTGCAAGTAGCATGCCGCTGCCACGCCGCTGCCGTGCCGTCCTTCAGCAGCCTCCCATCAAAGCTAGAAGACTAAAGTCCCAGCAGGGCCGAGGACGCGTGGCTGTGCTTGTGTCTCTTCTGCCTATGATGGCTTTGCCTTTGGATAAATGCCTCTTTGAGGACCTGGCTGTGGTCCTGGGGTGAGCCCCGCTGCAGGAGTTGCTGCCTGACACTGATAAGGTGCAAGGAGCCAGGGACCTGGCCCCCGAGCCCGGCTGCTGGCGGCTTGCAGCCGCATCCAGCCCCACTGCAGGTGCCGACTAATTAGCCTTATTAAAGCAACTTCATTTGCCCCTCCAGCAGTTAATATCTCAATTTCAAACCTTCATTACTAGGGGTTAATAACTCAGGCAAATAAATGCACTTGGGATTTCAATTTGATGTAACATGGAGACTGTTTTTTCTTCCCAGTTGAAATAAATACTGTGAATGTGAAATCCTACCAGACACAGCCTAAAGTCATCCAAATCCACTCCTGGGTACTCACATCCCTCATGGGTGCTGTGGTGGGGAGATGCCTGAATATTATTTGGGGGGTCAGACTCTTGTGCGGGGTATGTATTTTCCTGTGACTTGAAAGGCCATGTTGTTAGCCCCAGAGAAAGCACATTTAAATGAGGAAGCTCATTTCCCTTAGGGGTTACAGGCAATTAGCACCACAACATTTGGATCACATTTCTGACATTTAGAATAACGTACAGAAGTCACAGAAACTTCATTTCTCTGTACAACTCATTTGGGTTAGGAAAGTGTTTTAAAATGGAAAAATGTTCACTGAAGAAAATCCTCCTGCCGTGCCAGCTGCAGCAGGCAGGGCTCGGCTGGTCCCTGCTCCCTGCCATCCCCGCCAGTTGTTTGCAGCAAGGACTAGTTTTCCCGGGAAGGCCCTCTAACATCTGGTCTGCATCTCTCAGGACTGGGGACCCGCGGGGCTTTCACAACAACAAGTTTCGAGCCCTTCACAACAAGGAGTAAACCACTATTGAAATTGTGCGTTCATTAGCTATTTTCCTTCCACTGGCTCCATTGCTGGAATCAACTCCAAAACAAGAGAAATCAAAGATTTCTTTTTATTATTTTTATTTTCTGGCACAATTATCGCCACCGGTTTAGGCAGGGAACATGTTGTGGAAATTGTCTGCTCCCTGGATCCCACTTCCCTTTTGTTCACTCCCACCGAGTTGGCACGGCTCACTGGCCGYGGGCTCCCGGGGCTGCAGGGGAACGCCGCGCTGCCGACACTCCCCACACTCCCTCTCGGAGCCTCTGGAGACATTTCTGGCCTTTTCAACCCTGGATTGTTTCTGTCAGTCCAGTCAAGCTGAGGGCAGCGCTCTGATTGCGAAGTTTGCTTTCTGAGTTGTCTTCGGGAATGCTTAGGGCTTGCAATGTACATCACCTCTGCAAAAAAATGGGGCGTGTGGCAGGTTATCCACATAATTACCCTTCAAAATAGGTTGGAAAATAGCAGCTAATAAATATCATGAATGTCTGCAGAAGGATTTCATTTCGACTGTAGTTTTGGAAATGAACTCCGAACTTTGGTTTGGTGTCTCTTCTTGCAATTGATATTTTGAACAAATCTCTTAGCAGTTTTGTGGCTTATTGGCCCCACGCACATGAGGAATATTTGTGACATGGGGCAGCAAAATATGTCTCCAGCTGAGGTGTCAAGAACATCCAGAACTGGAGAGAATGCTTACACGGCTCTGCTGATTTATTTAACCCATTTTCTCTTGACAGCCACAGACAAAAATGGATCACAAATGACACCAAAATCGCTACAGTTCCCAAAAGAGAAAGAACCCCCTTTCTTCCCTTACCTCACCCTTGCTGTCCGTCACCACCTAGCAGGTGACATTTCTAAGCTGGGTAACAGTCCCTCCTCCCATCTCTCCCCAACTCCAGAAAGCAAATGAGCAACACCTCACCTTGCCACCAGGTCCCAGGTTCTGGGTGGGAAATGGTCTCCTCTCTTCCACAGTATCCTGTCACTGCCTGTAATTAGCTCTTACCTTGTTTTTAAACTGCTGCATGCTCTGACGATCTGTTACAACCTGATAAGAGATGGGGATTGTTTCATGGCTCCGTGGTTAATATCTAGCACTGTATCTTGCTTTTTTTGGTGATCAGACCTTACTTCTTTCATGGTGCTTATCTGTGCTGCAGAGCCTCTGCCAGCAGAAGGAAGCCCCACRGTGAAGGTGTGAGCCTTTCCAGCAGCCTGCACTGAGATAGCTGCACCACCACGTCTCTAACAGTGGAAACAATCTGACAAAACCAGCCTGTTGTTATCGCACATGTCTGGAGCAGGGTCTTGCTGCTATTATGTTGCTGGATAGGATGGATGATCTTGAGGTATCTAGCCTAGCTATGCCAACTGACACTTTACCRTGAGAAAAGTGGTTTTCCACCAGTTGCCAGCAGATTCCCCAGGGACTGCCTGTTTCCCAGGAATCCACAAAAGGAGAGGATGCAAAAGAGTTTTGCAAGGTCTGTATATAGCACTGATGCAAATTTATAAGGAAGCTAGTGTGTCCCTTGGAGATCTGCAAATGGAGAGAGGTTAGAAGCTGTGGGTGCTGACCAAATCTGATGTTCTTTGGATGGAGGGCCTACTCCCTTTGAAGGCAGTGGGAACTCAGTGATTTCAATGGAAGAAGACCCCTCACTCTGTAGATCTTCAGGGGGTATTTCTCATGCTTCAGGGTTGGTAAAGTGCTGCACATCCTCGAGCATCAAGGCCCTCTGCCTGGTAACGAGGCGTTGGGAAGGGGGCAAGGTGAGGTGGCCCCAGCTCTCCTGCAGACCATGAGAACAAGACTGGAGCCCTTTCTCCCTTTTGTGTTTTTGTTTTCCCCAGTCTGTTTTCTCAGTGCAGATTATAAACAGTTTCAGGGCAAGGTCTTACTGCGACAGCTAACGTGTCTGGTACGAAGAGAGGGGTGGCTTTTAAATCCAACTGCATTAGACTATAATGCAGCTGAATACATAATCTGGGAGCCAAAAGAGCCACCAGCATATTTACTTTGTCAAGAATTAGAAAGTAATAGTAGAGATAGTCAAATAGAACAAAGWGTCTTTAAAAAAAGGTGAGGGGAAAAAATGTTTCTATGCATTTATGCATGCTTCTTGTGCTCATACCAATCAAAGAAAATCCATATATATATATGTATTTTCCAGAGAAAGTCTCCTGTGGTTTATAAAGGTGAGAACATATTGCACTGCCTGGTACACATATGATAAACCATTCCATTCTGCTGGAAGAGGTAGGTGATTTTTTTTTTCTTGTACTGATTTATTTTAAATCGACCAATTAAGGTACAAATTCTTTTCTGAAAATCTCACCCTCCTCTGTGCATAGCAAAATGATATCATGGTTCACTCTTGCTTTATATTATTGCCTCCTCCATTTGTCTTTTAAGATGTAAAGGTATTTCTTAAACTTATAGGCTTTTACATGAAGAGAGCACACTGTTCTCTCCAATATCAACAGCAAAATCTTCAGCGTTCCTTTGAATTTCCAGCCATACAAAGGAGTTTTCAGACGTGACAAGAAGAAGATCGAGGCGGCTGGTAATGCAACATTAACAAGAAGATTTTGATTCCGAATCTTTATAGGTTTTACTTGATTTCTGGAAATAACACAATGGTGTATTATGTCAATGTTTCTAGCTGAATCTTTTAATACATAATTTAATTTGCAACCTTTCCATCGTGGGATTCAGCTACTGAAATGGTATGTGGGAGTGTTCTCACTGGGCAGCAAAAAGAGCATGATGGATAATCTCCATCAAGCATATCATTGCTTCCAGGTGTTGGCTCATTTTTATTAGTTACTTGTGGGCTTACCTACCTTCTGAGAATGTTTTCCTTCTCAAAATGGCAATTCCCAAAAAAGGAGCTGCCATCCAAGGCACAGCTAGATCTGCTAAGGTGCTTCTGATACGTTGCTTGATTCTCCTTTCCAGGAATAGTCTAGATCTGACTTACAGGATTCTTGAGAAAAAGCAACACAAAATTAGTTTTCTAACTGTAGATCTCTTCGCAAAAGTAATTCCTTCCCTCCCACAATTGTCCTTTAATGCGTAAATTAGAAGATAGCTTGGCATTGTTTTGTAAATATTTTTGATGATACGCCACTTTTCGTGAAACGGAATAACACTGAAGGCCATTGATTCTGAAAATCCATTTCCTGTCTGGAAGAAACTCTAGTGACTCTAGTTAAAAGTCATATCTAAAATTACCATAATTGAAAATTATGAGGAGAAATTTTTTTTCCAAATTACTCACCGTCTGTGGATTGACAACAGTTTGTGAACAGCCTGTGTCCTGATTTTGCAAGTCACCTTCCTCAGTGATGGATAGATATCAAGGAAACGTAAACTCCTTATGAGATGTATTTCTAAAGAACGCCATGTTACAAACCGGAGCTCAAAACAAACTGGTGCTGAACAATTCAAAATAATGAGAGGAAAACTAGGAGTAGAGTGTCCGCTTAAGTGTTTCAAACATTTTGGCACTGCCAAAGCCRTTCTGAAAAGCAGCTAGAACAGGTTGAACGAAAACTGATGGGATTCATGTGCTGTGTGTTCTTGGACAAATTACGCTTTCCAGACCCACAGAAAATAGCTTCTAGATGATGGTCTTAAAGTCAAAAGAGGAATATTTGGTTCTACCTTAGAAATCTGTAGAAAAACGCCTTTAATTAAAAACATGCAAATTAAAGAAGTTGCAGATAAGTGTTTCAAACACCAGAGAGGGTTTTATAAACTCCCTGATTTCATATAGCTATATTTTGGCTGAGGGATTACATTTTAATAACAACACCATGCAGAAATATGCTTTGGGCCCATGTCAGGTTATAAAGGCTGTGGAYGGAGACACTGGGAGCTTTCGCTGTTATATTCAACACTTGCTTATATTCTGGCAGGTTTTTATTAAGATTCCTGGGGTGGGTGGGCACCCACAGCAGCTCAGCTGGGTACCAGGAGGGAGAGGGACCCTCTGGGTTTGCTCTTGGGTCATCAATGTCATGCGATTTTTCTTCCCTACGTTCACAGTTATGCTGTCTGTTGTGGATATTGTAAATGCATGCTGTTACTCGTTTTTGTCTCCCTCTGGCTTGAGTCAGAGATAATGGCTGGCTGCCTGGCCAACAACTTCATTTCTGTGGATGTGACGATCCTGAACACCAGGGCCCTGGGACACTTGTGAGCCCCCAGAGCCACAGGCATGTTTCTCAAGGCAGGTCTTGGTGACTGGGGTAACAATGCAGCAGCCCATGAAGGGCAGAAGTTCTGTGAAGGACATATCTCCCAGGGACTGGCCAGTGAGCCAAGAATCCTTGGCCTGCAGCAAACTGGGACAGAGGATGTCCCAACCCAAAGGGAGCTCTACAGCTCCCATTGCTTCGTCTCTCAAGCCAGGGGTGGCTGGAGCCGAGAACAGCAATTTAATGCAGCTGGGAGGAGTTAAATGTCCTTTACTGCCAGATAATTAAAGCAACTATTTCTTCTTTCTCCTGGTCTCCTGGAGCCACAGGCCCTACATGCGTGTCATAACATCCTATCAATCATTCAGGCATACAGATTCCTGGACAAATGGGACCAGTATGTGTTCATACTCCTCTGTGCTGTACACCGGGCTTAGTTCCTGCAGCAGACCCAAGTCTGTAGCCCATGCTTTTTGTTCTTTCTCTCCTCATCTCACCGAAACACCCAACACCGGCGTGACATGAACAGGATTTGCAGAGGCAGAAGGACAAAGAGTTGCTGGGAACTGGATCATTTTCATCCCATGCTTAAGGGGTAGGTGGGCCAGAATTGGGCTGGATTTTTTCCGAGGGCGAGGAAGAGGAATGATTTTGAGATGCTAGAGCTCACTGACAGCCCATTAGGCAAAGGTAGCCCTTGCCAGGTCCAGTGATTTTCTTTAAAAGTCTACCAGAGCTGAARGCAAATTCCCAGACACTTTCTGGCACTGTAAGACACAAACTTTTCTTCAGGCTTGCTTTGAATCTACTAAAGCTATGCCAGTTATAAAAGCTGCTGCTGGAGCTGAAGCGAAGTCTTGGCTTTCACATTTTTCACATCCGCAACTGCTTGAGAACAGTGTGACATTCTGTCTTTGGCAAGCGGGAAGAATTTCGGCAGAAGAAGGGAGGCTGACCTGACAGGCGCCCTCAGCAGCCTCTTCCCTGCTGCGTGCATCTCAGCAGGCCGGGAGGCAGAGAGCTGCAGTTTAGGTGAAATTCAGGTGTGGGACCCAGAAGGGCTGGTGAGAGACCGCGTCTTTCACTGTGGCAACAGACGGGGGTCCCAAAAAGCTAAACTTCACCCACAGGCTCTGATTATTTTAGAAACCAGAATTAATTAACAGCAGCATCAGCTGATGGTTAATGTCAGAAAAACAGTTCTTACTCCATTGATTATGCTGAGAAAATAACTGAAGAAATGATATAAGGGTCTGTCCCTCAATAAATATATTCATTCCCTTGTTAGAATGACCCTAATGGTCCAAACTGCATTAGGAAATTCACCCTCTCATGCATGTCAAGAGGTTTTGCCCAGATAAAAGTTGCAAGACCAGACAAGTTATTTCAAAAATAAAACATCTGGTTTGTGTATTTAAAGCAGGGATGCCCTGCTTTATTCAGAAGCAACGTAAAACATATTTTAATACAAAGATTCACCAGTTAAATATGCAAGCCCCAAACAAGGCTTAACTGCTAGAATTCAAGAGCCTTTCTATCCCTGTGAACTCCCCAAATGAATCATAGCCCTAGGATACATTTCGTTGCATGCATATGTTTAGAATGTAAAAAAATTAACTCTTGGGCTGCCGTTGCTTTGGCAGGCAAAGGCATGCTATGTGTGAAGTGGGAGTGCGAACATTTTATGCTTGTTTATTATGGTAGTCAGAGTGTTAAAATGAAAACCACTAACTAAGAGCAGAACAATTACAGTGTTATTTCATTTTGTAAAGAATGTGTTACTTGACACAGGAAGTTCAGATTATAGTGCATAGGATGTAGAAAGCAAGAGATGATCTATACGATCAGGATTAGAAGAAAGCTTAATGGGGTGCCCAACCCACAATTAACAGAACAACCCCTATTATAGTCTCTCTTTTCCAAACCCTCAGGTGAATGTGTCCTGTTTCCTTCCCACTTGGTTCTGTATTTTTCTGCAAATGCACCAGCCTGATCTGCTGTGCCCTTCTACTGAGCCATCAGCTCAGTGCAGTGCAGTTACCCCTTCTGCCTCCTGTGCCCAAACTCCCTGTCACTGCTGGCCCATAGTTCACAGGTCTACAGTCCTTAATCTGACCCCAGGTGAGGCACAGGGCATTGTTCCTAATGGAAAATAATAAACAAGACCATCAAATACAATGGAGCAATTATTTTCTTTTCATCAAAATTGTCCTTGATGGAAAGAATGCACATTGGGCAGCTTCCTATATCAGGAAGGATGAACTGAGACACGTATATCCCCAGACAGACTTCTTACGTTGGCTTAAACATTTTCCTTCACAGTCTGAAATTCTGTCTTTATTTTCTATGAATTGCTTCTTTATATTTCCAGGGTGTCTAACTGTATGTGAACACCTCCCAGCTCCTGGATACTGTATGTACACTGTCATGAGAGCATGGTCAGGGTTTTGTGCTGTAGTCCTAGTGCCTCTGGTTGTCGACTGAAAGATAGTGCAGGCCAGATCACAGGCCCTACAAACTCCACATACCCAAATCATGTCAGATATGGATGTGAGGAATCCCAAGAGGTCACACTACATGCCCAGCCACAGCTGTGTACTATGAAAGCAGGTTTCTGGAGAACAAGGCAGCTGATATGAGCCCCCCTCGCTCACATGAACTGCCAGATAGCCAGGGTGGGGAGACAGAAGGCAGTGCCATGAGGTCTCAAGGATATGGGGGCCTTGGTCAACCTCTGCAAGGACCATAGTCTTATCACTAACAGACTCTCAGCAGCAATATCAGAAAGGAGCCACAGAGCTGGCTTGTGGCCATCTTCACCAGAACTGGCAAGTACTATTGCTTTAGGTTAAAGAAACTGAAACTAGCCTGTCTCCAGAGGAAAGACAAGAACCTGCTTTACATGCAGCTGCCATGAAATGGGTGTTGGAGGGAAGCCCAAGGGCCTCCATGGAGASCACTGTTCAGGGTGAGGGCTGTTGCCCCGAGATTTGTGTCTCTGTTTTGGCATCTGAGGTCACCAGTCAAAATCTGTTCAGTTGCTAATCCTAACAAAACATCTACCCACAGGTTTTGCAGCAGCTCTGTCTGTGTTTCCAGTTAAAAGCACCTCAACGAAGGCGGTTTGTTTCCTTTGTGGGGATGAGGGGAGCAGGCACGCAGCGGCCTCTTGACTTTTAGCTTATCTACAGGTTCCCAGTGGCTCCTCACTTGCTGCTCACCTCCCCTGACGAAGCCTGGGACAAGAGGAAGAGGGAGAGTTTTCCTCCCTAAATCTGGAAGTCCAGCACCCCTGCTCTGCTCTGGGTGTTTTGTACTGCACAGGCACAGTAGTCACACTCTTCCAAGGGGGGTAGGTGGGATTCCCATGGAGGCAAAAGCCCAGCAGCTTCATTGCAGCGTGGCCTGGAGACCAGCTCTGGGGGATACCTGCAAGCAGGTTTCTGACCAGCTGGGGAAACCTGTTCTCTCTCTGGTTTGARAGAGGACTGGCTGGTGGTGGTGGGACCAGAAGCCAGGCGAGTAGCCGGACAGCCCGTACCAGTGCTCACACCTGCGACGGCCTCCTGGGAGCTCTGGCAATGGAGGGAACAGTGAAGTCATGCAATGTTGCTGACCTCTCTAACCAGAGCACCACTGTCCTCAGTCACTGCTGTGGTGTGATCCCAACAGGTCACCATCCGCTACTGACACTGACTGGAAATCTTTTGCTGCTGCTTCACATAAACAGTCCGTCTTTTTCTTTCTGTGTTTTAGACTCCTATACAGCTACTCAGCACTGTGCCTCCCTTGTAAAATCAATGGTAATGTGGAATAAAGGCAACTCCAGCCCACTTCCCTTCCTGAGGAGAAAAATCTGCTTATTGTTGGGTATTACCTGGAGATATTTGTGCRTTCACAGATGGATGGGTATGCAAATATATGTATGGATAAGGATACATACACACACACATATATTATATATGTATACGTGCGTGTGTGCTTTATTCTCATATGCAGACAAAATTATGTATCATGGTATGGATTTATTAGGCATGAAATACAAGTTTATATATCAAATATATATATAAGTAGTTTATGTTCTTTCTCTTTTCTTTAAAAAATAAAATTAGCTGACACTGCATGAGTGCTGGGAGTTGTAGAGAGCTAGCCCAATTCACTGAGAGCATCAGGAGCATAYCTCAGAAACACTCAAAGCTGCAGCACCTTAACAAAATAGTCTGATTTGCAAAGCTGTCAGGTTTCCCAAGTTTTGAAACTGTTGCTCGCAGACATCTGCAGCCATGTCTCTAACAAAGCAGGAAGAACTGTTGTCTGACAATAGCTCTGTTTTCAATTTGGCACCTCCTTCAGGGTTTATAACTCCTAGAAAAAAATGCCCATTGTACTGGAAACAACAAGATTTTCACAATGGCTTGTGCCTTGTCCCATCTTGTATTTGTAGGTGCCAGATTATAGATGTAGAAAGGGTGTTCCTTTCGAGGCTGCCGCTTTGAGGAACTGAGTAATGCTGAATTTTTCTCTTCAGAGTTTCAGCTCTTTTTCCCCTCACTTAATAGTCTCTGAATGTTGCAATGATGTTCAGATCTTTTTGTCCTCAGCCATTAGGCCTTTGAAACATACCGTAAAGTAAGAAGTAAGCAAAATAAAACCAAAGTTCCAGTATTTTCCTCCAACCTCTGTATTTTCATTACTTTCAGACTTTTCACTCAAAGAGATAATCCTTCTCATTTTCACTCTCTGGTCTTTCTTTCTCAGACATAGCTCCAGAGAAAAAAAAAAGAAAGAAAAAAAAAAGCAGCTTGGTAAAGTTTTGCTTGAACCCATGTAGTTGGCTTAGCTAGTGATCTAAATCTGAGATACATTAAATCCTGAGAACATAAAAGTTCTGTTATATATTGCCGTGTTTTTTCTAGATGATATAAGGTAAAACACAGCTCACATCAATTTATGTCCTACTTAGAAGAGCTAAATATTTTCAGTATCACCTTTCTTGGTGACCTCTGCCAGATGGGCTCTAACAGAGCCAACAACACTTTCCAATGACTGCTGTCTGTGCCATGCTCCCATAGGCAGGAGCTCATCTAATTCAAATACGGATGTCTAAAAATTAGATTTCTAAATCACAGTTAATGACTCTCCGCTCCTTTTTTAATCAGCAGAGAGAAAAAGACACCTTTGCAGAGAAAAGCATCTGAATTAAACGCATGTTTTGGAGTGAGATTAGCGACAGGTTTTTTTCCGGTGGCTATTCCTGTCCAGCGAGGGCTGCTGGATCACACGTGTTCCTCCACTGATGTGCAGTAGGGGCTGGTGTAGGTCCTCTTTGCCTTCCTTCTCTTCCTCTCCCTTAAAACTAAATTAGTACTTAAATAAAGGTACACAAAGCCTTCTGTATAAGATGGAAGCTTGGTGGCATGAATTTGATTCAGCATAATTATAACACTACCTAACCTTAAGCAGGTTTTAAAGAAACTTTTAAAATAATTTGTTTGTTCTTTGTTTTATACCGTCGTCGTTAAACACTACCACTGCAAGGGAAAACATGGTATTGTATGCAAATTATTGATATGCAGCTATCCAGGGAACAGAAATACACGTTGTTCTTTCCCACTATGTTTAAGATAAAGCATTAGAATAGTAATTTTTTGTTTTGTTTTGTTGATATGTGCCGTTATCTTAATGGTATTTAAGTGTGTTTGCGAAATATCCTGGGCGGATATGAGTAGGCACAGGTCCACTGGCTTCAGCATTGCTTTGGCAGGCCAGCATTTGTCCATTTGTATTTACCTGACTTAGCAACAAACTCTGAAAATTTTTAGAAAGAAAACAGAACTGTAGTATAAGGATAGGTCAAAATGAAATGTTAACAGTCTGTTGCAAAGGCAAATGGGACCACTTTGCTGTTTAACCACATTCCTCATTACAAAACATATCTCTACAGACTTTGTGCTAGTAATTAAAAACGTCTGTTTTAGCATTTGATGTGTATTAGGCAAAGTTTCAAGTCATGCAGTCTTCAGCAGAAACGAATGTCCCCCACGATTAAAAAACTCTTTGGATTCCGAGAGAGGAAAAGTGGAGAACATTTAATTAGACATGCTTTCATATTGTCTTGTGAATAAAATTAAAAAAATCTCTTATGCAGGAAGATATTGCTTTACAATGTGATATGATTGATGTTGCTCATATATATTCGTGTTAGACAGCTATGTAGAAACTACTAAGCACTGAATGCCAGGAACAGACCACGGGCACAGATTTGTCATAACAGTGCATGGATATGCTTCTGAGACAAATGTGTTAATAATTTACAGCTCCCAGCCAGTTGGAGTTTGGCTCCTGAGGTCTTTCCCGAGGATGGAATCCCATCTCTGGGAGATGTTTGTGTTATCTCAAGTTGCCTCTTGTCTCCCTATTTATATGTTTTGAATTTTTTTTCCTATTCTTTTCTCTTTGATTTCCAAGCAGCTCCGTTTCGCACCAACAACCACTGACATTTCCATTTTTCAAAGCCTATTTTAAAAGCATGGTTGGACCTGCCACATCTCAGGGTAAGGAGAATGATACGCTTCTAGCAATGGGTAACTATACTCAAGTTGGAAACAAGGCAGTGCTTCCCAAACTATGGCCAATAGGCCACAGAAGGAAAAGGATGCAATGCAGGAGACTGATTTAAATCTTTTCTGTATGGTTTGAAACAAAGCACGATGAGGATAGAGGTGCCTAATGATTGGGGAGAAATCTCAAGGCTGACAAACTGCAAAGAAAAGGAAAAGAGAATTAGTAATGAACTAAAGTATTCATTTGCTGTGCATCACTAATATTTTTCTCAAAATGAATTCTGTGCACTCTCTGGTACTTCCTAAGTAAACAATGCTATTTTAAGCAGTGTATGTGCATTAAACCACTGTTTACAGGAGCTTATATCTAAGTTGACTTCTATAAAATGAACACATCTGCAAAATCATTTGAAAGAAACACTGTCTACATGCACATTCAACTGTGCAATTAAGGGTTTGATACCTTACATATGCATCTTTGAACTTTTATCTTGATTTGTGGGCCTGTTACCACCAGACTCTTTCTTCAGATTAAAGTATTTCAAAGTTAGATGAAACTATGTTCCTCATGTTACCTTGCTTCCAGTATAATGACACCTTTTTGTTTAAGCCACAGACAATTACACAACTCTCTGCTCAAATAGGAAGTGCATTTCTGCCTAACTGTGCACTTTAAACATGTTAATATTCCTTGCACGTTTGATCCTGTTTGGAGATAAATAAAAAGTTTGAACTGCATTGCACATGTCCTCTGGGAAAAGTCAAAGCAAGTTCATTTTACATATAGAAGTTTAAATCTAAGATTGTACATTAACATACTTTGACTTATCTGAAATGGAAATTATAACTGTCCCATTATTTTAGGCCTGGGTCATGCCAGGGTCTTTTCTAATATTTAGTCATAGTGCATATCTGAGCTTTATATATCTCTATACAAAATATACTTAATCAGATTTTTTTTTTTTTTCCCCAGGGGGTATTCCTATCAGTCTTCTCACAGCCTAATTTGCACTTCCTAGATCAGATTAGCACTAGTGAAGGGACACACTTTAATTTGAAGATATTCATAAGCAGGAACACGATGCCTCAGAAGTTCTGCTGAAAGCCATATTCTCTCTGAGAAGTCCTTTCCCCTTCAGGAGCTATTTGAGTCAAATAATATTTCAAAAACCTTTTTTAAACCTTTTGGGGCATTTGCAGCCGTGGCTGGAACATGCTGCTCAGGTACTCAATGTAGCTCCGGCAGCTGGCTTAYGGCCAGCTGCAAGCAGTGACATTGCATCTTTCCTTTCACTTCATCAGGTGTGAAACTGCAAGTGCCGACTCAGAGAGGCAGGATGGCATTGAACTTTGGACTGAGAATCCAAGATGTCCTCTCTGAGAGTCAGGCATGATCCTGAGACAGAAGTCGATCTCTCTTTGCTCTGCATGGGCCACATTTTGGGGGGAATTTTTACCTAGCCAACAAACTATCAATAGCCAAAGAAGCTTCTCCTGCCTCCCTACTTCTTCACTTCTTGTTCCCTGCTTGACATACCAAGGACTACTAATCCTTCCAACATCTTTTGAATTGGACTCAAGTTTAGCATCTGCCGGTGCAGCTCGGTGAGGTGCAGGCAATCCTGTGGATGTTATCTGTTGCTGCAAGCCAGTCTCAAATCCTTTAGCAGTTGCAGTGATCCACAGTGAAGTTGTTGCTTCATTGATGATTGTGCCCCGTTGTCATGGTGAAGCAATGGTGGAATTTCCCTTGTTAGAACTACATCCACTAAAATGTCTCTATTTGCCTCCTGAAGTAACAAGAGGGATATAAAAAAATAGCATAATAGAAGAGTTTTGTAGTAGATAATGAGTATTTTAATAGCAACGGGAGGGAGAATGAAAGAGCCTAATTATAGTATGTGCAGGAAATGCATATTTTAAAGTGCTGTAGGAAGATGTGTGGGCAGGGAGCTATTTCAGCTGAGCCTTTGCAGTGTGATGTTTCCCCAGTCAGAGGTCTCATGTTAGCTACTGAACGCCAGAAATCAAACACAGGAAATAATCAATCCAAGAAATTCTGGACATTTAAAAGCAGAAAATAATACCTTGGCTACATGTGATCCCAGACTATAGCTCGGTTTCTGATTTGACGCACCTGGGACAAACATGATTTGAACACAGTCAAGTCTAGCAGTTATATTTGCTTGGGCTTCATAGGTGAGGCCAAAGAAAGAAGAAAGTGACAGAGTGGACGTTTTGGGCTGAATTTTGCCTTTATATGTCTCATCTTCATAGTGCTCAACTATTTCCAAGAAATCTGGCACTCATCTTTCAAAGAGAAGTCAACAAGCAAGCCATGGCACTTCAGGAGCCATCCAGAGCCATTTTACAGTTGCAGAGAAGTTACGGGAAAGGATAGGGGCAAGAACTGACCAAACACAAGACTTATGTGCATGGGTAACACATTCTGGATTCCTGGAAAAATTGGATGTGCAACTAATGTGTCCAGGCAGACCTCACTGGCGTAAAACAGTACTTGCTCAGGAGATCTGTACAGGTGTCACTGCCCTCAGCAGCACTTCAGGGATCAGACTTCCACAGTCAAAGTGCTTTTGGCTGCTCCTTGGCAAGAACCCTAAAAGGCAGTGCCACCCACCTAGTACGCAGAGATCAGCAAGGGAGGCAAAATATATGCATGGCCATTAAAAACGTCTGCAAGTGGCTTCCCACCCAGAATCTTGCTTCAGTCCTTCTGTGCGAGCACGTCTCAGGAAAAGCTGGAGAACTGGATTTGTCGTGCTAGCGGGTGACACAGTAAACCTCTCTGAGACCAGAGCATCACATCAGATAGATAGAGAAATGACCTCGCTCTCATTTTAATATACACATGGGGAAAAGATGAAATGTTGATGCTGTGAAACTGTTTCACAGCTCTTAGCTTTCTKTYTTTACAGTTATAAAATTTCACAATGTAACTAAATTCCTGAGGAGGTCATGATGCAGTAATAAAAGCCCCTTAAACTGAAGTAGACAAGAACTAAGGCAAGACAGCCATTGAAACAGAATCTTGCTTCTTAAAGTATTTGGCATTCAAAAAAAAAAACCGGGGGCTGACTTTGATTTATGCTTTACTACTTTATGTATGTATGGCTCCTTTGTTTATGTATTCAGTTTTTTTCCCCTAGAAAAATCAGCATCAAAGTCATGCCTAGAGGACATGTATAAAATTTAAAACCAAGGCAGACAAGAATAAACAAAATCCATGTGTATCTGTGTCAGTCACTTGCAGGATGCTCAGGAGATACTGTCTGTAAATATTCTCTCAGAAGCGGAGTGGGATTTATCCAAAAAGTGGCTAAAAAATATTGTCCTTTATAGAGCATTTAGCAAATGAGTATGCTCCAGTCCTTCCTGGCCTGAGGTTGGCCATTCTTGGGAACCTCAGCCCTTACCTCTGAGTCATTCCTCTGAAAATGCTTCTGGGGGAGAAAAAAACAACAGCTACTTTTAGTCCATTTCTGGCTGGAGCCAGTGTGCTGGATCCATTCTGGCACTTCTGGAGGCAGGGCAGCCCTCGCTGCAATGGGGCCCTGCCACTGGCAAGGAGGACCCCGATGCCTGGCACCCCTCCAAGCTGGGTTATTCAAAGTCAGTGCTGTTCCTTTTCTCTAGGTAGTGCTCTCATATGAGACAGGAGGCGGGGAGACAATTTCATGCCTGTGTCTTTAGATCAAAATATCGCCTTAACATAGATCTGCCCAAAACTGTTCCTTACCAAAATGCCGAGAGTGCAATAGCCCAAGAAGGCTATTTGCACAGATCGAAGTCTCTACAGAGAACATGGATCGGACCCGTAGAATTTATTTTGGATGACCGTATGAAAAGTTCGCTGACAAAAAGTCTTTTGTATCTGTACATAATGGCTTTCAACCTACATTTACTTTGCTTTTTAGTCTTGAAACATTTAACTGTCTTTGGGGGTAATTATTCTTAAGTAAGTAATAAATAATCTGCAGCTCATTGACCAAGAAATGAGTGCTGTTTTGTAGGGAAATTCTTAAAGAGCTCCTGCAGTTACAAAGAAGAGGTTGTATTGCTTTAAAAGAAGGGTAGCACACAGGTATGGCCTGTAAATTTGCCATGTGAAAGCACGCTCAGTCACTCTTCAGCTCAGAAAGTTACTGTTCTGCCATTGTCAGACTTAATTATGCGCTTCACTAGGTCAGCTTTATGACACTGTAAATGCATTGAATTAATAGTGGTACAGTGGTGGTACCTCAGCATGACATCAGAGTAAAGGAGTGGAGAGTTACAGGGATTTAAGACCAGTTTCACCAGATTAGACCAAAGGTCCATCCATAACAGTGTCCCATTTGTGATAGTTTCCAGTGGCAGGTGCTTAGAGAAAAGGTAGACAAACCCAGCAAGTCCATAGTGATATTTTTTCCTAGTACATTGCTATCTTCCAGCAGCCAACTAGCTGGTACTTTCCAGGAAGACACGGTAGTTTTGTATAAACAGCTTTTGAGATTTTTTACTTCCATGGATGTATTTCATCACTTTTTGCACCTATGCTTCAAGCATCCAAAATCCAGACTATGAAGTCTTACGCCATCCACTTTGAAGCTTCACTGTCAATGGGAGAATTGTAATTTCTGTCTTGTGAAAATAATGTAAGGATATAACACATAGGAAAGTGATAAAATATCTCAAAACTCAACATCATATTTGATTCAAAACCCCAAATTATTTCCTAAAACAACTTTCTTGAAGTGGAGGTGCCTCGTCTTTTTTCCCAGTAAAAGAAAGAGGTTAGTAACTTCTAATGCTTCCAAATTTAAGTGAGATGTGACAACGTAGATCTGGGCATACTGACGATACATATGACATTGGGAGGTGGGCTAGGTCATTGGATCCCTTCTTGTGGGCCCCAAAGAGTTGGCAACTCCTACATCTGATTGCCAACAACAAATGCTGCAGGACGCATTCAATTCTGGGACATCACATGCTGTTCTAAGGTCTCCAATGAGATAGACACACTTCTGGACACTTGTAGCTAGAATTCCTAGCCTATTCACATGGCAAAAGTGGAGGGCCTGGAGACATCACCCTGGAAGGTGCTAAAGCAGGTGCATAAGGCCCAAGAATCTAAAAAGTGCCCCAGAGCCCTCCAATCTCACTCCCACCATCCACATGGACGTGTCTCAGAGGCTGGTGGCTACACCAAAGGACAGTGGAAGATATTCAGCTGTTGGGCTTCACCTACATACTGTTCCACAAAGCTGGTTGCTGATTCCTCTGAAGCAAAAGCAGCAGCTGGATCTGCAGCCTAGGGGTTACCCTCAGCAGAGTCATAAACTGTATTTCAGATCACTCTCTGTGGAACATTCCAAGTTTTATAGACACTTAGGATCTATCAACTTTATGACTTCCAGCTGAAAGTCTCATCTGGAGGATATCTTTTCTACCCAGACAGCTTCCTGTTGATTACTTGATATTAGATAATTGATAACCAAATAAGAATGGACAGGATCCTAAGAAAAGACTGCACATCAACTTATTGTAAGTACTCTATTGTGATGGCAAGTGCAGAAAGAGGCACCAGCACAAGAGCGTGAGGAAAGCAGACAATAAGAATACAATGCAGATTTCCAGAGCAGATAATCATAAATCATTCAGTTTAATCAGATGTCTACAAGAAGAAACACTTGGATACCTGACTTGGATATGAGTGTCTGCAAAGCTGCTTTGTACCATGACTAACAGCAATGCATATCAAGTACTACTTCTGCTATACAAGTGCATGCTTGCTTGCTCTGAAAGGTCACTAAAACCACCAAACATTTTTTCCCTATGACCTAAGTTGGACAAGGGAGCAGGTTTTTGGATTTGGAAGTGTGATGCATTTTTATGTACTTTTTTCCTCCTCACAATGTAAATGGAAGACAAACCTCATCAGATCAAGAAAGCAAACTGCATAGTGGATGTGATATCAAGAGAAAAAGTCTTGCATCTCATGCAAAGAACAGAAGCAGTTCTGTATTAGTGTTAAATCTAGTGCTAGTATAACTTTGGTTCATCAGAGAAATTAAGAACAGAGCCTAGTGATTGAAGGGGCATGTATTCCATCTTCATCTACAAAGCCCGAGAGACAAGTAACACTTGGCTGCACATAAAGCAAGCTGTTGTGAAATGCAGAAATGCAGAGGGAGAAGATTGTAGTGCTCTTTTCTGAGCTTGTCTTAGATATGCAGCTAAACAGACTTCAAGGTTTAATGTCTCAATTTGCACCACTATTGAAATAATATTAAAAAGGGCAAATTAAGAAAAGAACAAGCCTGGAGAAAAATACTGTGACAAAATGTTGGTGATGGGGGAATGAGAACTAAAGAATCGGTGCAGACCTTTTCCAGCAGAACACCCTAACAAAATTAAATTCATGCTTCCCCAGCCAAAAGAAGTCCATGGAATAGGTACAAAGAAGTATGTCTAAGTTTCCTAAAAGTTATCCCGCGCAGTCAGAGATAGAGGACCCCAAGAGCTCTGTCAGATCATGCCTGGTAGAAGAGGAAAAGAATGAGAGCAGTCCAGACACGGACATGGGACATGGTTATTATACATGTTGTAACCAATACTATAGTGACTCTTTATAGAAAAAAACTTACTTTTTCCCACAATTGTGAGAAACTAGAAGACAAAACATGTGCAGCCAGTTGTATATTTAAATAACGATGCCTCTTACAGAAAACTAGTGCTGGTTATAAATAAAAAAATCCTGAAAATATGATAATCTTATAGTATGAATGATCAACGTGGTTGGACAGTTTGACTCCCTTGACAAATATAACTTAACCTATCAAAATTTTTAGTTCCCATTTCTATAATCTTCACAGAATTCCCGATTCACAGAGTCTAAATTCCACATTTTTTTACTGTCTGGGTTTCAGCCTTCAAAGCTGCTTGGATAAGTAGGAAGGAGAGCTTACGTGGGATGGTAGGCCACGCGAATCTGGAGCGCAGACTTTTTTTAGTCCAAAAACTCAGTGAACATCTGGGAATTTTTGGCCTAATATAGTGTTAAAATATGAAAGTGATGCTTCAGGCTTTGCCTACCTTTGCTTGATTGACTGGTTAGAAATTGAACTAATAAAAAAACATAGAATAAATATTATTGACACAGTACAGCACAATATTATCAGTACAGTACATTTATGCTGGTTAAGCCACTTGAAAACCTGTCACACATCCACCAAAATCAGCTGCCAGGCTGCATCTTGGCTGCTTAAATTACAGCCCTCGACACAACAAGTATTTGTGGGAGGTATCAGAAGAGTTTTTGGTGCATTTAATAAGCTGTGGGCTCAGGCTACAGTTGTGTTTGATGAGTGGACCTGACAGCAGGGACTGGGTCTTTCTGAGCCTGGGGCTGGTCAGGGGCACCGGCAGGACTGGGCAGTGGGAAGTCTCCAGGCACGAGCTCCCAGGGCTGAGCCCGCAGCTGTGGTTCCTGCAGAGGAGAATGAGCGGCAGCATCCCTGGAGGGTCGGATACTCCAGAGAAATGTCAGCCCTCTGCATGCCAGAAGGAGGTCTTACAGTCCATGCAGCTTGTTTTCAGTGTGGATAGTACAAAATAGATTATTTGGGCCTTGACTTACTCTAACCTTGCTTTGGAGAGTCAGCTCAGTCAGGATGCTGGCTGTCCTGTCTGGCGTGCTAGGAGAGGTGGGACTTTCATGAGACAAGTCAGCCCCTCTAAGATCTCTGTTTCCTGCACTGACCCAAAGCCTTGGTTTCTGTGATGAGAATTTGCAGGCTTCAGGATAGGTTGTATTAGTACATTTGCAGAATTGGCACTTCATAACCATACAGTACATCGGGGCCTTGTTTTATTTCTCCAAAGTGTTTAATTTTTTCATGCTTGAAGATAATTATATAACACATGAGATGGGTATATGACAGTATGTAAGATATAAGGTATAAGATAGGTATATACATGTCAGTAAGTATCTTAGAGAACAGAATTTGTTCAAAGTGTTTTTAACAGAATGCTATGAATAGTGAGAAAATCTTTTTCTTTTTTTACCTCTGGGCACTTGTTTGAGGAATTTACTGATTTTTTAACATGCATTTTTGTTTTAAATATGCACTGTATGAGGTTTTACCTGGTCTACGTGAACATACTTCCACTGCATTTTTGGCTTATTATCTTTAACTGTCTTTGGGAGAGTTTTTCTTTTGGGTTATACCGATAGAAATACTTTCAGACAAAAACTATACATCAGTTGCTTTCTTTTGTCAACGTGTGGTTGTGCTTGAGCACTGGGGGAACATTTTATTCCTGGTCACTCTCTAAAGGAGACGCATGGCTGTTAAACTCCACATCCTCTTCCAGCCCCATCAGGAAGACACCGTGTTGTTTTCCCTAGCACTAACAAGCCCTGCCTCCCACTGCTAACACTGATTTGTCTGGAAGAGAAGAGAGGGCGCTCCCTGTGATAACCCAGTGTTAGGCCCTCTGTTCAACAGCTGTGCTAAATGAACCTATACTTGATTACGTATTAAAACCCATCAATCTTGCACAGGGTTTCCAAACCCTCCACAACCTCCTCAGCAGGCGTAATGGCAATCACCGTGTTTAAAGGTCATGGTTAGGAGCTTAATTTAAAGCTCTTATAATAATGCAATTTAATTCTGGAAAATGCCATAGTATCGTTCTCTGAGGACTCCTGTCAGACAGAAGACACTTACTGCTTGCGCACGGCTTTGATTTATTTATTCCTTTGAATAACATCTATGTCGTTATCTTTTTAACTTACTAATGTTTCCACTTACTAGGTGGTAGGCAGACTTTCATAGCACCAGTAAATTTCAAATTAAAAACATCAGTTGCATTTTAATTTCTACTATGGAAAAATGTTGGGGTTTTTTTAAGCAAAAGCGGATAATGCACATGCTGTGTAGCTAAAAAATTAAAGGAGTTTGACTACCACAAGATTTTGTCTTGCTTTAAAAAAGACTTTCACATCTAATGAAGCATAAACCTGTAATAAAGAGATTTGCAACATGTGGTTTATTTTGATAGCAGTAGCACCAGCTGAATAAAGCTGAAAAGGTGGTTTAGTGGTGTAAGCACCATGTTTGAAACACCTAGACTCTCTGGAACCACTGGCTTAATTCTCAGCATGGTTGACTCAGCCCTTCAGCTCCTTTAGGCAGACACTGAGTTTCATGCGTCTGCCATGCAGAGAGGTGAGACTTTATGAACAAAGGCCCTGGCTCCTATGCACAATACTTGCATCACTTGTTCTGTTCTTAGTGCCACTGGTGTTAATTGTTTTTCTCCTTATGGGTATGAGGCTTTCTCGGTGCTGGTGGCTGCTGGGCTCTGCTCTACAGCAGTCTGCAGAGTGACAGGGATGTATGCAGCCAGCTTCAATCGTCCTGAGATATCTGCAAGACTTGAAACTCTGGACAACAGAAAACAAAACTGATCCTTGACCCAAACTTACCCTTCATTAAGACCATCTTATTAACTGGGGCACAGCGCTTTGCAGCCTCGGCAGGGCGGTGAGGTGCTTCCAGAGCCAGGGGAGTGTGAGGCCGATGCTGCAGAGCCATCTCAGTGCCCCTGCACGGCTCCCACATGCTTCTTGCCTGTCCGGGGAAGGTCTCCTTCTCCCACAGCAATCACAGACCTGAGCTGGCTATGTGCATCTAGGCAGAGCTGAAAGTAGGGTAAGAAACCACTAGGAAACACTGGAAGCAGAAAAGCCCAGTGCATAGGGTTAATCAGAGTTCCTAGGCTTGTCTGTGAGATGTTAGCGGGTATCTCTGGCTTATGTTATCATTTATCTTAAATCAGAACAGTTGTCCACAGGTGATGGAAAGCTCACTGTACAACACTAGGCACAAATTTCTTAGAGCATTTAGGGAAAGCTAGAAGAGTTTGGCACATGTCAGTGGCATGTGCCATTTTATCATGTGAAGGGCTTGAATTTTTCCACAAAAAACTTACCTTTCCTACCTCTCTAATGCATGACATGGAAAAGGGAAGGAAAAACATCAATAAATACATTCACAGCTAATTAATCACAGTGAGGAACACAGGGTATAAAAATGCTGAATTTCTAAAAAGATTGTTCTAACTCTGATGTGACATGCCATAAAGTCTATTTTTGTTGCATTAATATACTCTGGAGAAAGAGCCAGGTGGCTTTTCATGGGCCTTCAGAAACCTGCCCATTGCAACAGAGCAAAGTGGCAAGTTACAGCACAGCATGGGGGAGAACCAAAATAAGCAGCTCTGGCGCAGAACTGCCAGGCCACCCCCACAGCTTCAGCAGACAGCGTTATTTGAAAGTAGATCATTGCATAAAATTCAGAGTAATTGAATTGCTCTGGAGGGCCTCGGAGGACTGTGACGGGCCTGATTCAGTGCCCTACCATGGGTCTTTGTTGTCCTATTGTGTCCTATAGTGTTGTCCTATTGGCTTAAAACCAGTGTAACTGTGCAAAGAGTCAGATCCCATCTTATGCTCATCAAAAAGTAAATACTGTTAAAGATACCCTTATTTTACTGTGATAGAATCTACATGGACAATTCAACTGTTTCCTTTTTCTTCATACAATATGTAGAGCCTGACCCAAAGTCCAGTGAAATCTGCGTGTCTCCCCATTGACTCCATGGACTTTGGATCACACCCCTGAAGCGTAGAGAAGTTCATGAATAATAACAGAGAACCAAGCACATCGAAAACTATCTTTCAAGTAAGTATGTGTTCCCATTTAAATCCCTGAACTCAAATTACAGGGGTTTTAAAGAGCAGTTTTCTTAAAAGCCAGGAACAAAGTATTTATATTAGCTACACTGAAATGAAAAGGGAAACTAACAGAAGAAAGCTACACTATTCATCTGCTATTTAAAATCAAAATCACTGTTATTTTAAAAGCTAATATCTGCTTTAAATGTTCCTTCTGATTTAAGTAAGAGTAAAAATACTACATCTTTCAGCATTAAAAAGACATCTTTAAATAAAAGATGTAATAATCATAACACAAAAAGTAAGAAGGAAATGGAGATCTCTAGCTGTACTCAGCTGAGAAGGTGTGGTACAGAGAATAGGAAATCATTTGGTTCTCACTGATTATAGCTCTTTGTATCAAAGTACTTGAGGCTGAAATTAGTGCCATCCACAAGAGCAGGTGTTTTGAATTTTAATCTAAGATATAATTAGAGTCTGTAAAAAACACTATGTGATGCAGTAATTGAACGGGCTAATCATGGGATGCTTTATTTTTAAAAATATTTAAAAATAGATCTACAAGCCATAAAAAAAATCCTATTCCACAAATCTTTATTTTGACTACATATAAAGCTGCAATCCATTATGATTTTGATTTGAAAGACTTAAACAATTCACTTGTATCTTTAAAACTGATATGTAATTATCAAGTTCTTTATCTTGCATTTCATGTTGTTTATATAAACATTGTTAAAATCTCTAATGCTTGCACAATCACTCTGTGGGAATAATTGTCAAGGCCAAATATTGGTTTAAACGCCACCTGGATTAAAGGATTATCTATAGACTGAGCTGAAAGTTTTCCTTTTACTGTTGCTTATTGTTTGCAAATGATATTTCTTTGGACTTCAGGTATCTGACCTCTTATTCTAGTGTTTATAGTGAGAGGATGACAAATTCAGCAGCAATTCTTGTTCATAAAGAAGAGCAGAATACAGTCCTATGGCTTTGCCTGTCACTGTTTTATAGTCAAGGTTGATAACCAAAGGAACTGATGCTGGTAAAAAAGTCATTTGGTGGCTCCCATCTTCTTAGCTATTACGTCTGATTTTGAGCTAAAATGGCAATGCAATCAAGCAAGACAGGAATGAATCAATTAGGTAGTGATCACAGTGAAATGAGTGAGTCCTTAACTTTTTAGTGCGCAAACTGAGACAGCCTTAAAGAATTTGCACAGAATTGATCATGCTAGTCCTCCAAATTTCTGCAGGCTGGTGCAGTGCAATTCAAATTAAGCCAGCTGAAATAAGGCATCTGAAAGGACTAGCTGCTAAAAAATGGCGGCTGATATAATTGTGATGCACTGGTCTCTCTTTACCTGGAAGCCAGGAAAATTAGTGTTTGTGGAGCACAACTGTCTGTGGGCCCAGCACTGTTTCGGACTGTCATAATACTCAGATTGATGCTACTTTCTCCTGCTGAAGAGGCATAAATAAGAATGCGGCCCATTGTTAACTAATAAGGAGCAAAATCCATATCTGATAATATATTTCTATTATTAAAATATTATAAGTGTTACGAATATTAGCAAACCAAAATACTTCAGCAAGTCTGTCTTTTCTGTAATCCTGTTTGTTAAAGTTGGATATAAGCAATGAAATTTGTAATACATTAAACAGTTATCTCCCAGACAGTCTGAATGCCAGAGAAATGTTTTTCATTAGTGCAGTGAAACGTTTCACTTTACCTGCAGTTCAGGTGACAACTTGCCTTCAGGTCTTCAGGACTGAGATAATGCCAGCGTTCCTCAGATCCATTGCCAGTATGTCTCGTGGTGGAGCAGGGTCGGAGGGCCCATGGGCCTGGTAATTAATGCAATGTCAATCGCGTCGCGGGGTCTCTGCCAGCAACCTTACAATAGAACCAGACTGCTCAATCTCTGCGAGACTTTCCCTCCGCTGGAGCATGCTGGAAGGGTTTCTTCCCTGTTCAAAGAGAAAACCTTTCATTCTGAAGGTGTTTTGAACTCATTCAAAAGTGCAGATGTTGTTTATACACTGTGTTACAGGGGAAAATATTTCTTTTTTCATGTTTTCTAAACTTATTATTGAGGGGAAAAAAAACCTGGGCAAGGCTCAGGTTTGCTAAGTGCCAAATTCTTCAAACTTTGTAATTTAAATCATCATCCCACATATGTATTGGAAAGCCAGATGCTTTGTATCCTTTTTATCTCCTGTTCTATCTGTCAGGCGCAAAGATTTTTGTGTGTCGGGGAAAGTAAGTGCTGCTTCTCAGCATGGCATTGCAGAGAGAAAGGCAAAGAGAGATGTTTTCATTAGGCTCCCATTCCCTTGTTCCGACAGCATTTTTGTTTCTGAGCTTCAAGCAAAACTYGTAATAGGAATGCTTTCTATTTTTAGTCTTGAAGGCTTGTTTCTGCTATCACAGTTAGTAGTTAGCCATGAGAAATGTGTTAAATGAAATCTCGGTTACTTCAATAGTCTTCTTAATCTGATTAATTGCTGAGTGAAGTAGATTTCACCCAGATACATGTGTGTGTGTATCTTCCATAGCATTTTCTTCTGCTTTCATAGTGTCCTGTCAATACTAGTCACTGACTGACTCAGACTCAAGGCATCCTCTGTAATTGTAAGCTTCCAGACCTCCATTTTCATAACCTTAAAGCTTAACTTTGACCAAACACGGCAATACCAAAAAATGTCTGTTTCAATATTGATATAAGATTACATCTAGTAGATAAGAATGGCCTGCCAAATCTTAATTTTCAAAAGATAAACTCTAATAAGTGCAAAATAAAAAAATTAAAGCTTGCTACAGTTTTTAATTACACAAAGCCATACTACCTTCTCCACAGAAGCCATGATTCAAAGGAGGAACACAGAACACACAGTGCTTAATGAATGAGTTTTCAGCCTTGCGTTTAAGCATTGCGATTCCATGAAGAGATCTGTCCCTTTACATTATCTGAGCCCTGATCTGAGCAGTAAATGGCTGATTTCCTCAGAGACTTTTCTAATGCTTATAAAAATAATACCTGAGCAATTCATAAGCAATCTTTAACCCCTACCTGTGAATTGTGTTGGCATGATTTGCTCCATTTTATAGATGCAATGTTTAAATGTAGTATTTTCAAAAGTTCCAAATAATTTTGGGTGCTGAGCAGAAAATCTCTGGGTTTTTTGAGCACATGTCTGTTCAAGGCAGAGCTCCTAGTGACTGCAGTGGCAGCTGCAGTCTGAGAATAATTCTGGTTAGAAGGCACCATCTGATCCACTCCCCTGCTCAAAGCAGGGCCAATTTTGAAGTTATACCCGACTTTGAAATCAGGTCAGATCTCTGACCTGGGTCATATCTAGTCAAATCTGGAGTATCTCCAAGGATGGAGATTTCAAAACCATATGAGTACTTAATACTTCTGCAAATCAGGACCTGGAAACCCAAACCAAAGCACTCAGAAAAAGGGATTCTGCAAGTTGCTGCCACAGGGGGAGCACGGCTAACACTGAAAAGACAATCTTCTGTATCTTTCTGAGTGCTGAACATCATGGTGGTCTCGTGCTGCTGGTAGGTGATGTGTGGTGAAGTCCCCTTTTGGCACATTTCTTTATGCGCAGCCCCCCAACATCGCAGCAGCTCAGTTTCTCATAAGCAGGAGGAGACTGCACATATCTCCACTTAGTCCAGTGCCTTGAAGGAAATGAGTCTCTGCTGAGACTTAAGTGCTCTTCGCAAGTCCCAGGTGTCTTTGAACACTTGTAGGCTGTATAGCCTTGTACTTGTCCCCTGTAATGGAGAGTATGAGCTGTCTGTGGGTGACCAAGGAGAACTGAGCTGCTGCCATCTAACATCAGGCTGCAGTCCTCAACTCTTTTGTGAACCCTCCTTCCTGCAGGAGCAGTGCCATCCACACCTGAGGGACAACGCTGGAGAATATTTTAAGAGCTACCATGGCCTTAAAATAAGTCATGACCTTGTATAGATAGGTTCCCTAAATTTCTTCATGTGTTCATGGGTTCTGGCTGGCACTGGGCAGGAAGATTGGAGAGAGCTGGGGAAGGAGCAGAAGGGCAGCACAGACTGTGATAAGCTAACTCACAAGTGTCTGTGCGTTTTCAAAGTGTGCTTAATTGCAATGTATGAATGAACAGACAATATTTTAAGTAATTTGCCCTTTTTTTAATGTGGTCAACACATGAAAAAGAAAATGGGCCAGCCATGGCCGCATGGAGTGGCTGGGGAACTGGACGGTGGCTGTGAAGCGTGCCCTTGGACCGGTTTCTCAGGAATTTTCTTCTCTGAGAGAGGACCTGGCTGCATCCCGCCACAGAGTGCTTGGGCACAAGGCTGCAAGGTGGAGCCGTGTGCTCCAGAGAGGGGGCTTTGAGTGCACAGCCTCTCATGGGCAACACTTCTCTCCAGCCACAGGACAGTGATGCGGCTTCTCTCTCCATCTGTGATGCCTCAAGTTGGATGCTGCTGGGTTTGCCAGGGCAGGCCGGAGGCCAGGTGTGGTGCTTGAGGTCCCAGCGGGAGGGAGCTCATTGGGAGCACTGCATTCAGGGAGGGAAATTTGGCAGGTCCAAGACACCAGTGGAAACTTGACAGGGCCCCCTGCGTACCCTCCCCTGGCAAAAGTCTCCAACTCTGGGGACCTCCTAGGGTGGTTTGCAAAAAGGAGGGTGTAGGAGCTCTGGCTATGCTGGCCTGTGCCGTGGTGGCTCCTCAGGTGCCGCGGCGCTTCCAGAGTCTCATGCAAGTGGGTGCCAGCCAGGGCGAAACAGCACCGGCAGCCGGAGGCACCTCGTGGCAGCCCTGTGTCCACTTCTGCACTACCACGAGGTTGGGTTTCCCCTCTTAAATTCAGTGGGAGCTTGGGGTATGCAAGGAGAGGAAAATACCAACATTAACCGTCCTAAGGATAGTCTAAGCAAAGAACGGCAAAGAACAAAAAAGTCAGGTGCCATCGATTCACAGAAGAGTCAAGAGTTTTATGCATAAAGTAACTGCTCAGCAAAAAATTTGTTTTTGTTTTACTTTTAATATAACATTTCAAAAAAATCCCAAATCTTGAGCTTTCTGTTGGAGAAAAGCAGACCTAATACAGAAGGGTGTGCTACAGGCAGCGGTCCAAGAGCGCGCAAGAGATTTGTAAAAGTAATGCTTCAGGAAGCTTGGTCCAAAAGCATGTTCCAGCAAACGATTGTTCTGAAATTAATCACAAAGGAAAGCTACAGGAGCCAGCTAGCACTTTAACTCTAGCATAAACTGGCATTGCTTTTTTGGAATGACTAGAGCTGTGCTGATTTATACCAGCTGATGATCTGGTCCACAAATGTTTTCTTATTCCAACTTTAATTATTTCCCAGAGTGTAAGGGTGTCTATGTCTATCTCTGTTCATTTAAGATTTCCAGATGCGAGTCTGGAAGTATGCTTACAGCAAGCATTAAATTGGTCAGTTTGGATGGAGTACAGGCTTCCTGACATCCTCATTGGATACTTTTATTTCAACTTACGAATGTGCTGGTTGATTATGAGAATCTTTTTTTTTCTTTTCTTTTTTGGTATTGAAATTCTCAGTGAATATAAATGAAAAGGGCCTGTTCTCACAGTCCACGAGGGCAGGCTATGTTAATGGTAGTTACATGTGTACATTGAATATATTTGTACATGAGGGTGGCTCCTTATATTTAGATTTGCAGTCCTAAGTAAAAAATAGCTCCCTGCTTATAAGCTACCAAAACCTTTGATTTCAAACAATTTAAAGTGGCATTTCTCAAGTCCTGTCTTTATGAATACGCCCTCTGAGTCTTTTTCACTGCACCTGTACAAACAGCAACAAAGAGAAAACATATGAGTGTGAAAAGGGCCTTCAGCTTCTCCCACCTACTTAATGAAACTTCCTTGCTTTTTTGCAAGCAAATGAAAGACAATAAATTACGTGAGATGCTTTTTCAATGGCAGCAGGAGTGATAGGAGTGTCCTCATTTGATGCTCTAGGGGATAAGACTTATAAATGGTGCCATAAAAAGTCTTTCTGTGATGTGAAAGCTTGCAGAGAATGAGGCAGTTCAGCAAGCTCTGTAGTTTACACCAAAGTGTGCTGTGCTTGTCATGTGTCTGATCTGGTTTGTCATGACAAAGAGTCTGCTTAAATTTGTGTAGCTCAACTAGATTCAGCAGAGCAACACAGATTTATACCAACTCAGACTCTGGATAGAAATCTCTGCATTACCATTAGAGTTAGAATTATCACCAAGAATTGTGCTACTGTCAGAGTCTTTTAATATCCCAGATCGCTGACAGTCTTTTTCACCAAATGAACTTTAAACCAGATACAGATCATTCAGTTAGATGCAGCTTGGATTACTACTTTGGACACCAGAGAAGAACTGGTTGTACCAGAAACCTTGGATCAAGAGACCTTGACTTGATTAATTTTAAATTAAATGTAAAGATAAACACAGGTAGTTCTACTTGAAAGTGCAACTATCATTTTCAGTTTTAAAAATGCAGTTCACTGAACTGGGAAACTCGTGGACTTGAATGTGAAAGAGAGCTGGAGTTTCTGAATGACAAAGGTACAACATTTCTCTGGGACCTCTACTGAAATCAAGGGAAGGGATCTAGACCTAGCTGGATGATTACCCAGCTCAAAAATAACCTATTCAGAATGAGTAGACATCCTATGAAGAATGGAAAAAGAGAGTAATGTTCAGCTAACGCGATTAAGTCTTAGAGGTCAGGAAGCGTATGGATAAAATGAGAATTGCCAAAAGACAAACTAAGTTGGATTTTCAAACACAGCTAAATCAAACAGATTATTTTAGCCACACAAACAAAAAGATGATTTATAGCCACTGCGCAGCAAAGATGGTGATGAAGTTAAGGATAATAGAGATATGGCCCCAAGATGAATACTTTGGCTTACTTTTCAACAGGGATGATGATGTTAAACAAGGCTGTGTTGCTAATGGGAATATGAGAATGGAAATGGAATTAACCACATCTAAGGTGGACACCAAACTCTAAAGAGATTAATGTGACTGAGTCAGCTTGCAGTGGAGGCACATCCTAGAAGAACTATGTAAGAACCGGTTTAAGAAACTGCAAGTCTGCTAACAAAGATTTTGAATGTGTTTATCAGAGATAATAGCTCTTCCTTGAAAAAGCAAGCATTGGATCTAACTTAAGTAAAAAAGAGGAAAAGTCTGGGCAACCACAGGTCTGGCTTCAAGAATATGTGAAATTTCACAATACACATTGGAGAAAAAACAGATAAGGACATGAAGATGGAAATGAAATGAAATATCACTCACTTTAGCAAGAGTAGATGATTATGTCTGAATAACCTGACAAATTATTTTTATTAGTAAGAGAATGAGATGCAACTCAGTTACCAGGAAAGCTTTTGACACAGTGCTGCATAGGAAATTACTCGTTAAGCTGGAGAAAATTTGGATTAGCAGAAGAATTGTGAGGTGGAAAAAAATGAAAGATCATATTGAAAGGAGAAATACCAAACTGAAAGGAAGTTACTAGTGGAGTCCTTCCAAGATGTGTCTAGGGACTGATCCTATTTAACATTTTTAACAACTTTGGCAGAAAAAGTAGTACTGTGCTCATGAAATTTTCTGATAATGCAATATGTAGTGTGAATGTGGAGGAGGACAGTATACAGGAAGAATTGGATAAGCTTCAGGACTGGAATAATAGAAATGGGATGAATTTGAATAACCCAAAAGGTGAGGTCAGGCACTTTAGGACTCATAATTTTTCCCCAAGCAGGAAGCTTTGAAAAAAGACCTGGGAATGGACTATTTGATGACCAGATGACACAATATGTGATGTGCCTGTGGAGAATACAAATGTGGTCCTCGAATGTATCAGGTGGGGAACCTCTAGCAAAGGTAAGTACCAGTGCCATTTTGTGACAGAGATTACTTCAACTGGAAATTAGGAGGTTTCTAACCGGAAGAGCCATACACTCCTGGGACAACCATCCATCAACCCAAATATGCTGTTAAGACAGAACCTTATCAGTTTATGGAAACTGGTACAGCGAGGCAATTGGGAGAGACTGGAGGCAGCAGTCCAGGAGAGCTCTTCTGGATCTGACTTCCTTTATAGCTCATGCAGAGCTCAGACACTCAGCTTGGTAGAATCACCCAAAGGCTAGCTTGAGCTTGAATTCTACTTTTGATGAAAAAGTAAGCCCAAATTTGTAAGAAATATCAGTAGCTGTTAATCACTTGACTGGCTCAATCCCCAAATACGTATTTGTCTCTGCAGTGGCAAATGATCCTCATTAATAATGTATCCCCTATCATCACCTGTAACAAATCCTGTTAGCTAGTGACTCTCTTGATTTTCAGGCAACTTTGACAGCGCATCTGGCTGCAGTTAGTAAATTTTATTATTAAATCACATTTCTTCTTTTTGTAGGTAATTTTCACCAGATAGCCCCCAAAACATGCTGAATAGGTTCCATGGAATCTTAATCCCTACAATTCTCATGTAGTAGTATCAAAATATGAGACGTATTTTCAGTAGCTGGGTTTTCCAACTGCTTACCACCATTTTTGCTCTGCACAGGGGCTTCTGCAGCTCCGACCCATAGACTGGTGGAGGCCAACAGGGAAGGTCTGTGCCCTGTCGCCTACCCCAGSGGCTTGGGAGAGTTTTTGTTTGCCAAAATTTTGATTTCTGCTAAACTGATTTCTCTGCAGTTTCATAATCAAGACAAAAGAGCCCTCATTTGATAAGTACTCTCTATTTAGCTGTGATGAAGTGCTCAGATGAAGGTTTCTGCTGTGCTCCGCTTAGTGTATGTAGGACTGCTCCATGAACCTATTAACTTATTATTTAGACACTGGATGGGCACATTTCCAGTAGATGACTGGATGTTCACATTTTTTATTTGCTAAAGATTTCTTTGACCTTGGTGAAAACTGAAAGAGAGGAAATAGCATTCAAGGAGGCAGAACTTAAAATGAAAAACACATGAAACAGGAACTCCCTGAGGAACGGAGGAATGGAGCACTGGCCGAACTTGGGGGTGTTTGCTCTTCGGCAGCCTTGCCAGGACATATGCAGAGCAATATTTGAACTTTAAATTCTCCATGTGCAAAGGAACAAAAAAAACAACCAAACTAACTAAAAAGTTTAACAATGAAGGTTGCATCCCTGAGATGCAAACCTTTCCTTCTTTTAATAACAATTAAAAAAATGTGGCCTATTTGGTGAATTCACTAATGGAAGCTGGGTCCACATATGTCTTTCATTTTAAGATACCAAATTAAATTGCAACTGATTTCTATGGTCACCTTATTTTTTATGAGAGTGAGAGGCTGCTTAGTGAAAGGCATGTATTTATGACTAATTTAAAGTATGGAAGATTTGTTACAGTGGCCCACACCTGTCACAGCCATTGATTTATACATGCACTGACTTGCCATGTTTGCCTATGGGTAGCTTAAAATTACAGACCTGGTACACATAGACTACACAATTACAATACCAAAAAATATCATCAGAAAAAATTAGAATTTTCTACATACCACAGTCCAAAAACCTTTACAGTGTGGGAGCTTTCAGCTTGAGCTCACATTGCATTTTTGTACAGGCATGTACTTGAGATCCACCTTCTCTGGAATATAAGGCTTATTTAATAAGAGAAAAAAAAGAAATATTTTTCTGACTGGAATAGAGAATATGGTTCTGATTTGCTGCTAACATAGACTCATCCTTTTGAGGCTCAAACTAATTTCAAGTCAGGAAAGAAAGGCGATGGAAAAACCTTTTTAAAATCTCTGACAGAGCACCCAGAACATGGCTCATCATATTGCAGCAGTATAATGGTGACAGGGTACTGTGGCTCAGTTGTCTGCCGCTGACTCATGCCCCACAAAGGACCGTCTGCAGAACACATAAATAAATATGTGGATCTCATACTGATGATAACATGTGAGGCAGAGGGCAGGGATGGGACAGAGCCAGGACTGGAGAGTGGACATGGGGTGTGCAGCCTGACACTGCTGACAACATCCAGTCTAACATCAGGCCCTACTAACTGGAGGGCTGTAGCACCATTAATGCCCGCAATAAATCCTTATATGATGCAACAGACACTGATCTCACCTCATTTCTTCGGGGTAGTGGAGTACAATGCAGAAGATCCATCCCTATCTCCTGCCCCAGCCTCCTGCTCCCTCCAGACTGCGGATCCCACGGAGACCTTGGAGCAAATTGCCCCATTCAGTGGGCAACTGGTTGCCTTCCTGGAGACCCACCACCACGAAGCAAAGACAGAAAGTCACTGCTAACACCATCTCCCTGAACTGATATTTTTGGAGGGGTTTAATACTACACACTGGTTGTCCTGGAGAAGAAGAATATGAAATAAAACACTCCATGCAAGTAATAAAACAAAACAAAACAGAAAAAACAATCTTTTTCCCCTAAAAAAATGTGACTTCCTGTTGTAAAGATTGCCATTTTTTCTTATGGATATCAAATAAACTGTCTTTTTACCAAGCTTTATGGGACTAAACAGACTTACGGAACATCCCTGATTGACTCGGGGTGCAATTCTGGCTTGTATAACTCCCATGATCTGTCCTTTCTGCTTTTCCCATTCCCCTCTCCGTTGCCTTCACCCCTGCTTCATGGACATACAAGGCTCTGGAGACTGGGGTTTCCTTTCCTTTTTCTGCAGTAGCAAACTCTTTTTTTCTTATTCTTCCATCATCTTCCTACATGCAGGGTCACAGGGGAGGAATGCTCAAGGTCTGTGGCAGGTTATTTAGTTCACTCTTAATGGGAAAAATATCTGGGAATCATTTTTCTGGGTTCAGACAATTACGTGTACATCATTTGCAGTTTTCTTGTTGATATGACATGTGTATAACATTTAGGTTTTTTAGACAGTTACATCATGTTATTTGATATATATATAACATCTGTAATGTATTCATAAAACAAGCTGTGGCATCTCACATACCTCTATATTTACTGAATCTCAAAATGCAAAAACTTGTCTTTAAAGCCTTGTTTATTTTGTCTGCATAAAACTTAAGAAAAACCTCACATGATTCTAGATATTAATACAAAACTTAGATGTGAGTAAACATAAAGCAACACCTCTAAGTCTGTATCCACAGTAAAATCTCAGATGTAGCTAAATAAATGAAAAGCAAAACATTTTTTACCGTAACTAAAAGTTTCAAATTAAGGAATATTGGGTATCTTGTTTGAGTGAGGCTGGAAGCCAGCTAGAACTTTCATTTGGATTTTTTCTTTTGTGTCTCTTCAAAATGTTCTTATTATTGAATATCATATGTCTTGCTGTGTTTCTAAATTCATGCACATTTCCTGCTAAGAACATATGGAAAAGAGTAGATGGTTCAGAGTGAAATCTGGATGACATAATAAACCGTGAGAGAGAAATTTGAAGGATTAATACAGATCCAAAGACTGAAACTATGTCTACTGTTAAGAACATACCACCATTTTTTATAGTACAGACTTTTATGAGGCAGAAATAGGAAAATGTAAAAATCAGACTGTTACAGAATGTTAGGATTTTGTATATGGATATTCTGGATGTGACGGCAATTTAGAAATGACAGTTCTTTAAACATTTCCTCATTTCAGTCAATTTTAAAAGTAGGCAGAGCCTGTGTAAATTTCCAGTGTAATCTTGGTCCATTATCTTCTCTTCCTCTAGAGTTTGGTTTCTTCTCAGCAAATGGACAATTACCAGTGCTCCCCCTCGCTAAGGCAGGTGGAAAATGCAATGTGCACAGATTTGCTGCTGACAGCAATGTCAGGTAGGCTAGTGAACACTGCAACCATAAACATGGGATTAATAGGAGAGGTGGTGTTGCTTCTCATTACATTCATGCCTAGAAATAAATTTCTGGCCAGACCCTCAACTAGTAGAAAATTTTGTATTTAAATGTCTGATTTCCATAGAGATGTAGAGATTAAATCTAAAGGAAGCGGCCACAGCTTGTGTCACTGTGTGTCTGTGCAGTGTTGGGCTCTGCAGAGGGCTGACATGGGCTCACCGCTCAGCCTTCCTCGGCCAGCTGCAGTCACTAAGGATGCCACCCTGTCACCTGGGGCTACTGCTAGGCTTGCTTCCAGAAATGCATAGCATGCAAGCCCATCCTGGTGCAGCTGCACTTACATCTACCGTTAACCTGACACACGTCTGTTTTCTGTGATGATGTAGGAAAATCACAAAGGATTCCTCTCAACAAACAACAAAGGATATTTCCAAGCTATTCTGCAAGATCCGTACCAGTCACCTTTGGCTCCTTAGATGGTCTACAGAGAGAAGGCAATTTGTGAGACCAGTTTTAGACACCTCTCTTCACATGCAGTGGTTCACCATCAGGAGGTGCCTGTTTCTCTCAATGACTATCAAGGAAGCATAGGGCTAGAAGCCTTGTCCTGATCCAAACCATTCATCTAACTTTCAAACTCCTCAACTAGAAGAGATGAACCTCACTGAAAGTTTTCCTAGAAGTGTAATATATATTGAACTGAATTAAAATGTGCACTAAAAAAAGCTTTTGAATAGAGTACTTTTAAATTTCCTTACTGAGATGGTTCTCATGGTTGTGAGTGCACCTTGTGGCTGCGCTGTCCTGACAGAGGACGATGGTAGCAATGGCACCCACTAAGGAGCCAGTGGCTGGTTGTTCCCGAGAAGCAACTCAGGGAGTGCAAGCCCTGTTAGGAAATGCAATGAGGATTTTCTAAGACAAGGTCCTTCCTCAGCTGGAGACAGAACAGAGCTTGGAGAAGACGTGATGTGACTTCTTCCCAAGCAGAGCTGAGGAAGCTGTCTGGGAGGGTTCTGTGGGAAAGGCCCAAGGGAGCTCAGGAAGACACAGAAGAGGTAAGCATTTGTCTGGATCATGGTCTGCCAGGAGCTTGAGGATTAAGGGATTAAAGTTTGGATGTGCAGAGCAAGCAGGAAAAGAAAAAGGCTTGAGCTATACGAGGCAATTTGGCAATCTGAGTCCTTCTGTGTGAGGACTAGGAGAGTATGGCAGCACCCCATCCCTTCCTTAGCCCAGCTAAGGAAAAGCCCAGGGCTATGTGATCAAAAGTCTACCTAGTTTAGAGAGGGAGAAGAGCTATGGGTATGGAAAAGAAGGCTTTTTCTCTTTGTCGGGAAGGCTAGATCACCTCATGTGACCATTGCAGGTGAAATGGAGATGTAATCTACTGCACGAGGAGAGAAGAGCATGGGTAAGGAGGAAAGTTGAGGCCTCATGTTGAAAGTGAGCTTGCACCAGACAGAAATATCTGTATCTGCAAATTTAAATCTGCTCTCAAATGATAATGAGTGGACATCCACTCAGTTTTCTCTGTGTTATGTGCTTTAATGCATGTAATCATGTCACTGGGGAAAAAAAGACTGATGTGGCTATTTCATACTGTTGGTCATGGAGTAAGTGGTGTTTAATAGCTCCTCACTGTAGGAATAGCAGTTCAATRTCTGCTGTAAACCTGAGAGATCAAGACTTTTTAAGTATTTAACTATTCGCTTTTTAAAATGAGAACCAACCAGGTATCTTCTTGTAATAAATGCCTTCCTTTCTGTGCACATCCTGGGCTAAGGATAATAAGGCTTCTTACAAGTGAAGGCACTAACAGGCAGAACTTGAAGCTGTTACGAATAATATAGTGGAAAATTTCCCCAGGCAGCTGATCTAATTTTGATTGTCAAAAAAATCTGTGTTCAGCATGAAACCGCCTGTAATTGTAGCCCTAGTGATCTTTTTCACGAGTTATTAAAATGAGTTTTTAGTCACATCACGGTAAAGTTGGCAATAAAGACATTGGAAAGAAGGGGAAAAAAGATCATTCTTATCTGGCCGCCTTCTTAGAGTCCCTCAGTCAAATTTTAACACAGCAGCAATAAAAATATTCTATTATTTCCTGCTGGTCGGCAAAAGGAAGCTGTCCTGCAGAATCTGTTTCCTGGCAATCAGAAAACACTGGCATGGAAACATATCTAAGTTTGCACAAGAGAGGATTGATTAGTATTAATCTTTTTGCAGCTCGCTAGCGTTGCCCAAATCTTTTACTGAGTGTTGAGGAGTATTTCATGGAGTTGAAGTACAGAAATAAATATTAAAAGGTTGTGTTGAAGTATAGAAATAAAATATTAAAAGGTTGGATGTCTATAATTACCAGTCTATTCTCCTGAATACAATTATCCGTTATTTTAACTTCTATTCCTTGCTCCAGAGCTATGTCAGCATGGACTCAGTCCTCACTGCAGCAAAACGTCTGTTTTCTTAAGTGGTCATTTTGCCTGRGGAGGGTCTAAAGGATTGGATCCTTGAAATTGTTTATCTGTGCTGATTACAGTAGAGAAACAAAAAATATCCATAAAATCAGAAGTTAATCTTAGCCAGGAAATAAGTAATATTGAGTCACTAAACCTGGCAAAGGTGGCTGTTTAACAGAAGCTATTCTGAGCCAATTCCTGTATATACTCCACTGAAGCATAGCCATGGCATTTAATTTAGGTACAAGTGCCAAATTAAACATTTAATTGACTTTTCTTTTACACTAAGTTGTCTTAACTTTGGCTATACATTGCTATAGGTACTGCTATAGATACTATTAAACTGAGTATGAAGCCCAGACAGTGCTAGTTTCTGTGGGAAAAGAGCACCATTTCAATGCTATTCTTTCTGCTGCAATAAAAAATAATAATAATAAAAAAGCCCTTACAGTAAATGTCCACATTGAGAACTTACAGAATTTTTGTTTCTTTTCTATATCCAAGGGTGGGAAGTCATACGATATTTGGTTGACTGTCATTGTGGTGAAAATTCTTTCGGGAACATAATTTTCTATCGGGCAATAGACTTTTAAATCTGTTTTAATGTTTTATTCTTGGATGTGTAAACAAATTCTGAGAAGCAGGCCTACTAAACCTTTCATTCCTCTGTCATCCTAGTAATGCATCACAGAGAAGTTATTCTCAGCTTTCACTGAAGCCATTGTATTTCTAATCCACTTCAGTCTGGGAAAATAACACCCTGCTTTAATTAAGAGAGCAACGAATGTAAACTGACTTCAGAGAAGAGCTAAACTCTTTCTCTCCACCCTGAAAATTCATATGCTGAGTGATGTGCAGCAGAAATCCCTTATACCTGTCCTGGATGACATGTTAGCGCTGACTTGCTATGAGAGGATGAGAGTCTGACGTTATGGGTGCAACTCCACTGAAGTTCGCTGTGGTTTACACCCACAACCCCGAGAGAAGAATCGGGTCCCTGGTTTCTCCACTGCTTCTCAGCTGTTACCAGAGAGAATACATTTTGCTAATCTGACATCTCAGTGGCATGAAAAAGGAGATTTTCTGAAAAGTGTGTCCACAGGGTTCACTCTGTTTCTGCAATTTCTATTTGCTTTCCCTGAAGATCTCACAGTATTACAAATAAAATACCATTCTTGAAATATCTTTGGGGCACAGGAAAGGGTAATGCACATTTATTAATTCTTTGAATCCCTATTTGCAACGGAGTAGCTGCACATTTTGTGAGGCAAAAAGCTGAAGAAAAAGGACACCTAGGAAGGAAACCTTAAGCAGACTTTAGACAGGCAGAATGCAAGTAGAGCATGGCTGGGCCTCTGAAGTTGCTTTCCCTAGTCTTAAAAAATAAATATGCAGAAGTGGTCATGATAGCTGTTTCATGTTTCTCCTGCAAGATGCTTCCAGAAGATCATGGTTTCTTTTAGCCCCGTGAATTTGGTCCAGAAGCATTAGGGGCAGCAAGGGCTGTAAACTGAGGCTGGCACAGAGCATAGCAGGTCACTTACTAGGGATCAGAGTGCAACAAGAGGCACTCTGTGGAAGGGGAGTGGGTGTTCCTTGGCGTATTTACAGATACACTCTCAGGTGTGGCCTCTCTCATCAGAGATGGACGCTGTCTGAAGAGGTAATTCAGGAAGGAAGCCTGGAAGCATGTGGGTGTGATTCCTGCCCCAGGGAAAAAGTGGAATTGTTTATTCCAGCAGAAGGGAAAAAGCTGGCTCTCCATTAGGGTTAGGCCATTTATTTCTAACAAATAGATTATTCACTGAAAAACGCGATTTTTGTTGGCCTGAAAATATCCTTGAATTCAATCCACAACTGCAGATCTGTTTAAGCTGTTTGGTTTTTTCTTTCCTCAGGGGTAGATGCGTATAAATTTATTTCCTCAGGGTAGGTGTGAGTTTGTGGAGAGGATGGCCTCCCCAGTCACCTAGGGATTTGAATGTTCAYCGAGTCTGGGCAAAACTCAGCTTCAGCTCTATCTTCTGCCTGAGGAGGTCTGAACATGTCAGTCCCACCAACCCAGTAATCGACTCCACCACCATGGTCTAGGGTAGGGATTTCTACAGTGAGTACCACCCGTAGCACACAGGTTGCTTCAAAGTGAGATGTGCAAAATCTAGTCCAACAACACATGCCCAGGGAAAGGGTTTTCAGGGTATGTACACAAGCAAAATTGCTGGAAGCAGCGATGAAGGGGCTCCCGGGAGATCTCTGCTCTTGCTATGGGCTCGTTTCACAAGTACTGGTCAAGAGAGGATGGCTCCAGAGCCTGTGGCTTTTGGGTATTCACTGAAGAGGCAAGGCGTTTGTAGTCCGGGCCTTGTGCTGGTGGCTTTTTAAGTTGTTTCATACAAAATGAAATGGTGACATCACGATCAGCATGAGCATTCCCCTCTGGTTTGGGAGCCGGGCGCAGTGCTGGGATGGTGGTTCCCGTCCCCCATGCACTGGGAGGATGCAGTGAGCTGGGCGGTGAGGAGGAAGGAGGCTGCTGTCTCGCCTCCTCCATCACGGCTCTGTAGGCTCCCTCAGTCCCATCCACAGCTTTCCTTTTCATAAAGATGCCTCAACTGAAGCTGAAACACTTTTTAATTGACGTGAAACAACTTTATACTGAAATGAAGCTTTATGGCATTTTCTTATTTTTGGTTGATGGGGTTCAAAGTGAAAACCAAACAGTTTTGTTTTAGTTCTGAAGTCTGAACGGTCTAATCTGGGGGGCTGTATTTAATTTCATTTGCTTCAGTGGCCAAACTGAAAAAAAAATCTTATACCCCTAATCACTGTATGAATTTATGTCCACTAAATGAGCCTTACCCGAACTCCATCATTTTTGTACCCGGTTGCACCGAGCCAGCAATCAATTGAGTGAGCTGTGTAACAATAGTTTTCTGTAAGCATGTAAGATCTGTGTCCCGTGATTGTTGGCTGCTGGTTGGTTTCTTGGCTGGATGTTAAGGTATTGTTAAGTTCTGCCTTACTGTTTCTTTCAGATTTTGCTGACATAGCCAATCCTGGTGTCACCAGAGGGATGCAAGCATGAGTGCCCTCAGTTTAAAAGAGAGGAAAAGTTTCAAACACAATCTTTTGACCTTTAAAGTGTACTACAAAGACTGTCTATTTCCTAAGGCTTTTTGGGAAGAATTGAGGGAATGAATGGGACAGGATATATTTTACTGCTTTGAATTACTAGCTGGCTAAGTTAATTTAATTTTGTTTTGCATGAGCTCTGTTGTGTTGGACTTGTATTTTAAATAATTGGTAATGTGCCGAAAGCTATGGATAGTCATTGTCCTTTGTATTTTAATTGTACTAAATAAAATAAGAACAATGGGACCAAAAAAACCTAGAGGTGAGTCATAAATAAGCATTATTTGGTCTCTAACAGACACGTTTTAGTTTCCCAGTTATAATGGGAGACGTAAGCAAGACGTTTAAACATGTACTGAACAAGTGAGAAACAAATAGCCCTGGGTTCGTTACTGTCTGAAATGAAGACTTTTTTTTCCTCAGCCACTAATAAAAATTAATCTTTACTGTTCAAGTGACGTTTAACTTGTTAATAGAATAAACAACAGAACTAATGACAAATTAGCAGGGTCTCCAGTGGAAACTATTGATATGTGACAGCTGGTCAGCTGAACAGAGAGTTGTGCTTTGAGCCATCTGAGAGAAGCAAGGAAGATCATACTATATTCGACACTAACAGGAGAACAGAGAAAAATCTCAGTGAATCTTCAAAGGAGAACTTGGTTTTGAATTTTTACCTTGAGCCAAAGAGTCTCCTGTGACTGGTAGAATGCAATGATTGCAGTAAAACAGCACCATTAATTTCCTTCAAGCTTTGTGTCTAAAGCCAAATAGGTTGTGGGGGTGGGTTTTAAGTGTTTTCTGAAGGACAAAATACTGACACTTCCACCTGTCAATACTACCATTTTGTGGGCAAATTTCATCTGTTCCCATCTGTCATATTCCTATCTCTCAGCAGCCTAGATGCATTACGGGATGCTCCGTCTCCCTCAGATGTACTGTTACCCACAGCTAGCTTGCCCTGACCTCTGTAAAAACCCTGTCAAGTCTGACAAGAGCCTGCAGTACTGGCATCTTCTCCTGTGTTTGTTGTACTTCTTTTTCTCAGAAATATTTTGCCCAAATCGTCTACTTCGTTGAATCCCATCCAAGCTGGTATGATTTCATAGAGATCAGTTTTGTTGCATTGTCATGAAGGKTCCTTACACATACTCATTGGTTGCTCGGTCACCTATGGAGGAGGGCCTCTAGAAATCCATGTCTAGCACCTCTGAGAGACTGCTTTGCACTTCACTAGTGATTTCTATAGCAAACTCTCACATTATTTGTGGTCTCAAATTATTTGTGAATAAAATATGAGGACAAACAACCTATTGTGTGGCAGGAAGTACCTAGTCTACATAAATGCCCTCAAGTTTTCTGTTGGTTCTTTTCATCGGGAGCACCTGTATATTGCTAAACAGCATATAAATCTTAGGCTATTTGCATTTTACCCCCAAAGTCTTCTAATGAGTCTATGCTTTATTTTTATAAACATTTTATAAGCTGCCTGGAGGCTTGTATGTGCTGGCAGACATAATTTTTGGTTGAAATCATCTCACATTTCATTAAAAAAAAAAGAAGTTCCCCATTGATATTCTAAGAATGAATTTTCGTCTTTGTTACATGGCTCATCAAACAAATGGTTCCAATTCTTCAGATTTAATGCTAGACAGATGTCGCGTTAGACAGMTATTACCACACTTTTTGGAATTCTACATGTTAGAGGATATATTTTTGCAGGCTGTGCTGCACATCAGACAAAAACCTTGTCCAAAAAGATGTAAAATAACACTTGTGAAGCCTTAGTATTCCAAAACCAGAGATGCTATTGCACACTCTTGGCCAAAGTCAAATGAGAGGGCAAGCAGCACACTGGAGCAGTTGGGATTTAAGTTCCTCATTATGAGCTCAGGACTGCAAGTTGATTAGCACTCTGGCCCCAATCCAGAAAAGCACTTAGACTGAGAAAGTCTATACGAGTTGGGTGTTTAATTCCTTCAAACCTATTTTGAAAATCTTAGCCTTAAGCATTTACTGCCATAGTGTATTCACGTGTCTAAATTAAGCAGGTTGCTGGCAGGGAGCTTGAAGGCTTACCACCATGTAGCTTCAGGTCCCATTCACCAGGCTCCTCTTGCTGTGGGGAGTGCCAATGATGCTGGACACTGTTGACATTTTCCTTGAAGGCAGAAGATCTCTTCAGGCTCAGCGAGGTGGCAGAACTTGATGACAAGCACCGAGCACTAAGTGACTTTGTGAGAGAAGCAGAGAAGCTAGAAAGCCAGGCAAGTGAAGAGAGGGAACAAGAGCTGCCCAGACTCACCTCAGAACTGCACATAACCCCCTSCCTGTCCTGATATGGTTTTGAGACAAGTACTTCAGCTTCTAAAGCTCACCCACACTCTCCAAGACAAGGATGTAATTTCTTTCTCTAACGCCTCTTTTTTTTGCCTTCAATCGTCCCTTATTCCGTTGTTGTTTCATCACACGGACGGAGCTCATCAACTCTGATGCCTTGTAAACTACACCTTTTGTGTAGTGCACACGTGCCACGTGGTGACCAGTCCTCAAGGAAATGGGACTTTTGCAGCTCTCATGTTTCCCCACATTTGTTTGTTTCATAGGTAGAGATAAAGCCAGGATTGGTGGTATATTAATATAAAATTTTGAGGATGTCTGGTCACGGGCTATAGTTTTGCACACGGAAGTGGGTCTTCTCCTACCTGTGAGTGTAGATGCACTCTGAGGGCATCTTTGGTGCGGTGTGGTGCACACAATGCTGTGGGTCCTTTTAATAGCTTCCTACTTCTCAGTTGGAAACATATCCCTTGAGGGTATGATTAGAGAAGGTAGCTTGGGTATCACTATGTTATATTGCGCTCCACTGAAGCTAATATATTCCTCTTCTCTGCAGGACTAATTAACTCAGATATAATTCTGAGCTAGCAGAGATGCATATCTTCCAACACTCGAGTTAGCTCGTTCACAGGTAGCTCAGGTATCTCTACATGGTGCTGAATTATGCCAGTGAGACATATTCTGAGATCCTAAGCAATCCTTTTTAAATAAATTCAAAGCAAGGAAACTACAGAATGTAAATGGTATCAAGTGCTGCATATAGCTTTTGAATTTTGTCTAGATAATTTGATCCGTACCCAGTTCAATTTTAATAAACTAACATCTATTTTTGAATTAGTCTCTTTGTGGCTTCCAAAATCTGTTCTAAGCTGCAGGATCTTCATGAAACTGAAAATTAAATAAGAAATACCCACAGGGAACTTGCAGGTTTTTGCTAACATCTTAATTAAATCCCACAGGTTGAGGAAAATTAATTGAAGATTTTTACTACTTTCCCCACTAACTTTTCCTACTCCAGGGATTCAAATAAATGGAGTTTACAAATTCACCCACTGTTCTGCTTTAAAACTTCATGAAACTTTGCTTTTTAGTAGGAAGTTATTTAGGAATAGTTCTTATTATACCTTTAATGTGGGTAAGACTCCTGAGGCACTGTAAACATTAATTAAGCCCCCATAGTACCCTCTGAAGTAGATAGTACTTACCCACAGTTATACTGAAAATAAAGCCTCCCCTCCTCACTTGAACTGATAATACACTCTATCCCAATATCAGCAAACCTACTTTAAATACTGAGAAGAGAATATGTTGAAAAAAAGAGGGAAAAGAGCACTACAAAATATTTTCCTATGCTTTCATTTTGCCTGGAGACCATTTTTGAAGGCCTGGATATTTGGTGCAATGCTATTTGCAACCTACTGTTATTTAGGTCTTCACCATTCAAAAATTTGTTACCTGTTACATGACATTTTACGTGTCTATATAAAATATAACCGTACTTCAAAAAAGGAGTTTGGATCTTTTTCAGTTCGCCTGCCAAAAATTATTTTGGATGGTCTAGACGTTTTCRGTCAATAGCTTACAAGCTGAATGTTTCTGGGAATTGAAAGTGTTTGGACCATTCAGGGATTCTTTGAAGGCCTGAGTACAACTGTACCCACATGTCTCTCCTGCTAATATACTTCAGTAGAAACAGGGATGTAATAGCTTAATACATCTGCATCACATTAATATGGTACTGGAATACTGGTACAGCAGTGCTGTCGTAACATGATACAATAGACAAATCGCAATGGCTGTAAGACTTACATATGGTTCTGGTGTATGAAAGCCATTAGCGTCAGCTGCAGCTTGTAGGGCTGTTGCTTGTGAGCACTAGGGAACAGCGAATAGTGCAGTTGGTGCCTTCGAGTGTTGTAAACTGCTGCATTATCAACTCCAATGCTGCATTCTCCTGATAAGGAAAACAGATCCAGAAATGAGTAATCGCTTTAAACTCCCACTTTTTCCATCCTAAAAGTTGCTTCCCTTAAATTTAATTGATTTTTGGCATCTCTTAGACAGTAACTCACAAATCATTTGTTAAAATGCCTGGTATACCTCTATGCTTCAGGTAAGTGCCTTTGCTCCCCACAGAACGGATAGATAGTTTTTGTGTTCCTTTAGGATTTCTGTAGGTCCAAACACCGACCTGACTGGGCACAGCAGGACTGGTCCAAAACCCATCAACATAAAAGGAAAGACTGCTTTTGCCTTCAGTGGGTTCTCAGCCCGTCTTCTGTTTTGCAAACAGTAATTACATCTACACTTACAGGCTGCATCTAAACTGGCAAATCAAATGGGACTTGTGTCCGCATAGGAACAGTCTCTTACCCCAATCTCTCCCCCTCCCAAAGGGGGTGTCCACACGCACACCGCCAGCTGGGTGCAGTCCCCGGCCGGCGTTACCCATGTTCCTGGCACAGCTTGGGCCAAAAACAGCCAGGGCCCCTTCTCCTGGGAATCACTGCACTGCTGTGCCTCAGCCTCTGTCTTGAGTCTGTTCAGTTTAGTAATGAGATGTGCTCTGCATGGGGAGCGAATATAGACACAATGAGCACATCACCTGTCAGATACCGAAATCTAGGTGTGAGCGAGGAAGAGGAGGAGCACGGCAAGATCACTTACTGGACCAGTGGCAGAGTTYGGTACCTGGCTCCAGATCTCAGAAGCCCCAGGCACTGCCCTTGCTATAAAGCGCATAGGTTTATTATTTCATATTTTATCTGACAGACTGGGGTTTTAGGAACACTTACACATACACTGCAAATAATTTCACTGAAACCAAGCCAGCCAATGGAGGCATTAAAACTCAGGTTAGGATTTTTTTTCTGCTGAAAGGGATAGGAATCAAGCTGCAAACTTTGGACCCAAAACTCCCACCCCCTGGCTGTGTTCCACCAGTTATTTCGCAGATCTGCTTCACACTACAGTGCAGCAGTAAGAAAACTAAGCATGTGGGCAGGTTAGTAGAAGAAATTAAGTGTAGCCAAGTGAAAAGTGGGAAACAGCTTGTATAGGATGATTTCAGTTACTTTTAACATACCAATAATCAAAAAAATAAGTATGTGCCTGCCTTCAATTATGTATTTATTGCAGTAGATCACACCCACTTACACAAATTATAAACTTTACTCAAACATCACAGCTTTGGCCAAGATTGTCTGAAGATTATGGGACTACAAGAATAACCATAAACAGGATCAGATCAAAGGTCCAGGAGCCTGTATCCAAGACTGTCAAATAGAAGATGCTTAAGAAAAAGCATAAAACCAGGACAAGCATCTAATGAAACTACCCTGGCCCAGTCTTGCAGCTTCAGTGATTTGTGGTGCAGGTGCTTCCTGAGCCAGCAGTAGTTTCTTTCTGTTTAATAGTGCAAGATGGATTTTTCATCCATGAATTCATCCAATTTCTTCGTGAACTTGTGTAAGCTGCTATCATCTGCAATGGCCTGTGGTCGTAAGTGAATGAGGACTATCGCCTTTTGTTCAATTTGAATTTACCCTGATCCTTTAGTTTTGTTTGACACTCTGTAGATCTTGCACTGGAAAAGGCAGTGAATTTTTTTTCCTCTTAGCTTCCTGCATCTTACCACTGCTTTTGGAGAGCTTTTGGAAAGATGGCATAGGCGTTGTCCTGCTCTAATTGCCGGGCTCTGCTGCAGGGCTTCGGCCACGTTGCTGCCTTCTTGGAGAGGGCCAGACCTCAGGGCAGATGAGAGCTGGCATTGCCCACCCCACAGGACCCTCTCCTGACCTACCACCAGACACGTGGGGACAGGGTTGCCCATCCTCGAGTGCTGCATTGCAGCTACCAGCAGCTGCGGCCAGTGGGAACTGCCTCCTGGACCAGGCGTTACCACTGCTGCTGGTGCCTCAGGTCAGAAACCCAAACTCCCTCCTTCAGATATCCCATTCCCCAAACTGCTGTGCTTTTTCCAAAGGGGGAAGCTCTTAATCATCATCGTTGGACAAAATCTGGCATAACTGCTAAGGCTTGGCAGAGGCTTTCATGAAATGCATTTTTTCYGAAAGCTCTGAAGGAGGTGCGCTTCCATCAGCGAGGGATAAGCAGTGCTTGGCACAGTGTCCTTGCCATGATCTCTGATACAGCTGCAGGAGTGTTTTGCGTTCTGACTGGGAAAAGGTAACCGCTGTACTTTTTCCACCCACATCAGCATTCTTCCCTTTCTGCGTGTGTACTGCTTAGCCACAGAAAATGACAAAAAATCCCCAGTGTGAGAGGATTTAGCGAAAGTAACACCACCAACAGTCTTTTATCTATGCTGACTGAAAGTTAATCCATATATGCAAGAATCTGATGCTTCAGCTTACTGGGAGAGACAGACACATAATAGAATCTCTTGAGCGTTATCGCTTCGCAGTAACAGAGCTTTGTCATCTTTTGTCTGTCTCTGGCCTATGCAAGCCTTTTGGTGAGGTTAAAATTCCTAGCACAAACTACAGGAATCTACCTCAAAGCTGTTGTAGAAAAATGAATTAGATACAGATAAAAAAAATCTAAACAGGCTTTGAGGTCTCAGGGAGCTGTGCTCATTAATTACTTGAAAGTGATGCTATGCACAGGCTGAAAAATTAAGAATCTGGGTAAGGATGCAGTTTTGCACCAAACAATGTCTATTTATGTAGAATTGTTGGCTGTTTCTCTCTTCTTTCATTGTAAACCTCATATTTCTTTTTTTATGACGCTGGCCAGTTGTAGTTCATCCCAAATTTCTGATCCTGGCTTTTCATTTTGAATCTTGGACCCTACCAAATCCATATACAAAAAGTGAAACCTTGTGAAATTTCAAATAGTCTGYAGTTTCAGAAAGACACAATGCAAAAGGCAATGAGTCACTGAAGATACTCTGTAGGCAAAAGGAAAACACCTTGCTGAGCTCGGGGGCAGACAGGGACACAGCGAAAGTGCTTATTCTAGCTATTCTAGCTATTGCTGCACCTTTGGAAGATGTACTGTGAAAAGACATGGACTTTGCTGTATGGTCTGAAAACACAGAACAAACAAATTCCTGCCATTTTCTGAAATTTCTGTAAAGAGAGGGGACCAGTTAGCCCATCTTGGAAGATAAGAGATTGGAGGGAGAACAGTAGCCWAACGCTTTCCCTTTTCTCGTTCCCAGTTCAGCAACGTCTGTAAAATGTGACTTAAACATTCATTGGAACGGGTCTTCTGATATGCTTAGATACATGCCTGACATACATTGCCTTCCTGAGAAAGCATAAACTGAGCAGATTAGAAGGAGAAAATATCTGCAGCTCGTAACTCAGCAGTACTGGAGATTTCTGTCATAAACTACATTCTACTAGTTTTATTTTGACTATTTCTGCCAAAACCTACATTTTTGGCAGTGCCAAAAAGAAATACAGGAAGCCTTAACCAGAGGATTTTGTGTCAAAGAAGATGAAACTACAGATTTTTAAAATCTAGATGAGCAACTCTGGTTAGTTTGAAAGTAGCCCTGTGCTGGTTCAAAAACATGTGAAATTTTCAATTCATCTGACCTGAGTTTCAAGTTTGCAGTGAGATCATCTCCCGAAGAACAACGGTGGCACTGGGTGTTGCCTGTGGCCTTGCAGCAGCCATGCGGACCTCTGGAGTACACCCGATTATCGAGCAAATGAAGAGGATCTGAAGACCTGAAGGTGTAGTGYTGATGGGCTGGTATGACCTTTTCCATGACACATGACACTTGCCAGAAAAACGTGCTCACTAATTTCTGCACTGTGCTCAGAACTCCTCTTTGAAGCTCTGTCATTTAGGAAAATGGATGGTCTTTGTCTGCAGGAATTTACTTATCCCTGTGCACATTATTCTAGTAATTAATCACTCTGGCAGCTGAAGTTGAGAGTCTTATTTCGAGACTGAATTTTGTCAACATTCAGCTTCTACGCATTGGATCTTATTATAGCTTTCTTTCCTGCTAGGTTGAAGACCCATCACCCATCAGATTCTGCTGGATATATTACTAAAATTAAGCCTGCTCCAATATTTAGCTCATACCTAACTTTAGTCTTCAAGCCCTACCATGAAGACTGCAGGACTCTGGCAGTACGAGCTTGCTTCTGTCTCACCTGCTCTTTGCAGAGTCTCGCCAGCAAGGCCTGCCTCCTATACTGAGAAGTACAACCTTGAAGGATGGGGTTTTCATAACTACTTTTACACGAACTTAGCCTTTCTAGAACTTTTCTGTAACCCAGATGCTGATGCTGTTGTTACCTCATTGCTGTCCCACACAAATCTTTTATCACTAATGGTTCAAGACATTCTGATTTCAGGTTAGCGGATATATCATAAAATATAGGAGCTGCCTAAGTTGCCTGAATCAGACAGGCCCCAGTATGTATTTTATATTAGCTGAGACAAAACTAATTGGCTTTTCTGCATATCTGCACTCTTACACTCACATCAGCTGTGCCCACAGTGCGCTTTGTGGGAGGCAGTTTCTAAAGCAGCATGTATCAAGCTATCTTTAGTGCCACACTGGCTGCAGTGTGGTTTAATGACTATTAAACCATTTATCTCAGTGTCCAAAGAATAGCAATAAAAAATCAGGTACCTAAAGTGGATGCCAGGAAATAGCTGGAGAAAATTTGATCTGAAAAGTGGTAAGAGACACCTCAGAGCAGAAACACTGAGGAGAGAGGTAACAAAGATACTGGGCGGTTATAAAACTTCTTCAGGTACCACTCCTTCAGGCAAATACTCTCTGGGAACCAGACTTGTGTCTGGAATATCTGGCCGATGTCCAGCTCTATATGTACGGAAGATACGGCCATTGATTCCCAGTCATATATTATACATCATGCTTTATCTTTAAAAAGTGGAACAGAATTTATTTAACTCCACGGGCGGGGGAAATTCTAATCATAATACAAAACCCTATAAAGCTTTTTTAATAACACTTGTAAGTTATTAAACAACTTTAATAAATAAAATAAATATTAATGTTAAGTTTAGCAATACAGAACAGGATCAGCAGTACAAAACTGGATCACCCAGTTCTTCATTGCTTTCTTTTGATTGCTACTACAGCACATCCTACCTGGGGGCAGGTGCAGTCGCTGTCCTTACCTACTTCAGGTCTTACCTATATCAGCTTCTTAGCCTCTCCCTCACCTTTCAGCACTGATCACTGATCCTACTTTCCTCCGGTGAGACCTACAGCAACAGTGCATTATAATGCTCCAGCCATGCAGGATCTGACATAGAATTAATGGGAAGTAAAGGGTCTTTTGAATCCCTAATATTTGTTGGAGGCCTGCCCTCTTTCTAGGCAAGGTTTTTCCCCCTTTAAAAAAGACACAGGTCATCTTTCTCATATTATTTTTCTTTTCTTTCTTCTTAAATGTTAGTGATGGAGAAACAGCCTATTCTTATCAAAACAAATAAAGGCCCAAATCCTGATCTTAAATATCAGTTTGTGCGACTGTGTCATGAATTTGGTCTTGGACAGAGTTTGTAATGTTTCAAAATAAAGTAACTGATGATACATATTTTGATCTTGCATTTTTAAAAGGAATTGAAGCAACTGTCTTGAAAGGGTCTTTTGGCACATACAATTAATTTTTCAAATACTAACAATGAGTGCAGCTGGCACTTCTCCAACATGAATAAAATTTCTGAACAACCTTCGTTGCCATTCATCTTGAACATTCTTCAGAAAGACTTGGCCTTCCTCTCTAACCCCACTCTTTAGATATATATCTTTAAGTGTTAAGTGAAGACACAGGACACATTTCTGGGGATGTAGGAGGGGAGATTTATTTTCTGATGGTTTCGTGAAAGACATTGATGGGTTTGTTAGTTCTTATTTCAGTAGCTCCTATGCACAGTATACAGAACTAAACAGAATAAGATATTAGAGGCCACCTAGTACTTTCACTGTAGTTTTGCTATTTTCTCTTTGCTTGCTTCAGCTCTCATACAGTGTTACTTATCTTGTTGAAGTTGTTTCTGTCCTTACAAACCTCAGTGGTTCAGTTAATAATGCAGTGGTCAACATTAACATGTATATAATTACCATTAGCAAGTATTTAAAGTTGCCATGGTACCTTAGCATAGAWAATACCATGGTAACTCTAATCAGGCAGAAGGCAAAATTTAAATACCATAATGGTGACCACTATAATTGGCATTTTTATAACACTTTTTATTTGTAGGCATTTACAGACATGAACTGGTTAATCTCTACAACGGCTTTTTGAGATCAGTATCAGAGTCTCACATGGCTCAGTCCAACATTATATACTTGGGGGCTGGGGAGAGTTGGAAGAAAAATACCATAAAATTAAAGATGTTTTTAAAAGGTGATTGACTAGGACATTAATAAGGAACACTGTAAGGCGCAAGCTAAAAATCATCAGTCTGGTTCAAAATTCCTGCAACTGGCATAGGAATCATGATATTCATGAAAGTAATTGTGCATGTTTTATTTGCCTCTGGGCTCTTTAGCTATTAGGGTACACTTGGGTCTTGTTTCTCGCTTCTCTCCCCTACCAAGAAAGCTTGTAGCTTTACTCTACAAACAGAAGCTGAAAGTCTCACCCACACATGTCCCAAGGAGTTGAAGCTACAAGAAAAACAGCAAATATCACAGGTCTCACATAAAGCCACAAGAGCTGGCAACAGTGAGCAAAGCAAGGAGGCTCCTTTTTGCATATTAGCTCCATTTCACAGAAGGACAAAGTTGCAGACGTGCCCTCACGTTAGCCAAAACCACTCCRCTCCTCCTTTCCCGTGCCTGCCCCTTCCCGGAGGTGGAGTATTGAAGATACTGCTTCTTGTTAGAAGAAAACACTGCTGTTCACTTGCTTTCCACATCTTCCCCAGCTCTTAAGGTCTCATACCCTTTTGGGTAGGAACACCACCATTACAGCATAGCTATCTCTACAGAAGAAATTATTTCAAATAAGACAGAGGGCAGGCAACGTGCCTCCAGTTGTTTTCCCACAGACCATGCCTAAACAGACTGACATTCTCCTAAAAACTTCTGTTGATTCAGCCATAAATTTCTTTCTGTAACAACTGAAAATGCAAGGGCTAAATGAAGAGAAACAAAACATTTAAACGGACATAAACAATAGCTGTGATGATACACATACAAATGCAGTGAAAGCCATATATTTAGGAAGGGCTGAAACTTATTCAGATGAGACTAATTTATAGAGTGGCTGAAGTTAAATATTCAGCAATATTCAAAACAAAGTTTCTGTAGTAAGAGAGAGATGAAAAAATAATCTAACTGGATACTGTTGAATTCTGTGTTCTTTATGGTGGGAATAATAAGTAGCATCACTAATTTTTGATAGTTGCATCCCAAGAGAAGTCAGAACATCTCTTTGGTGATTTTAACACTTCTAGGAAAACAAACAGTATGGGGGGGGGAAAAAMCCCCAAGCTTTTCTTCCTGAATACGGACTTTAAAGAGGCCTTCTTCAAAGAGGAATTTATTAATGCTGTGAGTGCTATAGAGTGACACCACTACCAAGAGAAAATTCTCTGCTCAGAGGCTCAGCACAGTTGTTAATTAYAGCCTGTGCTCTCCCTCGCTGCGCAGCGCTCCCCTGGTGTCACCAGGGCTGGCCTCCTGTGGCGGAGGAGGAGCAGAATACCGGGGCGAGAGAGGTTGCATTTTAGTTACAAAAGTCAGGACATACGTGGGGGTGTTTGGTGCTCCAAACCCAGCTCTGGGATGTTTTTCTGTTTTACAYGAGACTACCACAGCCAGTTTTGACATAGGTCTGCCTCTCTCACCCACCCCAGCTCCTGAGCGAGTGCTTGACCTCTCCAGCTTATATCCCCAGGCTCAGACCCTTTCTAACAAGGAGCTGGAAGATTTTACCGGGGAGACAGTCACRGTTTACCCATCATGTTCTTCAGATCTTCCCAGCTCATCTACTACTGGCCAGTGTGCATGTGATTGAGAGGCATGGTTCAAAATGGCCATCTCTTTGGCARTGGTGGGCTCCTGTGGGCTTTTTCCCGGGCACTGTGCCTGCCTGCTGGTCACCCCTGGACAGCATGAGGGCTGGGTGGTCCCCTGGGGCACCCTGTGCTCTGGCGTTGGGAGCACTTGCCAGGAGGACGGGCATGTGTGGTTCCCCTCCCCAAGCAGAGCCCAGGGCCCATTTCCTGGCTCCAGTCCCCAGCCTGCAGCAGGGATCATGCTGCAGCATCTCGCTATGGCACACTCATCAAGGTCCTTTGAAGAAGGTCATGAAGACTGGCTTTTGGAAGCCAGAGACACCTGGAAATTGCTGCTGGTTCCTCATATCCTCAGGTGATGATAAAAGTTTGGAAGGACTGGATCTCCCTTGAAGAGTTCATGAGCTCCTCTGAAGATGGGAGAAATGGAAGAAGCTGAACATGGTGGGATATGTTTTCTGAAGTGCTCTCCTTGCGTAAAGCAAATTTAGATGCAATGAATCAGCCCTTTCCCTGCCTCCAATAACCCTGACACAACATGCCTAAAGTATCGGTGAGGTAGACTGGATTCCACCCTCTGCTTACTCTGTAAACACTTTGACTTGGCTGGCCGAGACCTGTTACTCATTGCCACTGATCACACGAGAAAGAAAACCAAAGTCTGTAAGTGTTCGCAGGATGGAGTCATTAAAGTGGGAGTGAACACATGATTTACATGAACTTATGTTTTTCCTGAGAAAATGACATGGATAGATTAAGTGTTGCAATTTACTGTAGATCTCCCACGTTAGTTTAGCGTGTATCTACAGCATCTGTCAAGCTGTTACAGTTTTATTGATCCAGATTATTTTTTCTCCATTAACTTGAGGATTAAAGAGAAAAGGTTTGGATTATGTGATGATTAATCACAGGTTAGATGTTTGCAGTTTGAATGCATAGATAGGATTTAAAAAGTTGTGTCTTACATCCCTGTGCAGTATTTCAATTTGAATAGGGTTTTTTTCATGTCATTATTTCCACCTGTTCCCGGTTAAAAGTGGAGACCTTAATTTTTCTTTTTAAAGCTGATAATGCTGTTGTAATTACAATATGCCAACACTGTGTACATTTGGTCATAACATACCTTAGTATATCCTTCCTTAGCTAGAAGATAGAAGGTACCTGGAGTGTTTTCTGGACTTGGAAAGAATGTATCCTAAATCATGTAGCTAACTGAAAGAAACTGGAGAAGGTAGTCAGGTTGTTTAACATCCTCTTTTATTGAAATGCTCTTGGTACTGCTATGTTTTTAATTTCAGGGGGAGCCTAGCTGTTGCAGGACTTTTGATGATCCCTGCTTTGATTTGGGTGGGTTTGTCCTTGGGAAGTGTAATTACATATCTGATATGGATCTGTTCAAACAAGGTAATTCATAGTCTACTTTAGATCCTGCAAAGCTGCCAGATACAGAGATGTCTAAAATTACCCTTTCCTTTTCTGATCAAGAACATAATAATGTGCAGGCTATTTTGTATACAGACTATTGTCGTCTTCCTTCTGAAGAACCGGATGATGTATTATAAGAAAATCTTACTTGACTATCACGGTGGTTTATGCATCAGGTTTTAGAAAGCTGTAAAGCTTTCTTCCTTAACAGTGAAAACACTGGAAAAATTAAGGCTTATGGTAGTTTTGTTTTGGATACAAATAAATGTTAAAAGTACTCTAAGATTGCCTTAAAAAATCTTTAATCTCTTTTGCTGATAAGAACATTTCATTCTCATTTGAGTATTGGCCAAATTGTGATTTTCTTACTCACACAGTAACAAATGTTTTTTCCCACCATTGGGCCTACTAATATCTACAGGATTACTCACGATATAAAGCTTTATTCAGTGTATAGGTATCTCAGTCCTGCCTGTGGTGTTTGTCTGGTTTCACACCTTGAGGTCTTTCCTTTATCTACCCATCTTTGTCTTCTCTCTTTTTTTTCTCTCTCCCTTTACTTTGGGAACATACACATCTAGCCTGGGACATTTCAGCAGGTGGGTAGCCTGAAACTTGGATGATCAGTGTGGCATTTGTCAGATTTTGTCTTTGATCCCTTTGTTATTTAAAACTATCAAATGCTCTCATATTCCTTAAGGGGGGAGTGGGAATCATTTGAATTTGGTCTTAAACAGATAAACTTCAGCTCCAATTAGAGTATAAAAAAAAAAAAGGTTGAATTTTAGCTATTAGTTTGTTATGACAGGTGGGTCCATAACTGTAAAACAAATGAGTTCCCCATGCGTTGGATTTACACGGCTGACTGACACAGWGCAGTGTCTGCTCTGAAGTCAGAGACCAAACTGAGATTTCCATCTGCAGGCACCCTGCGGCATCTGCCAGAGAGGAGTCCCTGCTGTTGGGTTGCTCTCATTGGTCTCTGCTCACCCTTAATCTACAGCATGGCTTAGCATCGGGTCAGTCAGAGAAGCACCGTGACTGCCAACATTTTCTTTTGCTGYACTACAAAATCCCATGAGAATAATTTCAGGCAGCTATTTCAAACCTCATGGGCCAAAGGATCAGAGTACCTCCCACCTCCACTTCCTTCCCCCAGCGTGAACTTCACCTCAGCTCCCTGCTTCCACTGTCCAGCTCTTCCAGTAACAACGTCTCCGGGTGATGGCAGCAGTGCAGGATTCATGTATATCTTCCAAGTTTGCTGCTGTGGTTTAGCAGGCTGCCACCAGGACTACTTTGACGTCCGAGTCACGTTTYGGTGTCCCATATGTTCTCCATCTCCTGGCTCCAGCAGCTATATAAACACCATGCAGTTGTTCTGGGAAAGGGCTGGCAGATTGAAAACTCAGAAGATAATGAGGCAAGGACTCCTTGCTCTCCCACAGGCTCAGCCAGCCTCCTGAAGGCTGCACACTCACAGCTCTGTCTTGACTTTGGGTCAGACATGACGTCTTGTCAATCAGCTGAGGCAGTTGTCTGTATTCCTGTTACACGCACACCTGCCATGACCAGCAAATAATGGAATTTATTCTTGTTTCAAGCACTCCTGTTGTTCTGAGAAGGAGGTAGTCAATGTACACTAGTAATCCCAGAGTAAATTATCAGTGTCAGATCTTTGGGGCACAGTCTGCTTTTTTGTTAAACAAGATGATGCACAGTGCAAGCTGACCCTCAGGCATGGCAGGGGGCTGTTTCACAGTGCCACTGCCATTTGCACAACGAGCTGTGGTGGTGGTGGTCTTCCTTGGGTGTGAGCGTGAACCCTGGCCTCTTGGAGCATGGATGCCCTGGATATTTTCTCCCCTCCTTTCCACCTCTGTCCTTTTCTTCTCCATTGACTGACAAGCAGGTGGAGTAACCCCCGGTATCAATACAGGCTGGGGGATAAAGGAATTGAGAGCAGCCCTGCCGAGAAGGACTTGGGGGTACTGGTGAATGAAAAGCTGGACATGAGTCGGCAATGTGCACTCACAGCCCAGAAGGCCAACCATATCCTGGGCTGCATCAAAAGAAGCGTGGCCAGCAGGTCAAGGGAGGTGATTTTCCCCCTCTACTCTGCTCTGGTGAGACCGCACCTGGAGTACCGAGTCCAGCTCTGGAGTCCTCAGCACAAGAAAGACATGGACCCGTTGGAGAGGGTCCAGAGGAGGGCCACAAAAATGATCAGGGGGGTGGAACGCCTCTCCTATGAGGAAAGGCTGAGAGAGTTGKGGTTGTTCAGCCTGGAGAAAAGAAGGCTCCRGGGAGACCTTATTGCAGCCTTTCAATACTTAAAGGGGGCTTATAAGAAAGATGGGGACAGACTTTTTAGTAGGACCTGTAGTGAAAGGGCAAGGGATAATGGTTTTAAACTAAAAGAGGTTTTAAACTAAAAGAGGTTTTAAACTACAAGAGGGTAGATTTAGACTAGATATAAGGAATAAATTTTTTTACGATGAGGGTGGTGAAACACTGGAAGAGGTTGCCCAGAGAGGTGGTGGTAGATGCCCCATCCTTGGAAACATTCAAGGTCAGGTTGGAGGGGGCTCTGAGCAACCGGATCTAGTTGAAGATGTCCCTGCTCATTGCAGGGGGGTTGGACTAGATGACCTTTAAAGGKCCCTTCCAACCCAAACTATTCTATGATTCTATGATTCTATTCCCAAAGAGGCCAGTGCTTGTGTTGGTGTCTGGTAGATAACTGTATTTCACATCAGCCAGAGACAACTTGAAGTTCCATGCAAGACGTTAAGAGAAAGAGCCCTGGCTTATTTATTTATATGTTTTTAATTTATCTGCTTTTAAAGTCAGCAAAGGGAGAAAGAGGGATCCCTGAAGAGGACATCTGAGACTGACAAAGTCAAGTCTCGATGTGAAATTACCCCCAAAAAGACTAGGGAGACTTAATTTAATTTGGCTAAGGTGGGGAACTACGTTTGAGGAGCAGGAATACCATCCTCCTTCCCCTGCTTCACTACGCACAGAAACTTTTCCAGTCTGTTTAGGAACAAAAGGGTACACTTAGGGTACCATCCACACTGAGAACAGTGCCATCTTGGGGGACTTTTGAGTTCTACCAAGGTACTATATAGGGAACATCCCAAGGTGCTGTATGGGGAACATACCTGCCAGAAAGGCAAGAGCATACTGTGCCTGCAACGAGGACCTGGGAATTAGGCATTCCTGGCCTTTGCATAGCTCTTCCATCACCATGGCAGCTGCATCTTCTAAATGTAGATAAATATTGACTTTATTGTCTCAGAAGAATGATAGTTTCACATGATTTTCCAACACTGCATTAATAAGCAACTTGCAATCCAGTTAGACAAACTGTCAGTGGTGCCAGCCAAATAATTTACATGGCAACAGCATGTAACAGATCCTAACACAACAAAATTCTTTACCCAAGATCAACAATGTAATTTATACACAKATCTGACTGCTTTTATAGAAGCATATGGGGTGTATCTGACCATCCAGGTTACTTTATGATTTTCTGATGCTATTGGTTTTTTTTTTTTAAAATGAAGAAAATATAAAGCTTCTTATTCAGTTAATATTTTGCCCCTTCTCTCATTAAAAAAATCCTGCCAATCAACAAGCACTTCCAAGTCTAAAATGAAGATGCAACACAAAATCAATTCCAGGATAAAATACCTAATTATAAAATTATATAAAAAGAGAATGCATAGTGCTTGTAATTTTTTTTTGCTTGTAAATGTTATACTAAATTAGTATCTTGTCTGCATGGAGGAATTATCTGTTCTAAATACATCTCCTAGGGTATCAACTGTCTCAGCTGGTTGAGGACAATGTCCTGAAGCCTTTCTCAAGCTAAATTCCAACTGAGTTCAAAAGCATCTGGTTGGAAATTTGTCTTGTGACATTTGGTTGTATGTTCATCAGAGGATATGTGCAAACCACCTAACTGAGATAAGATAAGCTCCTTATTAAGTCCTAGCTAGTGGGGAGAGACTTGGCTCTTACAGAGTGTGGAAGYCTAACTTAGCAATTCTGAATTGCCCCTGACCTGATCCTCCCTGTTGGTAAAAGGAGAAGCCTAGGAGACAACTAAATTAGGTGCTTAAAATTCAGTACAGCTAATAGCCTTGCAATGTGTTCACCCCTTGTAAAACACCTTGCACAGCCAAAGGCAAAATTCTGCAGCTTCCAGCAACATGGAAGCTGCAGAATTTCAGGTTGTGCTTCAGTGGCCATGATCAGCAGCTCAGAGCCAGTAGCAGCTCCTGGCTGTGCAGGGGATGAAAAGCCTGCCAAGAGGTATCTGTATTACATGACCCAGGGTGTGCATGCTGCACGTAACATGGTAATAAGCCCCTCCAGTAAAACTGTATTTGTTTGAATTAGCACGTCTTTCAAATGTATCTCTTTGCTGCCTGAAGTTAAATTTGAGAGAGTTCACAGTTCATGATCATAATGTGACATTCTCTGGTCTCCAAGCAAGTGTCTCCRTGCTGGTCTGTTGTGAGATATGCTGAGAGATGAATATGAAACATTACATCCCAGTAAGATCGACTGAAGAAGCATGATCAAGGTCATAGAAATCACTCCAGGAGGTCTGAGCTGAACATCTGACAAAGTATTACAAAAAGTATGTTTTTTCCAGGAAACACAGCAGAAGAATTTAGGTCAGATTACTGAACTGGAAATCAAAGGTCCCAATGATTCCTCAGACTTGGAGAGTCTTGTTGAGACATGATAAAGCCAAGAATAAATGCATTAACCGTCAGACGAGGATACTCTACTCTATGGATGGTTTAAGAAGGGTTGCTGCATGGATATCTGAGTGTGCACCATGGTGGCTAGTACTAACGGGAGGTAGCTGAAAAAGCTCCTCAGGCCCACAGTAAATCAGCAGTCGACACTCCCACATCTGCAGGTAGAGGAAAAAATGACTCATACCACATCTGATGCTATGCAGAGGGATATGGTTTTGGCTTGGACTCACCTGAACTCTGTGGGTTCCAAGTGAACAAATGCAAGCAAACTTCATGAAAGCCTCCATTATTGGTGTGTGGCTTTGACATTTTCTGGAGCCTTGAGACTCCAACTTGGAATGGTTAATTGACATCTTAGTTGCCAAAAATTTCAAAGCAGCATGCTGAATGGATCAGAAATCACCCACTAAAAGGACATTGGTGTCAAAAGAGGAACGGCTAACTTTGATAGAAAGCAGCAAATTAATAGAAGATACCCTGGTGGCAGAAAAGAAAAAAATGTCCTAGAAGGTGTTAGAAGAAGCCTTGTTCATAGGAAGAGAGAGGACAGTGAGAAAGGCATCAGACAACTCAGAAGAGAAGGGATCCTTCAAGTCACTGAGAAAAAAAGTTRCCTTTTTCCCCTTTCACTCAAAATTGTGGGCAGCAGCTGACAACATCAAATCTGCCTGGGAACTCGAGCCAGGAAACTGGGAGACAGCCAAGAAATTCTAAAATGCCATCTTTTAATAAAGTTGAAGAAGTCTAAGTCAGGAGAACTTTAATTTTACTCGTGGAAAATTTATAAACAGCAGAGGCTCAACTGTCATATTCACTGTATGTTGTTACTCAGCTTCAGTCTGGAATCATGCAGTGAGCTGAAGCCACGGCAGAGAGAAATAAAATACCTGATTTCCAAGTATGTTTAGCCTAGAGCAGTCTGTGCTACGTAAAGCTCCTCGTGCACACCGCGAAGCCCAGCCAGCCGGTGTCAACAGGAATTTCTCAGGGAACCATAGGCAGAAGGGGTCTGGGGGTTCGTTGGAGACACAAGCCCAAAGAGGTCTGCTAAGCAATGATCAACTGAACAAATTTCTACAGCTAGACGTGGGTGCAACTCCATCCACTGTCATTGTTTCACCATCCTGTGGCTGCGGATGCACATTACGCAGAGATGTATCTGGTGTCCACAGGGAGATAAAAATGCGATAATGCTACGCAACACCAGAAGGAGCTTTTGCTAGCATGGCAGTGCTTATCAAGAAGGGCCTGGGGGATTGTGTTTGGTAAATAGGAGTGTATTGCTTATCTAAGCTAGTAAAAACCTAAAGGCAGACATTATCATATTGGCAAATACACATCAAACAATGGGAAGATAGCTTGGTTTGTTTGTGAGACTGATGAATGTAGCACAGACATAAACAATTTACCCTGATAAGGTGCACCTGTACTAAGAGGGATTCTAAACAAGTGTTTTCTAATTTGCACCTTGGCCGAAAGGTGCCTTCCAGGATGATGGGCTTGTTAAATGCTAGAAGTGACTATACCACTGAGGATTTTTGCCTCTTAGAAGCATGGATGGTCTCCTATCACAGGTTTGTTCCCTGCCTGGATATCCTGTAACTCTAGTTGGTTTTAAATGTTTTCTTGATATTTATTATATTTATCATTTCTAGATATTTCCCTGTGAGGGTGCATCACCCTCAGGGGTTTCTGTGCTGATCCGTGTCCGGGCAGCTCCAGCTCCAAAGGCAGAAGCGATGCTGGGAGGAGCGGGGGGCTCGCTGGCACTCTGCAGCAACAGGTTCCCCTCGCTCCCGCTGCCCGTTCGTGCCCTTGTGCGAGGGCCTCTCCCCCTTTGCCCCCCTTTCTCCTTCAACATCTGGCTTGTCTGTTTGAAATGGTCTTTCTCTGTGGGGAGTTTCTTGGTGTTACTGAGAAGTGGTAACGAAAATGTGTTACTGACAGCATTGGTCGAATCTGGCGATAAGCGAGGTTCACTTTCACTCAGCCTTAGATTTTCCCCTTGGTTTTAACTGTTCTGTTTTCCATTTTCATACTAAAATAATCTTTTCAGAGAACTGGATTATCCATGCAATTGAATTAAAAAGGACTAGCATCTGGCTTTCAGTGCATCGCTTAGTCTTGAAGATATTTTACTGTCTGCTGGAAAAATATTCTTTTTCAAACAGTACTTACTTTCAGACTCTCTTACTGAAAGAGCACTCATAGTTAATCTTCTTATAATTCATAAGACACTTTCTTCAATTCTTTTGTACTAATAATAAAAATAAAAAGCTCACTTTTGTACAAAGCCAGGTTCTGTTACCTTAAGTCAAGTGGAGTTTTGGAACTTGCCTGCATTTTTTTAAAGATAGCTTATAATACCTAAAATTATCTAAATTACCCAAATGAAAAACTCAAATTTGTCAGGATCTGGAGAGCTAGCTAAGCAGCGATCGCTGGATAGGGAAATAAAAGGCTTAAATTTACTTTAGATTATAGATAGGAGAGTATTTATAAGCTTGCATAAAAATGGCTTTGGTAAGGGAAGAAAGTCAGGGAAGTTGTTTCTTGTGGGTTTTGATCCTCTAGCATGCAATTCTCTGAGATCGGGATCAGCCACTTAATGAGACGGAGCATTCCAGGACAAAGCGAGAGTAATTGAAAAAATGCCTTGGGCAGAGCACATCCATGTTTGGTTTTAATAGTAAAAAGTTTTGGTGGCCAACATGAATTAGCAGTTATTGGAGAACTACTTTCACTTTGCACTAGGGTCCATCATTTCATCCTTAACAGTTTATACTTCTGATTTAATAGTTCTTTACAATTAATCCCTTGACTCCGCAAATTCTTCTTTGGCTTTCTTGTCCAGTGTAACATAAAATTGTCCTTGGGCTTTGGACACCTTTGAGACAGCGTTAAACGCTGACAATCTGAAGATGTTCAGAGTTGGAATTCCCATTTATTTTCATACAGAGCTAAAATCCAGCTCTGGGATCATCGCAGCAGAAACCAGCTTATAGGTCAGAATGCACATGCAGGTGTGTGTGCATGAGTGCGTGAATACCTCCTTGTAAAAAAAAAAGGGGGAACTTTCAAAACAGAATACAGACACAGAAAAGTAGTCTCATATAAAAAACACAGTAAATTCTGCTAGGAAATTACAGATAGTACACCAGACATCTAGCCAAAATCAGGAAAAAAGACCCCAAACACCCCACGTTTCATCAGTCTATATCAAAAAAGGTAATCTAAAAATTCATACAAAAACGAATCTAGAAAATATATTGAAAAAAACAACCAGAAAGCAAACCCCAGTCCATCTCCAGTTCTTAATATTGCTCATAGAGCAAAGGATCCAGCACATGAGTTATAGAAGAAAACCATTGTTATTCGATAGCCAAATTCTTATACGTATTAATAAAATTTCTAAGTTGAGTTTACTTCATAAAATTCAAAACAGACCCTTAGTATTAGGTGAATTTCAGGAATACCCATCTAAAATGGCTGAATCCTTTTTTTGTTACTAGTTTTCTGATAAAAAAACTAGTTTTTATAAACATGAATGTTTTATGAGGGTTTTGGATGGAAATATAATAATATGAAAGGCTTAGAAAAGCAAAATTACTTTCTTTTTAAAAAAAGTGAATACTGAAGAGTTTCTTTTTTATTTGAAAATTTCATGCAGCACTATGATATATGTTGTGGCAACACAGGGAAGAAAATCAGAATTAATACTTGTCAGGAGTGAATAGTAGGAGAGTTGAAAGTAAAATTTAACTTCTGTCTTGTTAAATGGCAGTTCATGGTTTCATCACTTCCTTCATGATGTGATTGCTATCACCTGGTGCTTTGGAACAGCCTTTACTTATTAGTCAACAAATAATTATTAGCTACACAGAATTTTAATGGTATCCTGTAAACTTTCACCATATTTGAAGGAGGGTCAGTTTCAAACAATCAAAGTTTACAAAATACCACCATCAGCTTTAAAAGACAATATGTTCGGTTAATATACTCACTGGGGTCCAGATAATTCTTGGGTATTTGCAGATGAACACTGAAGTGCTATAGATTTAGTAGAATATTTTTTAGCATAAACCACCATCACCATAGGGGTTTTTTTCATGTAGTTATTCATGCTTTCTAAATTTTCAGGTTCAAAAATTGCCACCTGAATGAAGTGAGGTTGAAAATCTGGCACATAAGCAGTGGAACAAAATTTTGGACAGAATCTTGCTTGATTTGGCAGCTCACTGGCCTCACATAGATCCAGCGTTAGATTTCCTGAAAATTTCATCTTCTTAAAAGTCACATTTCAGGCATGTACTGGTGCAGTCTGCAATGCATGCATTTACGTTATCTATAACCTATTAACTACTGCATATAAAGAAACAGAAACCATTAGCTATTCCCTCTGCAAACATTACAGCAAGAAATATACTGATTTTGTGCAGAAGTCTGGGTGTGCAAACAGAAGCTAGGGTTTTTTTCAAACTTGGCCTCTGCGATGCTTGCACCCTAGCCTCAGCTCTGCAACAGGCCCCTAAAGGATAAGGAGGGAAGCAGATAAAATCCACATGCCTCATCACATCCTAATTTAAGGAAAGTAGACAGAGAGTAGCAACTAGGAAATGTAAACCGGATCTACGGTATATGACAGYGGCCACTGTCTTTGGTTTATATACCCAGGGCACGCTGACCAGAGGCACTGGCTGATCCAGCAGATGACCATGCCCAGTTTCTTTCCAGACTGGTTTTTTTTGTGTTTCAGCAGCAAGTTTCTCTGTTGCTCCATATTTGCCTCTGTCGAAGGACAGCACTGCGTTACAAAGGCAGGTATTGTGTCTCCCCGCTTCTCACCATTACCTGTCGGGTTTTGCAAACTCTGTTTATTTCAAATAACGTTCTTCAAATTCTTGCGTGAGCCGTAAGAGCCTCGAGAAGAGGAAGATACTTTCATTATTGTTTGTTTGTGGTTTGTTAAAATTAAAGGGCATCATCTCAGAAGTTTAAAGAATTTCCTATATCTATATTCAGTCAAACAGAAATTTAAGACTGAACTTCTCTGAATCTTCCCAGGCTCTACATGAATTTAATCCTGAATCTTGTACATGCTCAGAAGAATTCACTGTGTAAATAAGTGTAAGATCAGAAAGGGAATTGTTTCCTTCAGACCTATGCCCTGGATCATGCAACTGTGGTTTGTTATTCAAGTAAACTTCATTCAAAAAGAATCCAGTTAACAGATTTTTAGGAGTCTGTTTTGGGAACAACCTTACACCCTTTTATGATTGACTACTTTTTGTTGTCAGTAGTTTACATGCATTTTCTCACAATATCAACCCAAGAGTGCTTTGGGAGGTTACTGTTTTAGTTATCCCGATGTGGAGCGCTGCCATGATTTTCTCGCCTATGCCCACTGACACAAGATACTAAAAACCCTGGGTATTGAAGAAAAAGTTTAAGTTTAAGCTCAGCTTAGGTTAAGACTGACTCTGCTGAAGCTAGGCACATGCTTGACTACCTTGCTGAACTGGAGCCTAGTAAATACAGTAATTAATAGTGACATTATATAACTATTTCAGATCATCAGCTTTATGGACTGAAAGTATAAAGAAGCACCTTGAAACATGATCTATTTTTGTTGCTTATGTGCTGGTGATGCAATTTCCTTAGCCAGTTATCGTGCTCTGTAAGGATAAATATACCCTTAACATATAGTCAGATATTTAAATCTAGCAGCATGGCAACGCACGCGAGGCCCAATGCTGTCCCTTTTGTAGCAAGCAATTTTCATGTTGTAAGCAGCTAAGATGAAAGCAACGCATAACTCATTTAGGTAGTGCCGCAGACAGACTCAGGTTAACTACAAAGGGCAGCTCGGCATGTCACTCACGGTCTCCCGAATTCCTTCAGCTGCCTGTCTGCAGCTGGAGAGGCTTTGTAAGCTGCGGATAAAAATAGAGATAGACAGTATTCCCAGGACACTCTGTAATGCTTGAAAAGCACTTTAACAATGCTGGCAGGAAAAAAAAATTGGAAAAAAAGAATGATTTTGACCAAAATTGTCTCTGGACAATTATCTCACACAGTTTGCTGTTTGTATTTCACTTAAGCTACCTCTACTCCTCCCCCTTCGAACGATCTCTTCTGGTACAATAGAAATAGTGCCATTTATTTCACAGACCCAGTACGCAACACAAATCCAAGTCATTATAGTTTGAATCTCATTCAAGATAGTGTTACATGCTAAATTCGCTTAACGCAAGAAATATGATGCCAGCTTTAGCGTCGTTTAGCTACATTCCTATTCACTACAGCATATGCTAACCATACATCAAACTTTCTATGGGGCTTTGCGGTAAATACTTACAAATGTACAATTCTTTAGTTATGCATATTTACTGCTACTATTTTAGCAAGAAATGAATTGAAATTTCCTTAAAGAAAAGTAGTGTTTGTCAAGTATCTGATAACAAAACTTTTCAGCTCCTCCTGCAAGATATGTCTCTCCTGCTGTTGTCACTGTTAATTTAGAGCGAACTTGCGTGGGTTGAGCTCCAACTGCATATTCATTCAGGCTTATTACACCACAGAGCAGTGAGTCATGACTGGGGCTGATAAAGGCAGATGCTGTACTTTCCTTTCTGTACTGAGATTAGTTTACATTTTAATTATGTTTTGACAGAATAGGTGGCCTTTCATTAGCGTTACAGGGCTGCAACATCACCCGAAGGTGGAACCAGCGCAGTTTCCATCACATGTGGGTTTCCTTTGATACTGCCTTGGCAGCGCCGGGAAGGAACCGCATTCTGCATTCAGGTCGTAAAGGAGCAACCCCGTTGGGCTCCACGGGGCTCCGCTTCTGAGAGCCGACCGGCACTTCCTCCTTCCCATTAAGGCAGAAAGGGGTGAAAAATGCAATCTAAGCATCTGTGCAGGTTATTCATATGCAGACCGTGCTGTGGATAGATGCTGGAGCAGTCACTCGCCTCGGCTGCTGAGCAGCGTTGGGTCATCAGGTGCAAGAACTGGTAGAAACTTGCTGATATATCACCAGGAAGACAAGAAGTGCAGCAGAACTGGTGTGATAGGGAGAACTATTTGCTGTTACAGACAAGTAACAGTACCTCTTCCTCTAGATCCACAGAGAAAGGAAGTGTGGTGCTCAGAAACCTTTCCCTCCCCTCACTACTCTTACTGCAATGCGCCTTCATGTTATTTTTTCTGGGGGTTGCTTTAACCCTAAATGATCACAGAAGTCCAGCTCCACCCGATCATCCTCGCAGACTGCTGCAAAGAGCTCTAAAAGCAGCTTAGGATTGTTTCCAGAGAGAGGAATGGTTGGCAGCATACATAGATCCCAGCTTTACAAATCCCAACTAGCTTAATTAATAAAACCCCCACAAAAATCTTGTTCTGTTTTCCACATGTTCAATGTAAATATCTGTACCCTTATACTTGTATGGGATTTTCCTGCTGAATAATGCTATTTTTCATCTTCCAATAAACTTGTTAAATACATGAAACATAGACACTTTTGGTAAGGCTCAGGGATTCAGACAGGGGTACAACACAAGGCACAAAATTATTTTCCTTTATATTATACTACAATTTAAACTACATTTGATTAGATTGGATTTAGAGCCAAACAATATGTGAGTTAAAAATCCATTTTATAAAAATCATATTCAATGCATCACTCATTCAGGTAAATCTTGCTCTTATGAAATAATCTGCCATCTGTTGGATGCGTTATTAATAACTTTGGATTTGGGGTGTGATTTTTAACAATCGGTTGCATTGAGTAAAATCACAGCAGAAATTCCCCGACGCAACCTAAACTACAAGCTAGACAATGGAAATCTGCATCTAACATTTGTCAAGTTGGACACGGGCCTTCTATTGTCTGGCTGTCTGCACAAAGTTTGTGCTAGGCATGATTCAAAGCCTGTTTGTTACCAACTGGACTATCTGCAAAGCAGATTCTTTTTAAAGTATGCCTTAAAGTTTAAATAAGAAATGTGACTGAATTGGAAACAACACTGCGTTTGCATGAAAGGTTTGTAACAATGCAAATTACAGACCTTTTCAAAGTGCAGTAGTTGCCAATTAAAATAAAAATTCTGTATGTTCAAAAACACCAAATGGTTTTCATTCTGAGAATGAACTGATACATTAAATGAGAGAGAAATTACACAAACAAACTCTGCTCTCCTGAGATCCTGTAAACGAGCTAATGCAGAAGAGCTACAGGAGTCTAACATGAAAAATGCAGCAGGGCAGTGCACTGAAGGCTATACTGTGGACCCTTAGCTTCTCCCATCTTGCTCAGTGTTTCTTGTAGGACGTTAAAAGGCTGAGAGAGGGAGCAGTATGTTGGAAAGAACAAATATTTTAAATTCACGATGATATATATGTAAGAGAAAAATATTTGGAATACCTCTAAGGAAAATAGGAGCTGCATGCTTTTCTTCAGTTGTCAAAAAAGAAAAAGTTGAACAGTAGCCCCCTAAAAATGGGGAAAGATGAATTACTGCAGAGGGAGTACATAATGCTGAAGGGGGAAAGTATCTGCAGGAAAAATCTGTACAATCACAGAAATAAAACCCCACATAATTAGCATGTGCCTTTACTTGGACTTGACACTTGAGACAACATCAAACTCAAAATTAACATGAGAAATSAAAGGCAATCTTGTTGCCTAATGAGAAAAAATGTGCAAATGAATGACCAGTCAGGTATCAGGAAAAACAGGGAAGATTTTCATCTGTTATTTATGCAAGAGTTATGAACCAATGACAGATGAAAGCTTCAGCGATTTTTTATTCTCTAAAAAGGCTTGTACACTCTTTTCTATACCCACTGTCCCCACACAGAAAACACGGCTAACCCTACTGACAAAATGGGAAGAGAGCCTGCTTCAAAATAACCTGTTGACATATGGAGAATGATGGAAACAAATGCTGCCGAGAAGTAAGCAGAAGGAACATCTGAAATGAATCATTTCAGGGCTGAGCATATGTAGGTGGATCAGGCCAAATTAGACTTTGCTAAAGGGGAAAAAACCCTTTGGGAAAATAAAGGAGAAAGCAGAATGAGATAATTGTTAGGAAAGATAGTACTGTAATACTTAGGGGGAATGGGAATACTTCAGCTTACAAAGCAAAAGGCAAATTTATGTAGGCAGGATAAAATCTTCATCTGGGCAAAAGATCTACTAACTCTTTCTCTTGATTTAATTGCAATTCTATTAGATGATACTTTTTAAAGCATATCCTAGTTAAGCTTATGCAGCCTGTTTACAAGATGTATAGACTTACGAAAGGATTTACAAATACACATCATTTGCCAAAACTGTAAATTCAAAACATATTGTGCTGCATACAGGAATCATTCAGTCACCTGTGCTATTAGCTTGACTAGGTGATTGCTCGTGCAACGCTATAGCAGTTCCTGGTTGCATATCACGAGTGACCACCAGAACGGCTGAAACCCCCAATGCCTTCAGCACCAGCACAGCAGTACTGTATTTGACTACAGATTAAAAGATTTCCCTTCTGCAGTAACCTCTGCAATAAATTGCAAGAAAACTGACCTAATTTTAGTTTCTAAAAATTCTTGAGTTATTCTGAGAAAAAAATATTGGCTGAGTATATATAGACATGGATATATTGATATGTAGATTTTTTTTATCCGTGCAAATTTACTCGCAAGGTACCAGCTAATATGAAATTTATCAGAAGACACAGGATTTTGTATTGTTTTTGTTCAGTGTAGCTGAACTGTATCATTTTTTCATGAAGTTTTATGTAGAGATTAGGCCAACTTCAAATGAACTGTGCAGAATAATTTACCGAGTTGAAGCAGCAAATTGGTGCAAATGACACAAATACAGAACCTCCTAAGAATCCAGTTTGAATCACTGCATCTGGTTTCCAGAATAGTGTGCTCTGAAAACCAATAAGGTTCTCCTTATAGTGTTATTTCTCATAAATTCTCTGAAATTTGTTTAGTAAATTCCTTTCATATTGGGCCTAAACATTTATGATGTCTGTAATGTCTCCAGGAAAGCCATGATCCTATTAATCAATGTCATTTCAAAGAGGTTCTGCTTATATCAGGTATATGAAATCTTTCTAAAAAGTTGACTAACAAGTCAAAGATGAATAAGTATATTATTTTATTTATCTCTTTAAACATTGGTTGGAAAGTGGCTGCCTTCTAACTTGTTAATAAAAAGTCCTCCAAAAGATATAAAAAAGACATGCAATTTAAAATAGTTATCCAAAAATGTAATTATTTTTTACTCTTGCAGGTTGAGATATATAGGCAGCATATGACACCAAACAAAAACCTCTGAAATGAATGGAATTAACTCTCATTTTCCAGACATGAAGTATCTGCTGCAGCCCTGATCTTTTCTGACATCTTGAAACGTAGAATTTTTATCTAGTGGACTCTTGAACTCTGCTATCTGCCAAGAAGAAACTTGGTCCTTCGAGTTTTCTTTCATTCTAGACTAAGATCTCTAGATGTTATCTAGCTAGAATCATATCCTTATCCACCCTTTGGAAATCTGGATAACAGATTTCAGGAAGGTGTCTGGTGCCAATTTTGTTATTACAATGTGAATTATAACCATCTGAGCCATCTGCGCCAGTTATAAATCCTAAATATCAGATATTCTTTTTCTTTGAGATTTTTTTTCCACCTGCATCATCGCACAAGCATAAAGTGCACCAGTTTTGCTGAGCTTTTCCGTGAAATGAAGAAGTTACTCCACACATGCATTAACTCTCACTTCAAAATATCCAGGACTTGTCACACTGCCTAATTTTCTGGTAAAGTGTGAATCACACTTTTGCAGCATGTGATAGTTGTAAGCCTTCCCTTTTGGACTAGATTTTCCAGGTCTGATGTAGTCTTTGATCCAATAAAAAATATTGTTCCTCTTGGTGGTCTGCCGTGAGATTTTCAGAGACCTCCGCCTCGTAGCAGCAGTAGGCTTCTACAAAGCTGCAATTAGACCTTGCTCAGCATTGTTTGAAATGATTGATTCAGCATATTTCAAAGCCAGGCTGGCTCCAGTAGGAATGGATATTCACTCTTCATCAAAATCTGTACAAATGCAGCTTTTTTCCACAGAGGATCATTCAGATGATCATAGCCCATTGTCTTGAATAGGTATTATGGTCATTAACTTGCTTCTAAACATCTGCATCAGACCTTTGCTAGATCACAGGAGAGAATGACTACCTAAGTTTGCTGGAACATACATACTTTCAGATGCGCATGATACCAAGGCTTAGGTATTTATTTCCACCTGAAAAATCAGTCATGTCTGCAAAACCCCATGCAAAATCACTAGTACTGCACAGCCATGTGGAAGCATTTTTGTAATGAGAGGAGTATTTTAGGGAATGAGTGAGCAGTAGACAGCAGTCAGACCAAAGTCAGCTCCATAGTGCAATACTTTGTTCAGAAACAGAGATGACAAATAATCAAAATTTATATATGCTTAAGTAAGGTAATGATGTGTCCTATACTACCAAATAGTAGTTTCCAAAACTCCAAACTTACTCTTTTTTTAAAATAAAGTGTTCTTTCTTATTTCTTGAACAGGCAACACTGCTCTTCTCTGTACCCAGATGGAACATTAAGACATGCAACATGGTGTTGGACTGCTTTGAAAAGTACTTTTTAACTTGAACAGTGTGTCTAAAAACTTTAAGCTCCCCTAAAAATGAGGCAAGAATATAAGTTATATCTGTCCAAGGAAATCCTAGCTTGCAAACCAGCTTTGCTTGCAAAATTTTTGTGGGATGATACCCAATGAGCTCACATTGGAATAGAGTTTAGACCAGGGCTGCTCCAAAATACATTAGTGTGATGAATTCTAAATGACTGGTTTGTCGGTTGTTGTTGCATTATTTCTGATGAACATGGTTTTCCAGCAATATTTACTGTTCCTTTACTAACGTGCTAGGTGAGCATCTCATTTTAAGTCTTCAGAGTAAATCTTTATACCTAAGAAATCATTTTCTCTTACCTTTCTCCAGACCTCACCAACAGATATTAAGTTTTCATCATTCAGTGTTGTTATTTCTCTTACATGGTCATTTGTTTCTTTTGCTATTTTATTATGGCAATACCTCTATATACAGTACATGGCAGCAACACCCTGTTATGATGGCTACTGTAAAAATATACTGTCACAGTTCCTAATCCAAAGTGGTTTTGATTTAAAAAGGACAAAGGCAGAGAGTAGGAAAAGTTATTTAAGCAATAAAGGTAAGCTTCATGCATTGTACACATTTGCATCTGTGGATTGCCAGAGTTTCGATGACTCCTTGTGGTTGCAAGGAAAGAGATGAAGAACATTAGACAAGTAAAAAATACGAAGGGACAGAGGAGGGAATCAGGTGCTGGAGAATGGGAAGCGGAGTGGACAGAGTGAATGAGACTGAGCAGCTGAAAGAGAGCAGCTGAGGAGAAGAAACATCCAACAACCAAGGTCAGTGGCACAAATGTTGAAAAAATACAGAGGTTTTTCATGCCCAGAGGCATTAAACCATGGAGTAGTAATGCAATGCTACATTTGCAATGCAAATGGAAGGATCTTTCAGGCAACACGAACYGACAAAATGTGCAATGAATGACTGGTAAGCAGAAACATGTCTGTTTATTTTCCACATTGTAGTCTCCATATCGATGTCATCCTTTAGCTCTCTCAGTGGAAGCACAACCATGCAGCTGATGCTCTGTGTCCTGCATTCTCACAGTTTGACTGTATCTCAGGAGGATGCTCGCCTGAACTTCTTGCATTTCTTGCAGTTCTGCTTTTAAGACATTGTGCTGTTAATGTTTCATCCAGGAATTTTTTTTTTTATAAATCTCTCACGTACTTTCAGCAAATGCTTGTGTACATTGGCTGGCTTCCTGGAATAGTTTTAAATATGTTCCTTCCGAAGGGCATCTCCTTACCATTTAAAATGTGTCTTATAACAATAAAACTGCAATCTCAACTCTTACCTTCCTAAAGTATCAAATGTTTATCTCACTTTATTGATGGGTAAATCCCAAAAGGGCAATTCCAGAAGGCCCAGCTAGCTCTAGAATTATTTAAGAGATCGTTAATGTAGCATTGGTCGCTAAGATCTGCCACCTTACTTTCCAATTAAAATGTGTGTTTCAAATTTGTTCTTCCTGGTTAGACATAACTGAACTACAGTTACTGCATGACAACAACCTGGAAATCTTCCAGCTTTCACTCATCCGTTGGAAGACTAATTATATTGTATTAAAAGACATATTTAAGTAATGCAAAATGGGCCCCTATAAAGTCTGTCATCATTATCAGAGTCCGTATTTCATATTAAGTGTTTAACCCCATTCCATTGTTCGTCAAAATCAAACACGTGAACAAAATGGCCTGCTGTCCAATGATTCATTTCCTTTTAAATGAACCCATTGAAATGCCAGCATGCAGGTTAGTTCAGCAAACATCCCTTCTGGTGACAGCCAGCCTCCCCCTGATATCTCTGCTTTTACTCATCAAATGCTTTGTTCATTCACAGCTTTCTGGACGCAGTTATTTAAATCACACCAACTTGGTTGCCAGTGGGTTGGCAGCTCGTCCGCCTTCTCGCAGAGGTCTGCCAGGCTCACTCCAGGGGAGCCTGGARAGCAGCCCTTGCCGGAGGCTCTGCGGTATTAACCGCTGGAGGCTTCTGGGGCCGAGGCATGGAGCAAGAGAAATCTCCTGCAGGCAAATGGTAGGTTGTCCATGAGGTATCCTGTAGGTGGAAGGCAGCTGAATCATGGCCCGTACTGTGATTATGACTGCTTTCACAGCTGCCTGTAAATAGGACTTGAGATATAACCGAAAGATCCCTAGCGGAGATGATCTCTGATGCAGATGCATACAAGTAGACAACCAGAATAATATTACACCTCATTGCAGCCGGGACTTTGGAGCACTCTCAAAATGATCAGACTTACTGCTATGTACTGTCTAGCTCACACTCCCATTTCCTGCTTTATTGAGGAGCATCTGGGAAAGTGGCCAGGAACAAGCTGGTTTCTCCAAAAGAGACATTCAGGGAGCTCACTCTGGCTGCCAGCTTCCTCAAGGGCTCCTGAGACGCAGGCAGGAAGAGGGCTGAAGGTTGCATACCTTGCTGCAGCCCTCTCCCACATAACACCTTTCCTGAAGGCTCCTCAACCCCCTCTCAGCATCTGTCCAAATGTGCACTCATCACATTCCTGGGTCGGGTGTAGTGCCCCCAGGAGTAGGAGTTCTAAAACTAAACCATTCAGCAGAGGCCTTTTAAAATCCAAATTACATGAAAATAAAAGGGCTGAATCTTGGAAATCCCAAGCCCAAGTAGAAAACATGGAGCGGTTGAGGTTTCAGCCTCCTGTCCAAATCCTTTCCATGGTAACCCCATTCACGGGGGAGCTGTGTTTCAGCAGACCCCCAATTGCTCTTGCTCCATTTCTCCGGTGGCAGCGAGCGTGGGTTCATATGTGTATTGGGTTTGCGTGGCAAGGTTTTGATAGTGGGGAGGCTACAGGGGTGGCTTCTGTGAGAAGCTGCTGGAAGCTCCCCCTATGTCTGATAGAGCCAATGCCAGCCGGCTCTAAGACGGACCTGCCGCTGGCCAAGGCCGAGCCAATCAGCGGTGGTGGTAGCGCCTCTGTGATAACATATTTAAGAAGGGGGAAAAAAAACCTGCACAACACCAGCAGCAGTCAGAAGAGAGAGGATTGAGAATATGTGAGAGAAACAGCCCTGCAGACACCACGGTCAGTGAAGAAGGAGGGGGAGAAGGTGCCCCAGGCGCCGGAGCAGAGATTCCCCTGCAGCCTGTGGTGAAGACCATGGTGAGGCAGGCTGTCCCCCTGCAGCCCATGGAGGTCCACGATGGAGCAGATATCCACCTGCAGCCCATGGAGGACCCCACACCGGAGCAGGTGGATGCCCGAAGGAGGCTGTGACCCTGTGGGAAGCCCATGCCGCAGCAGGTGGATGACTGAAAGAGGCTGTGACCCTGTGGGAAGCCCACGCTGGAGCAGGCTCCTGGCAGGACCTGTGGACCCATGGAGAGAGAAGCCCACACTGGAGCAGGGTTGCTGGCAGGACTTGTGACCCCATGGGGGACCCACGCTGGAGCAGTCTGTTCCTGAAGGACTGCACCCCACGGAAGGGACCCACACTGGAGCAGTTTGTGAAGAACTGCAGCCCATGGGAAGGACTCATGTTGGAGAAGTTCGTGGAGGACTGTCTTCCGTGGGAGGGACCCCACGCTGGAGCAGGGGAAGAGCATGAGGAGTCTTCCCCCTCAGGAGGAAGGAGCAGCAGAGACAACGTGCGATGAACTGACCGTGACCCCCATTTCCGGTCCCCGTGCGCCGCTCGGGGGGAGGAGGTAGAGAAAATCAGGAGTGAAGCTGAACCTGGGAAGAAGGGAGGGGTGGGGGGAAGGTGTTTTAAGATTTAGTTTTTATTTTCTCATTACCCTACTCTGATTTGATTGGTAATAAATGAAGTTAATTTCCCCAAGTCGAGTCTGTTTTGCCCGTGATGGTAACTGGTGAATGATCTCTCCCTGTCCTTGTCTTGACCCACAAGCTTTTTGTTATATTTTCTCTCCCCTGTCCAGCTGAGGAGGGGGAGTGATAGAGCGGCTTGGTGGGCACCCGGCATCCAGGCAGGGTCAACCCACCACAATATGCACAGCCCAGCCATAGGCAGGAGGAGCCTACCAGACATCAGCTCTCCTGGCCACACCACCTGCAGGACATCACCTTTCAGGGTAACTCAGGTAAAAGTTAACTTGCAATGAAGTCTGCAGCTACTAATCAATCCCCCACTTTAGGCACTCCATTTGTACTTTGTAGGCACACATTTCAGGTCTATTGCAGCTACCAGGATGAAACTTTTTAAAAAAAAAAGCTGTCAAAAAGCTACCTCTGAATATGGTCAAACCTAAAGAAGTATCATAGTTGTAAGTGCTTGTTACAGAGCTAAAACACCTCAATCAAGAATAATTCTTTCCTATGTTGAGACTGTGCTTTCAGAGTTTGCCAGCTGCCTTGTCCTGGGAAAACGCGGCTCCTGGCTAGAAAGGAGTCACTGGTGCACTTGAGCCCATCAGTGGCTTTGGAAACTATGGCCCAGGTCTCTTACTGGCAGCAGACGGGGTGGAAGTCACAGCAGTGGCTGCACCACTGCTCATTTATTCACAGCGGCTCCTTCAAACAGAGACAAGGTAATACATTATGCTCATGCAAGAAATCTAGGGTTACTTACAGCAAGGTCTAGTAATGCAGCCAGGGAAGGACGCACATGTGGATCTCACTAGCAGGAGGAGGTGAGCTTCCTGCAAGCCTCATCAAAGGAAGAGAAATCACACGATGTGATACTTATTAGACTCGTGCTCTGTGAAACAAGAAAACACATACGCTCTGTACTCAGCTTGGTGAATGATGTGTGTGAGCAGAAACAACTGTGCTGCAGCTCCTCGGTGTCTGCTCACCAGGACTCTGTTCAACACGAGATGATAACAAGCTAATAGGTATTTCCTGCTTAACAATTACATGAATAAAAAGCAGTGCAGCACATGCCAGACATCAGCAAAATGTGGCCAGCTCCCAGTCCGGGAAATACACCCTAGCAACAGATCATAAACCAAACACAGGAGCAGCAACACTGGTGACCAGAGAGAGACAAAAGCTTGTGTAAGTAATGGAGACAGTTTGTGTACTCATGTGACAGTCAACCTTCAAGATGGCAAGTATCTCCTCTGCAGCTATCAAACCACCTGACTGAAAACCAAGTGCAGGAAAACACCCAGGTTTGGTTTTTTTTTTTTTTTTCTTCTTTTCCAGGGAGAAGGATTATTATGAGATACTCCAAGTCCAAATGACTACATATGGGAGAAAACAGCTGTACCAAGAAAAACAGATAGCTTCCTCTCAGCCCCAAACCAACTGGCCCAGCACATGCTGTAATAGCATCCCAGTTCTACCATCATGATTTATTTTTTTGTATTTTCACTACATCAAAGAAGTGATTTAAGAGGTAACACTTGCTGGAGTGATTGCTGCCAGAGAACGTACTGAGTCCTCTCCCTTGGACTGACACTAACCGAAGCTGTGGCAGAACCTAAAGCAGTATTTTTGAGAGATATGAGTCACCTCCTTTATGGCTGTCCGGTGAAAATGATTGGGATGCTAAATGTCATTAACTTGTCACTGCTTAAATTCTGCAAAACGGCAGAGGGGAGATGACAGGTAGGGATGGAGGAACAATCACTGTCCTGACACTGCCATGTAGAGAGAAGAGAAAGCTCCGTTCTGGGTCTGTGAATAGCTTCAGTTGAAAAAGTTTGAACATTTTATTTCAAGAGACTAAAAAAAAAATTTTGATATTTCATTTTGAAATGGCATATTTCCTTTTGGAATCAACCTATATCTTACAGAAAAGAAAAACATGTGGAGCACATCCGTAGGAAACCCAAGCAGTATTACAAAATGTTGCACTTTGGGTCTGAAAAAAAAATAATTACTATGCATCTTTACATTGACATGCCTGAAATTATACTGGCTATTAATTTTGCTTGGGAAAAAAAGAGAGAGTCCTGAATATTTTTCAGGTTAAGCTCAACTGGAAAAATTCTTTCAACCATTTCCTTCCAATTTAGCTTAAAAGTCCAGTGTTCCCCTGGTTTTAACGGAGACCTGAACGACTGAGTGTAGTGACATGTCATCCAAGGTGTGCAGATTTGGAAATGTTGTTTTTCCCCATTTTTTTGCACCTGATCTTTGCCCAGCAAAAAAAAAAAAACAAACCAGCAGACCTTACGGCCTCCCCAGTGCAAGGAGCAGCGTGCGGGCTCCCCGGCCAAGCCCAGTGACATGACTCAGTCTGGGGAGCCAAACTCTTTGTCCCCGTCCCTCCTGCCCACACCGCCACCTGGGGCTGGTGCCTGAGCTGGGCAGCTCCGTGCAGGGGGCCCGTGAGCAAACAGGGGAGCAGGCCAAGGTGGGGTCAGCCCCCAGCTTCCTCTCCAGGAGCAGACGGAGCAGCAGGTCTCAGCGAGGGGGAGCAGCGGCAGCGGGGCACAGCGGAGCCATCTTGACCTACCAGGGCTGCACCGTCCACCCTGTGTCAGGGCTCCTGGACAGGACCGTGTTTGGAAAGTGAGCCTGATGGACCACCACTATCTTTCCTCCTCCCTCAACAGCTAAAACTGCAATGTTAAAAAGGACAATGAAGAAGAAAGTAAGGAAAATAGCAAAACAAGCAAGCAAGAGCAACCAGAAACGAGCTGATGTTCTCTGATCAGTCAGGAGGATCCCCGACCACCAGATTTTGCTATGCTCTGCATTCAGGTGTCCAGCTCCTCCTCTTGTGCTCTCTGGTCAGAAACACAGCCTGTGGGGAGGTCCCCAGTGGGACAGTGCAAGGACACTGCTGAAGTTACCAAAACGTGACTTTGGAGACCAGAACCCGCCATTGGCTCCCTCATAAGCTTACGAGTGGCTGCAGGCAGTTTCCCAGGTCCCATTTCATTAAAGTAATTCCCCAGGAGCTGATCTTAATTACTTCAGTGGGATTCACATATGTTCTTAAGTATTTTCCTGAATCAGGACCTTAATTGTTCTGTGCCTTTGCTCCCCATCTGCAAGATAGGTTTAACGTTTGCTTTCTTTCACTCTCTGACTGTTTAGATTTATGTTCTTCCAGTCAAAGCCTGTCTCACAGTCCCTCTCTGCTCAGCACTTTGTCCGATAAGGCTGTGGTTTCACTCGAGCTATTATGGGACCTTGTCACATTTCACGCTTGCAGAAGCCACGCTCCAAAACCTGGTGGCCTTTGTGAGGCTTTTGTGTCTCTAACAGCAGTAAAGTAAGTTGCTTGTTGATTTGGGAGCAAAGCAGCAAGAAGTATTTCTTACTTTAACTCCATCACAAATAGAATAATTACATGGCACTTTGAGACAATTTGCTAAAGATGCTCACACATTTCAAGAGGGTAAAATTACTTTATCCAAAGCAATTACAAAATAGCTAATTAGTGAAACTGACTGTGAGCTCTTACAAATGTGTTATGTGGAGATGTTGCTTCTAATGTCAGACAACAAGCCTCCGGTTTATGAGTTATTTTCAGGTAATGAAGAAACTCTTCCAATGCAATAAATATGTTGTTTTCAACTGAGACTTTCTTAGCCAAGATGTGCATAGATCCCCAAATTAATGTCTGTRTTCCTGCCACGTGCCTTCCCTACAGCCTCATCGCACCATAACTTTGTCTTTGTCAGGTGAGTAGCAACATAATTACTGGAGCAGCTGGGCAGCAGCTTCACGTGAGGAAGGGCAGCCAGGACATTAGCACACTTGTCATAAAACAGACTTCGGATACCTCCCGGGTGAATGCGCTCGCTGCTGCGCTCTCCCCAGAGGAACTTCACTGCGTACTCCAGGACCAGTGGCCACAGAAAGCAGCTTTGAAAGAGCTTTCTAATTCTGATATAAGGATTAATCTCCAATTAATTCCTCCTGTCATCTCCCTGCAAGCTGACAAAAGACCTGTGGGGAAAAAAACAGTTATCTTGGCCCAGCTGGTTGTTAGGTGGTTTGCCGTGTGAGACAGTGGGATCTGTGAAAACAGAAGAGATTGCGTTTCAGTGATTCATGATTAGATTCCACTAGCTGATAAAAAATGAACAGATTATGGACAATATGTCTTTCACAAAAACGCTTCTTTAAAATTCTATGGGGAGAACAATCACGTGTGAAGAAAAATGCAGTTTCTGGGTTGTTGGAGTTTCCCTTTTATTTTCAGACAAAAGGTATCCATTATGTATGAAGTAATTGTTGCAGGCTGTGAAATTAGTGTTAAACATAAATGATGGACAGGAGTGACATAGCTTTACAGAGTTAATAAAACACAAACCAGAGATAAAGTGAGTCCCTGGGTTTTTTTTGTTGGAGAGCTGTTAAAGCAATTGCTTGCAGAACATTACACCTCAGTGTAAACCTAGGGACATTTTGCAATTAATAACTTTTATAAAAAAATCCAGACTGTGAATTTAGCATAGAATTTTAAACCATCTGTGCATTGTCACTCTAACACTGAGATCTCACTTATTTGTGTGTTTTACCCATATGATCTGATGTAAGCGGGAATAGGAAGGAAACACTAAAGACTCCATTAAAATCGGAGATAACACAGGTAAGCGTTTCATTCTCGTAAGTATAAAATTTCTTTCATTTTGTTTTAAAACCACATCCACATTTAGGTTCCTCTTAATCTGTGTCATAAAAGTTAGAATTTATGTTTATAAAGACACAATAGCTTAGATATTTTGTACATTAAGCTTCACAAAGCGGAAAAATGAACAATTTATTCCTTCTGCCCATATGACTAGGGAAGAAACTATGCAATATACAGATGTGTTTTTTAGGTATAGCTTATGTTTTACAAGTTCACTTGTTTTTTGGATTGACCTTTCTCTTATAAATGAATGAAACTAGCAAATCTGTTTCAAAACCAAAAGCCTTCATTTGGCCATCTCTTACTCTATGCAGGTCTTTGATAGCACTGTGTTAATGCCATAACTGAAATGCAAAAGCATTATGCAAATCTGATATACACATATATAACAAACTCATGTTCTTAATAAGTGAGGACTCCAAATGTGACCCCCACATTTCTGAATATCCAAATTATAAGTAGGTGAGAGATCTGAGGTGAATTCGGTATATAAAAATGGAATGAGGTGAACTAAAACCACAGATTGCTAACTGTTACATGTTAGCCCTTACCATTGACATCTCCCTTTGCTGTTTCAGCCATTGCTCCAAGCAGTAATGTAATAATGTTGCCTCCATTAAAACATTCGGTTACCTTGGATAGACTCTGGACTTGCTTACAGTTTGTATGTCTTAGACCAGAAGGGAATGATTTTTGCAACCTGCCTGCTGTTTTCAAAAAGAAGACCTCACTCCATATTTTTAAGTGCCTCAGGCAGCCTTTTTTTTAGTATTTGGCTAATCAATTTATTTAAGACTCTTCAGTGATGATACATAATTAGCTACATATTTCCAGATACACTACTAACCTCTCTCTTAAAATCTTTTGCAAGGAGCTGACCTTCACACCTGTCACAGTTACAGCTGCATTAAGTAGCATAGCTCATCCCTACTGACAGCCACAGCATGATTTCCAAGGAAGACAGGTTGACTGGTGGGCATCAACAGCAAACTATGGTCTGGAGGATTTTCCTCCCTGTTTTCTTACTGTCTTGGCAGTTTTTTTAACTAGCTGTTGATAAGAAGCAATAAATCTACTCAAGTGCTGACAGGGATAATCCAGACAATTGTTGCTCTCTGACTGAGGTAGAACAGGTTTTCTTTGGTTTGTTTATTTGTCGAACATAATCTAACACTTATCCCCTTCTGCATGTGAGAAATTTATTATGTGTTCCCCTCTGGCAGATGTTTGAGACAATGTCATCCTACATGAAAGCTGTATATTTGGAGATGCAGCAGAGTCCAGACTTGGTAATCACCATTAATCTCTGTGTCAGCCTGTGTTTTATGTGCCTGCTCCAACATAATGGATACTCTTTCACCCAGATGGGAGGCCCGGGAGGCATTGTGTGTCTAGGAGTCCTCTTAACCCTAGAACATCACTAAATCACAGAGATGCTATACCTGCTAGGTCTTCCCTGTCAGTCCTGGAAAAGATATAGCATATGCTGGTCTCACTAGGCTAGCGTTCCTGATGCCCTCTCCATAACTAAGACTATCTCTTTCCAACCCCTTTTCAGGTGGCCCCATCATGAGAAGGGTAGCTGGTAGCTGGAGAAAGCATGTCCCTGTGCCTTAGCCCTGGGCAGCAGATGCACACCTTGCGTGTTCCCTCCTCAACACCTGTGTAAAAGCTGGGATTAACAAAACTCTTAGACTGAATGGTTTATGTTCAACAGATACATCATTGCAATGGTGTATGATCATGCAAGTACAACAGACTGTATATAACGAGTAAACTTAAAAATTACTTCAAGATTCTGGACATTTTGTGTACAACAAAGGTAAGTAAAGTTGTCCTCTACCATTTCTAAAGGTATAGATCCATTCTTGTGCTCTTGTGGTCATTATCTGTTGGAATTAAACTTGTTACCTCGTGACCTTATTTGAGTTCATTGCCAAACCTGACCATCTTTGTGTCCTTCTGCTGCTCCATCCTATTTTTGTTTCCCACCCCTCATCAAAATGTGCTACCATAGGATGCAAACAGCTGAAAATATTTAAGCAGTAGTACCCAAACTGCACATGCCTCTGACAAGATAATTAACTACAATGACAGCTGAACGCTGAGGAGAGGCACAAAAATAAAGATGGCAGTCTTTGACTTGTACGGGAAATAAGAAACATTTGTTGCTTTCATTTCTAAGGATTAGAAAACATTCTCAAATATTTTGGAAAGAAAGGCTGTTATTTCTTGGAGGGTGATATTGTCTCTTCATTCTAGGAGATTGACTGTGCTGGGGGAAATCTCATGGAAGGAGAGACTGCCTGATGGTGAGAAGCCATTCAGCCCGTAAGACCTCACTGCCAGTTTAAAATCTAAAAATGGATTTCCCCAAGTGCCCTGTTGGCTGCTAACCTCTTCTTTGGTGCCGTCAAAGTGTGTAAGTGTCTGAGTTTTACCAGCAAAGCCCAGAAAGTCTGAATTTCATGCCACTGCACACAAAGAAATTGCCTGGAGGTGTGAGAGCGTTGGGAAGCCAGGTGGGTGGCCACCTCAGCCTGATGCCTATTTGAGGTACATCATGCGCATCCCCCCTGTACTGGACAACCGAGCACCCCCAAACTTGTCTCCCAGGACAGAGGACTGCTCCCTTTCCCTGCTACATAATACCCTGGATTCGAAGGGTTAGAGCATTCACCTGAAACATAGGCAACACAAAGATTTATTACTTTGTAATAAAGGCATAAGTACTAATTGGAAGAATCATTAGTATCCAGGTCTCTCACATCTCTCATAAGAGCTGTCTTCTTAGCTACAGATTCCTGTGGGCTCTGACCCAAGATAGTTATAATGAATGTATAATTAATCCATGCAGAATGAAAGAGGGACTGCAACCTGCACAGCTACAGCCCAGCAGTTAGGAGGTGGCAAAGAAGGGCAGTAGGGAAGATTGAAGGAAAAGGGAGCTTTGAACTTGAGTTCTGCTAAGGAAAGGATGGAAATCTAAATTTTTGCAACAGGAGATGGTGAGAGAGATCTTCTCTGGCTGCGCTTTCTAAGAAGGGCTTGGCAAGAGGTCTAAGCCCTAGGAGAGGCTGCACATTTGAAAACTGCACACTGGTGGAGGGATGTGCTTCCCTGCCGACTCTACTCAGGGATGTGACTCTCCCGAGCCACTCTGTCCTCCACAGCACTTCCCACTGGAGCGACTAAGAACGATGACTCCTCCCTGCTCAGCTTGCAAGCATTCGTGTATTCTGTCTTTGCTGCTGAATCCTCTAGTACGCTGTAAGGAGCCTACGGGTCCAACTTAATCTGTAGATTCCACTACAGCATATTTAACAGCAAGGTGCTGACATACTTCAAATAGCAATGCTGAAGTCTTTTTGAGGAGCTAGCCCAAAACCATAATTTCGCTCATTTTTCTGGTAGGAATGTCTAGTTTTTCAATACCAAAGATTTTTAGCTTAACTTATTTTTTGAACTAGTGATGCTGACATTTAATTTTCCCAATTAGCTTAAGGTGATGTCTGCAGCATGAATTCTTCCCTTTCTCTAACCATCCAAAGCACCATTGAGCCAGTCCTACAAAATTGCACAGTCAGCAGCAAGGCTTAACCCATATGCAAAGGAGTAGCAAAATGCGCACACTACTGTAATAGTTGTTGTCACAGACATGTCATCTCTTCCTAAGCCAACTTTTTTTCTCTGTTTTCTTCTACTGCTTTTCTTCTCTCTCTCTTTGGGATGTGATAAAGAAATGAAGAGAGTTAGAGCACCTGTTCTCTACAAGCTTCTTTCCTTTCTAGGTTAAAACAAGAACAGCTTTATTTTAACTTTCTTTCTAGCTCAGAATAGCAGCCTCAGGCTCCACTACTTTGTCAGGCTGCTCTACAGTGGTCAAAATATCTACTAAAATACACAATTATTTTTTAATGATTTTAGAGCTTGAACTTTATTTTAATAAAGAGTATGGTTTGGCTCCTGGTTTTCACATAAATCAACCGTTATAAATTCCAAGTTCATTTTTATTGGGTATTTTTGTTTTTGCAAATACCACAGTAAAAGCAGCTCAGATATCAGAAACTGCATTCTGTTTCATCACCTTACAAATGCCAACAGCGCATATGGATGTTCCATAAGCTGTTATCACCAAGACATTCGTCTGTAATGGGTTGCCTTGTGAACACAATTTGTGTGTATTTTACTTTCTGAAGTCAGGTGAAGTTCTTTCATCTCAATTCAGATGCGATTTACTGTAAATAACTCTGACGTTGCTAAGAGACAAATTTCAAAACAAGTCTCAACCACAGCAGTGTTAATATTAAAAATCTTAAAGAAAGATGTTCATAGTGTGCAGAACACACTTTAATATCCTCTGATAAGGCCAAGTAACTTTTTGAGGGAAGCTGACTTGCCAACACTGGCAGGTCAGAGGACAGTAGGTCTGACACGTCCCATAGTGTACCTATTGCACATGCTTGAGTGATCCTAGCACTCACAGGAGCTGTTTCTCTGTATGTCTAGCAGTGCAGGCTGCTGAAATCCAGAAAATTGGTGCACTTGAGAGGTCTAGGGAAGGATATCTTTTTTTACACATAAAAATTGCTTTGATGTTTTCATTGTCTTCAAAGACAAGATTAATCTCACTACTAATCCAGGGGATGTTTTGCTGAAATAAGGTTGTTCAACATGAAGTATGGAAATTAGACACTGAAAATACAGTGTAAGAATATGTCTGCTAGATGGAGAAAAATGCCACTAAGATTTCAAGCTGAGGCATTAAATGTTGCTTTTTGGTAAAGAATCTAAAAACAATACTCACTCATTTCATCCCTTTCTCCTCTTCCAACACATATACAACCTTGCCTGACCTTGGAGGGCAAGAAACACAAGGTTGGGAATAAGGAACCACCTTTGCCTGAGTTAGGGTAATGATGTAGATGCTATCCAGGGAGATTCAAACAAGCTTTCTAAAGTTGAACTATTGGAAAAGATGCATGGTGAGTAAGAGATACAGTCTGATGGGAAAGAGAAGAAAAAGATGAGTCAGCTTTCTAGGTGTCTGTGTGAGAGCCTTCAAGTGATACGTGCTTTATCTAACACCATTATAATATGTATTCACACTTCTTTCATGTATCCATTTAAGTATAATGGAATAACTACCTTAGTAGTTATTGAATAGACATGGGCGTGGTTTCAAAAGACACTCATTTTAATTAATCCAAAGGTGCTAATTGGTTCTCAAGAGAATGAGAAATTAACTCCTCTCCAGGGGTTTGGGAGGGTACTGAGGAAGCAGAGCACTGAGAACCGAGGGAGGTTTCCTGAAGTCAGGCTGTGGGCACTTTGAAACTTAACAATCCTGATATACCTCAGTTCTTTTTGGAAGTTGTTGTTCGTGCTTGACCTGCATTGCAAACACAATCCTCTTCACCCTGTTAGTTTCTTCAGAGAGTACAGAGTTTGAACTTCTAAAAGAAAACAGACATTTTAAAATTAACATTAGTGTTAGTGACAGGGCCAGGCAGCTAACATGGATGCTGGCCAAGGGAGGGTGCAGCCGCAGCCACGAGATCTGGGGGGAGTAGGTGCCTTGTCGTGAGAACAAGCACACGGAAAGGCCTTAGTGGAAGATTAAGGGAGCAAAGCAATGAGAAGGAAGAAAATTATAAGAAAGATATAAAGTAGAAAAATGGGAGGATCAGACCACGTTGTCATTATTTTAATTACACTGACTATGATAATAGTAAAATTAATCGGCAGTACATGCAGCTCATGGAGTTTGGATTGGCTTATCCCTACAGACAATGAAGCAGATGAAGAAAAAAGTACCTGTAGTTTTAGAGTGCTCAAATCAGACTACACAAAGTGCCTGAAAAGACACGAGAGGCTGGAAAATTACACCGGCTTTTGCTGCAGCAAGAAACTTCATTTACAGTGTTGTTCAAGTCAGCTGTGAAAAGATGGGAAGTAAATGAACCCAAGTTGTATAATATTGGACAGACCTGCTCTGAGAGACCTTTCGGAGCTTTGGCAAGCTTTGGTGAGCAGGTGCTTCTTGCAGCCTGTTGCCCACAGTTGTAGGATGCCGACTACACTAGTCTTGTGTATCCTTCAGCAAGTGCGCCTCCACCATATGAAATGTTCAGGGTGTTTTTGAATGAACAAGGTTTCATGACAGTAGCAATAGGAATAAAACTAATTACATCTGTTTGATGGTAGGACCTACTTTAAGATAATTTGCAACAAGCTCCCTGGGGAAGTTTTCCCTTTTGAAGTGCTTCTTACTCCAGGGTTCCCTTTTGAAGTAACTCCCCCTCTGGATTGCTTTTGAAGTGCTACTTTTCTTAGGTCTTCCTTGGGTTCTGCTTTGTTGCACCTTTCACATTGGAGGTTCACAGCTGAAGATTAGTGAGTAGAAAGGAAGACTTTTGTTTTAGACCAGTTTCTCTCTCACACCATCAAGAGGAAGGCCTGGCTGCATCTCCCGAGAAGTAGCCATACAGGGAGGATTAAGAAAGCTACTGCAATTCATTAATCTCTTCACTGGCACCAGCTTCACGTCTAAACTGGCCACCATCCAGACTGAGATGCAGAAATGTCTCCAGCTGTCTAAAATGCCTGTTTTGCATGAATGCAGAAGAAACCTTTTTTCCTTTCCTTTCTCCCACCAGCTTAGATATCTGGCCCTCTCCTCTCCTTCCTTGCATGGTATAAGTCTCCACCTGCCACCTGGAAAGCCCTTAATTCTGAGGGAGTTCATAACGCCATTAGCTCTGATGGACAGTTTGGAAACAACACTTTACTCTGGCAGCGAGACATATTCACCACTAGAAAAGTATCAGCTCCCACACCTTCATCCTGACCTGAGCGTTTGCAAATGCTGTGAGCAGAGAGACAGGAAGCAAAGGTTTGAGGCTGCAGGAGGTTTTTAGATGGGATAAAGCTGAGATAAGGACAGGATCAGGAGGCACTCGTTAAGCAGGGCTTAGTAGAAACACAAGAGGTCTACCACTGACCTAAGAGAAGCTTCTCTATCCCCTCAAAGTGCCCTATCAACACATCGCTACATGCTGTGGCAGTGGCCCCCAACATTTATGTATGTCACGCTGCATTGCACATCCCACCAACTCTTCCCCCAGCATTTTGGCCTCAGTGGTTTCCATAATTTGGAAACCACCTTTCTGTGTCCAGGTGAGGTGTCCAGGTGAGATATCCCGGTGTCCAGTTTAGAAGCCTGTATCTACTTGCATCTCCCGGAGTAGCAACCAGCTGTATGAACCGCTGCTTCCCTCCATGACCAGACACTGCTCCTAGCTCCCACTGAAGCTGACCTGGGGCTGGAAGCACTTGACCCTGGGGCTGGAAGCACTTGACACTGGTGCTACCCTGGGGCCAGGGATGAGGGGGCATTTTTGATGTGGCCAGAAATATTTCTGAGGGAGAATTTGGATGCAGTTGCTCATTGCTGTGTTCCCTCCGTGGGCCATATCTGTAAAGAAAGGGCAGGTAAGGAGGCATCGATGCCACAGTGGGATCAATAGTGGGCAGCTGTCTCCTCAAGGCATCATTTCCCTCCCTCTTCCCCCAACCCTGTACAGCAGCACTCCTGAGCCATGCCTCCCTCTTCCTAATGTGGGCATCAGTGTGTGGTACTGACCATCTAACGGGGGTACAGGCCCTGCACCCACAACCACGCACTGTTGTGAGTGACGGGTCTCTTCTGATGCTGGTCCAGAAGGGCAAGGTTAACCATGGAAGTGGACCAACACTGCTGACATCAGGCACTTTGCCAGCTGCCCAGCAAACCAGTCTGAAATAGAAATGCATTTGTTAAAGATGAGGGTATAACTGCTCTTTGAACAAGGTGGTGAACTGACTGCCTGGCAAAACGGCAAGTGATTTGGGGAGCCAGTAATAGCACTTTTCCCAAGTAATTTAGGGGACATGAAATCAGGCTCAGCAGTCTAGATTGTTGGTGTAATAACATGAAAAGTGCATAGCTAGCTAACGTTAATTTAAGAATGCTGTGCTGGCCAAAGTAGATATTTAAAACCTAGAAAATGTTTGCATTTTAACAGGGTGATAATTGAAACAGAAACAAATGTGCCCCACGAGCAAGTCAGTCCAAAAGAAATGAGAGTGGGAAATTTTTTTGGCTCTGCAGAAAATCAGGTTAAATTAAATCAGAATAGCTGAAAATACTGAAACAAATGGTGAAGACACAGTTTGAGCATTATTTAAAATGATATGAGATCAGTGGAAATCCCTCTGAAATACTGTCAACCTCATTATCATACTAGTAAAATAATATTTATGGAAATACTGGGGCCTTTCAAACATAGAAGGATGCTGACAACACCACATTGTGCCTTTGTGTAGGCAGCCTTCCCTTTTTTGCTATGCTGGTATCTTCCATAACTCAGAATTGAGAATCTTCCAGTTCATCTTGCTAGCGATCATATTTAGCACCATTGTAAAATTGCAGATAAGTTGTATCTTTCTACCACCATAATACCTGTTTATTAGGTATTTCTGTGGTTATATGTCATAGAAAGTTTAGACATTCAGACTTGTGTATTCAAACTCAAGCTTTAGTTTCATGTTATGTTTTTCCCAATACCAGTGCTAGTGTGAGAAGAGTATTCCCTCCCTGTCCCTGTTCCTGCCCCTGTCCCTGTCCCTGTCCCTGTCTTCACGCACCCTCACCAGGGTGAATGAAATGTTTGTGGGTCCACAAGGAGGTCAGTGAAGTGATCTGATGTTTTTGGGTTGAGGGGAGTCTGAAAAACATATCACTCTGGCACTGTTGCCAGAGAAAACTTCATATGAATCCATAGCCTTGGAGGTTATTCAACACTTTCCATCAGCATTTGTCAAGCAGGGATACGTGTGTGTTTTATGAATGAATTATCCATTGACAGTGAAATGATAACACTTTCTGGGCCACCCAGGGTGAGGTAGAGTTTCAAAAGCATTTTTGCATATCAAAAGCTAACATTGTATCAAGCAGCTTTTCACTAGCAAGAAGATCATAAATTGATATCCTAATTAAACTAATTATCAAGTCTTTGGGTTACAGGAAATCCCCAGTGTGGCATTTGCATTCGGTCAAATTTCCAGGGAGAGGATGGGTTCACAGGGCTTTGCCCCGAGTACAGGAGCTTGATGTTAGAGGGATTAGGCTGTTTGGGAGCGCAGTTGCATGTGCCTCTGGGCTGGCACACAGCTTGCTGCACAGGGGGAAGGTAGGCTTCACTACCCTCTGTCCTATGCCCACCACCACGCTCCTCCCCGCTCCCTTCCCCAGCCACAGTACCCGCCGGACATTCTGCCAAGCTAAATGACCTCACTGAAACCTCAGACAACTGTTTAGCTTCCTTTCCTCCTTCTGGGATTAGTTTTCTGCTGTTTCAGTGAGTTAAATCAGCTCATGAAAGGCTTCAGCAAGGTCCAGAGCTGGTGTAAGGGATGCACAGATGAGTGGCCAGGGGCAGGCATGGGGATGGGGTATGTGAGGTCAGAGCAGGATCTGCCCTTTGATTCTTTGCACCTGTTTTCCAAATCTAGTAGGCTTTTAAAAATTGTTTCTAGTGTAGCAGAACAAAACTTGGCTTATTTTTTTGCCTCAGTGGGATAACCTGTGAAATGCTAGAATGTCACCCTGCACCAGGAGCGATGAGCAAAGAGGAATCCCTTCGGGAGTGCTTTGTATCCCATGCAAGCCTTGGGTACTAGGGAATTTTCCTGCCACCGAGCTGTGAGGACCTCCTCAGAGGTCTCTAACACTGACAGCCAAGTTGTGGGGAGCAGGCCCTCACCAGGAAGCCTTAGACAAACTCAGTGGCATGAAATCAAATGACAGGGATGAGTAGTGACCCTAAGCATCAGGATCCACCTACCCACTTATGGCACTCCCTGATCAGCTGACAAATTGTTCAAAATGCTGCTGTTGGCCCTCTTACATGCTGTCCTTGGTGTTACTAATACAAGTGGTGCTGGAGCAGTAACAGCAATAGGAAGAGTGACTGCAAATCTTTCTGAATCGCTGGGTAGGACTCACCACCCCTAATTTGAGCCCGTCGGGGGTTAAGTGCCTGGTCTGCGCAATTGCCTTGGCTCCCCCCAGCCACTGGGTGCTACAGGGCCATGGGCTCTTCCACTGACTGTGGAGGGAGCCTTGGGGGGCAAATCAGACTAGATATCTGACAGAGGTGCCAGAGACCATTTCCAGCTGATTCTCACATGTGTTCCCATTCTGCCTCTTCAAAACATCCACACTGCAACACAAGCAAGGATAAGGCAGAACAAACTATGTTTTCTGCCTTTTACGATCATTGACACAGAAGCTGAACCAAGTTACAGTCATCACTTGGACATGGGCAGCTAAGCACTAGATAAAGGCAGAGAGTTTCAAAGCAAAACTAAAAGATCCTGGATCTTTTCCTGATGATGAAATTATTTGAATTTATGAATTCCAGTTATTTCACAAAGTGGTTCAAAATGTATTTTTTATTTGTCTCAAGGCATTGTGAATCAGCCAGGAGCTGACACAGATCCTGAGACACATCACTCACCCTGGCCAGAAAAAAATGCAGAACAAACAACAGAGCTCATAAACCATATCCATTGGGCTCTGGCCAAACAGTGACTGTGATAAGGGAGGTGACTGAGTGGGAAAATTAGTTTGATTAACTTTATCAACAGGAAAGTGAGGAGTGGAAAATCCCCRAACAGGAGAACAAAGGGGCAGAGGTGATAGAGCAGTGGCTTGAAGAGCGAGGCGGCTTTGGGCAAAAAGGAGGAACAAAGGTGCATGCCTTCACAGAGAGGGCTTTTCTCCTCTGCACCATCAGCTGAAGAAACAGAAAACTAGCTGGAGAGGAGGAGGCTCCAGGGAGAGGGCAGGCAGAGAGTGTCTATGTGCTTCAGGGAAAAAGTCATGTGAAGGTTGGGGAGAAGGCGTAGATAAAGGGAGATGAGGGTTACTGGACTTACTGTTGGTTTTCAACCAAAACATCTCTGGATTTTCACAGACGTGCCCACTTTTGTTCGTTTTGTTGTTTTGTTTCCACCCGGAAACCTTGTCAGGAGAAAGAAAGAGCTTTTTGACCTATTAAAGATGTCTGGCTGTGCAAAGAGAAGGAGAAAGAGAAATAATGCTAATGGAGTTGCCAGATTTCCAGAAGTCCCAGACACATGGACATCGTGCACGGCAGATTGACTATGCAGCACATAAAACATGGTGTTGGGGTATCCCAGACACACTGGACTTCTTAAATAGGCCCTGTACGGTTACTCTGAACATGCATTAATCACCAGCACAACTCATGCTCCAGAGTGTGGAGGCATCATGTGCGTGTCCTGGCAGATGTTTGGAGGCTCTTCCAAAGGATGCTCCAGAAAGGTGCAGAATCCCAGGTGTTGCTCTGTTGAGATCTGTTTCTCCTGTGCAGTCTACAGTCAAGTAGCATTGTGCCAGAGTCCTTTGCAGAGGCTGGGTGCCATCACTTACTTACTTCAAATTGCTTCAAATATCATATTGCTTCAAATATCAATCATCTATTATAAGCTAAACTATAAATTAAAACTCCAATGCTAAATTTTTTGGCAAAGAGTATGTTTGCCTACCAAGGGTTCTACAATGGGACTTAGGATGGATAGAGTATTACGGTCCATTTTTATGAGGAGTAAGACACACAATGATTGTGCCCAAGAAGTATAAGAGAGAGGTTAAGAAAAAGGAAAATAAATAGTGCCTCAGTGTATCTGCAAGCATGAGAGCACACAGATCGAGCACTCCCTCAGCAAACAGCAGTCTGACAGATAACTAGGAAGGGAAATTGTATTATGGCTTAGCTAATTGCTTTTCATCACGAAATATTAAATATCTCTTCCTACATATAAGGAGACTGAAGCAAAGAACGGGGAACGGACTCCTCCAAGGTGACCCACTAAGCAAAGCGACAGAGATAAGAATAGACTCTGCCTCCCAAATCCTCACACAGACTAACCTGCAAATATCCATCACTTGTGCGCTCACCTTAGCAAGGCTAAGGACACCTCAAGGTCACTGCGGGGAAACTAAAGGTGACTTGAAAGATAGTACTGTGACTATTGAGGCACAAGGCTCAGGTATTTTTTCAGGGATTGCCATGAAAAAGGAGATCCCAGGATAAACATGTGAAACATGTAAAACAAGAGTGGACTGTAGTGTATCAGCACAAGAAACAAATAGAAGAATATGGAACAATTGTGCTGGAGAGTGTGAACCTGTGTCATGAAGACTTAACGTGCTACAGGGGAAAGCAAGGCACCGTCTGAGGTAAGCTACTGCTCTGACTAAGATGTGCTGTGTCTCAACACCTTTCCCAGGCAGAATCCCCATCTAAGGAGGACAGTGGTACGTGGCCAGTGATGCTGTTGTTTTTTTCAGCCAGTTGCCAGGAAAATATTCTTGTCTTTCACCCTGTACAAATGACCACAGCATTGCAACTACCTCACTTCAGTACTTTTGAAAAGACATTTCACCCCGAGTAGTTCTTAACTGGCCATGCACAAATGTCACATCTGTCCCAGCTCGCATGTTGTTTTCTACAGACAGAGCTTTTTTGACATAGTTCTGGTTATACAGAGAAGGAAATTTTGTGCTCTACCACTGCTGAGAATGAATCCTGGCTTGGGAGACAGTGAATGCTGGATAATTGGTACAAAGCATGACAGAGTGAACAGTAAAAGCAAGAATACATTCAGGACTAAGACAAAAACTAGCAACAAACAGCCAGCAGCAAGCCATAAAGATATGGATGGACACAGTGCTGTCTGCAGTTTACACCTCCGTGGCTCCTGTGATTGTGTGAAGACATCTAAAGTACACGTAGTTGCTCTCTGGTGTTGACAAAATGGATTTTAGACTTAGAGGAATGCAAAAACATCTGAGGAGTGTAAAAGAAAGTCCCAGGTTAAGGCTGGACCTTAAGACACCAAGGACAGCAGAATGACGGAGACCGTGAGCTCCTCAGGACAAACCAGAAAAGTAAATGACCGGGTGAAGCTGGGGCCTCCATCACCTCACAGAAGAAGGAGATGGGGTTTGGAGTCTCCATACTGCTTATCAGATGTGGTGTGCACTGATCTGCAGCCCAGTTCTTTTTCAGTAAACAGATTGCTCAGAAAGCTTGTGACCGCTTACTGCAGTAAGGGAGCGAGATCATTTATTCCAGCGATGTCTTTGCATGCCACCACAAGGATAGCATTCCTGCAGCACAGTCTCTTTGCAATACCATTCTGTTATCAAGCATCATAAATCTTTTTGATGAAGGGTAAGCTATTAAATGTGCAGAGCTTAGCCAGTAATGCACTAAAAGTGTATGGGTGGTGTTCACTGCTTCCTGAGCTCTTTCCCGGGATGCCTGTGTAACCTTTCCGGGTGTCAGCTTTCCTTCAACCTTGCAGTATCTTAGCAGCAAATAAAATATTGCGGAGTGACTTCATTCATTGCCTTTTACCTCTGGGAATCTACGGTGAATTTGTCTCGAGTCTCTAAAGACTGTGTTCTTGGTGGATGGATGGAGAACAGGTGTACTAAACTCACCCTGTTTTCCTTTATGTGCTTTATCCTACAGCTGAAAGTGTTCAGCTTGGAGCTGTATGTCAACATCTCAAACCACGAAAATCTGACAGGTTGGGAATCACACACGCTCCCAGAATAATCAGTTAGCCACAGTGATTATGTATGTGCTGCGGCTGGGAAAGGGACTTACAGGGACAGACTTTGGGAAGTGCAGATGGTCTTCTAGGAATCACTCAAATGCACAGCATTTCATTTTAGCTAGCAGAGCTAGCGCTGAAGAAGGAAGTAATTTTAATGAAGGCTTTGGCTCCGAGAATGTGATCAAATAGTGAGGCCAGAGCCTTAGCCCAATGCATCACCTGATTTACTCTGGTTTTGTCCAAGTGAGTACGCAGCTGGGAATGGACTCGTACCAAGAAGGATGGCAAAAAATAACTTTAAAATGTTTCTTTTAACCTCTTTCAGCTGTTCTTCATTCTTGTGTGAAAACAAATGGATTAGCTTAAAGCACTGGCACTTTCCATTTTAACCTCTTTGTCTTTGCACTGGAATGAAATGGATACAACTGAAAAGTGGTTTCAGAGGAAATTTCTGCCCCTTAGCTATTATTTGCTGAAGTTTAGCACAGCCTTCCATCCACACTGCACACAGGAAGCTCTCCCAGACAGGCTGGCCCTCCGCTGATGCTTGGCTCCTGCTCGCTTAGCAGGCATCAAGAGAGCGGGCAGCAGCACTGGGGTTCGGAGGTTTAGGAGTTTATTTGGCTCTGAATCAGCAGCTAAGCTGGGGCTTAACCAACAGTGTGACCATCCCTTTAGCTTCCAGTGAGCTATGGACGTGTGTCATTAACAGGGATTTGTGTGAGAGTGAGCTGGGCTCTTGCAAATGGAAATGGAAATAAACAACTGTAAGTAAATCTTGGCCAAATGCAAAATAACACAACAGTGCTCAGAAAACCCTGCTTAGAGATCATTTGTTTATTTACTCCCCTCAAAAATTAAAGGAGATGCAACGGGTCCTTTAGAGATTTTTTTCCCAAATTTAGCTTTAAAATTACTTCACCTGAATTAAAAGGGTCCTTGCCTTCACAGTGGGTCAGCTCTTGCCGGGCTGCCAGTCAACGGGCTGTGTGGCTCTGGAGGGGCAGGAAAGGGAAGGAAAACAAGGACGACTCTAAGCCTCCAAGATCAGCTCAGTCTTCAGTATAAAATAGAGGAGCCTGTTCTCCTCCTGATCCTGCTCAGGTGATCGCCAGGGCATAGGAATCACCCACCTTTTTCATCTTGAAATTGAGTGAGCTGGCTGTGGGGATGCACTGTAATTGAGGAGAGGCAGAAAGCCATCACTCTTGTGGTATTTAGAGCCCTCTAGATAAATTTAGATTTCTAGATAAATAATTTAGATTTCTAGATAAAACAACCTAGAGATTTATCTAGAGTAAAATCACCCGTTTAAGTCTGTTAGTCACACACATTTGCCTGACACCTCTCTGATCATCAGTTTGGACAGTGTATTTGTTTTGAAGGGGAACACCAACAATTTCATTTAGAACTAGCCACACTTAATGTAAGAATTAATTACTTACTTAAAAATTTTAAATGGGAGCACTCGTATTGAGTAAAACAAAATCAAAACTAGCACCAATTCTACCTTCACATGGTTTCAATGAAATGCTTTCATAAGTCATCGAGCACAGCCATTGCCCACCTACCTATTGTGGTCTTGTTCCTGCAAGGTCACAGGGCAGTATGTAGACTTTGGGAGGTACCTGCAGGGAGCCCTGAGTGATGTGAGCTGTCTTGTTTCTCCATCTCCATCTAATCTATTGTCCTTCATTCCACTTCCAGCCTGTGTTGTGTCTTTAATGCAGCTGAGAGCAGGGACTGCAAATTTTTAAATGAAGGCCATTCCAAAATTATTTTTGTCTCATTTTTTAAAATACTAACAAACTCTATCAATACTTTAAAAATCCATACCCTTTCATTCTTTGCTTCTTGAATGTTAATTTTCAAGTATGCTGAACTAATATGACAGCATTGCAGCTGTGCAAAAGGAAGATGGTTAAAAATAGCTCTAGCGCTGTATCTGCAAATAACAACCATTCGCTCATCACCTCCACGTCCAGCATGACAGCGCCAGGCCAACCGCATCATTTAAATGCCAGATGCCTTGTGTGAGCGCACGCTTGTGCTGAATGAGGARTAGAGTCCCGGAGGAAAGGGAATCCTGCAGATGAGGGTGGAATTGCACTGTGGGAAGATGAGAGGAGTGATTTGTGCAGGGAAGGTGCCAGTGGGAAAGCAGAGATCGGCACTTGGCGGAGAGCAAAGGCAGACACACAGAGGTGGGGAAGGCGATGTTCACCTACCACAGGCAAGCTCTGACTGGCAAAGGATGGCCAGAGCTGAGGTGCTGGGGTTTTAGTGTCTGTTCCCATGATAGATCCCCCCATGTGCCTCAGGTCTTAGACAACTTCGGGATGTAAAGCTCCCTGTCGAGGTGGCTCAGTGTCTCACAAGTCTGTGACAGGGGAGGGACATGAAATTGTCCCTCCCTAGGCCGAGTCCAGCATCAATAACCACAAGATTATCCTCCCTCTCTACAACAAGAGCTAACAGTCATTTCTTGCTTCACAGCACTGTTAAGTAATTGAATTTTTTAGCAGATGTTCACAAGAATGTTCACGTACATGTAGAAACATATACAGATAACAGAATTGTGTTCATTACATTGCTTGGATATTACACCCTTTTGATGGGCAAATTATTTGGCTTGAGTTTTGTTTTCGTATTTCCTGTCCTTATTGCTCACTGTTCAGGGCATGCCAAAGCTACCACACTGTTTAAAATACTAAAACTTTGAGAGCTGCATGACTTATATCTAATGATCTAGCTAATGATCTAACAAATAGATCATTAAAAAACCCTACTGTACGCATTTGTATTAAGGAGATGGAAATTGCAAGCACGATCATTTGCATTTTTTGTTTTGTCTGAATTGAAAGTATTCCCCCTCCTCCCTCCTCCCTCCTCCTTTTTAAACACCAAAGAAAAAACACATATTATTGTCCAGATATCAGAGAGTAAGGGAAGTTAGCTTCTGGTCAGAACCTGCTTAAAAGATTTATGTCATCAAATACATAAAGACGGAGCTTGGGGCAAGAAAATGATGAGTTGTAGGAAAGGGTTGGTTGTAAGAAAGTGTTAACACATTTATTATAGCTCTAGGGAAAGGTGTACTTTACATTCTTATCAGACCAGCTGTTAAACTATAAAGGCACTAAATTTTGCATCTGGTTTTGAAAACCCAGACAGAGTCACATGATTGACGCAATACTGAGTTGATCAGATCTATTTTTTAACTATAAAATGCCTTGTTACATTTGACATAAAACTGAGGAGTCTGGTCATTATGGCCTACACACAACAGTGGTATTTCGGCTTGTATTAATTTTGTTGTCAAAGATACAGCTGTTGTAGGAAATATTTTGAATTTTTAGTACCATCTGGTGTGCTGAAAGAAGAAGAAGTGCTTTAAAGGTTGGCATAAATCCATTTTATAAGTGGGTAATATTGGTGCTTTGAAAAAGGGGCTGTCAGAGCAGGAGTTGAGAGGAGTTGTTAATCAGGGGTGTTTTCATCGTTCTATCGCACTACAAACCCTACCCTACCTTGATTAAAACAAACATGTTTATGACTCTTACACGGTCCTCGGAATGACTCGTCATTACTAAATATGTTTGCATTATCACACATTTTTTTCAGGGTTCGACATTTAGCTATGCTGGGAAATGACAGGCTTGGGGATTGCACAAGGCAGGGAGCAGAGGAAGCCGCGACCTTATGCTGAGGCAGTTATAGTAGCTCCCCGTGGGGGTGAGTACCGGCTTGATGGCCCCTCTCTAGTGCTTGTACCTCTGTTTGCCTCTCCACACTGTTGATGCAAGCAAAAATCTTACTGTTTTAGCTTGCTTTTGTTGCGCAGATAACTGATCGTGAGGATCAACCTTTGTCATACGGTTAGCTCAGAGAGAAATAACTGAGCTTCTGTAGGAATGTTAGATGAGTGTCTACAGTTTATATGTAACGTCTCCTACCCAGGAGTCTTTTCCTATCTTGATGACTCGGGTTAGAGGAGAAGCAGCAACTCTGATGCAATAGTGTGTTTCCACATGGCAGTCCTGAAATCTTCAGTCACAGAGTCTCCAGTGTAACTATGAGCATTAAGACAACCTTAAAACCACAGAAACTGAAGACGACAAAAATTAAGCAATTTCTTCCAGGGCAAAAAATGAGATTAAAAGTCCCCCACACAAACATTTTCATACAGTCACCAAAAGTCCTTTTGGAGGCAAAACACAGACCTCGGTATCCACGTGCTTAAATCTGTAGAGTCAATGTTATAAGTGTCTTTTCAGTAAGGGAGATTTCGCAGTTGCAGGCCGTCAGTGTTGCTCAAATCCTATGGAGTTTTGGGGAAAAGCTGCTGTAAACCCATGGAGGCCAGGAACCATGTGTGTGGAGACTGCAGCTCCACTGTGAGCTGCACGTCCGTCTGTCCTGGGGGACACTCAGAAGCAGCGTCACACAGAGCAAGGGGAGTTACTGAGAGCTGGCTGCTTTTCTGTCAAAAAAATCAATGGACATTTTTGGGAGAATCATRCAAAAAGTCATTTTTCCTTCTTTCCATAAACTACTGGTTTTGTACAACATTACCTTGTTGCACCATTAATCTCACCAAACTACTATATTATTTTTTCCTGAAATACTACTAAAACCTGTTAGTATCACCTCTCACTATTCCACAAACAATTCTTTGTGCAGACAACTGGTTTCCTGAGAGACATCGACTCTCTGTGGGATACTTTCTCCTTCACCAATACCAGGCTGCAAGTTAACTTCATTGAGTCTACAGTACTGAAGACCTTCAACACTTAATGGTGAGCATATATTTTATTTTTCCCTTCCATTTCCCTCCTTTACAAAGCCATACTTTCGATACACATCCTTCTCATGCAAACCTCTATGGTGGGAGCAGAGGAGATGTTTTGAATACCACTTTTAATAAACATTCGAACTGGATGCTCTTACTCTCAGTGCTCAGTACAATTTAAAGTCTGCCCAAATGGGAGCTGTATCACCACACCGTAGAGTGGAAATCAAGTTCAGGAACTGAAAACAGGGCTGAGACTCATCATAATTATCTCCCCTTGGAAAAGTACTTGGTTTTGCTCTGACATTTTGTAGCAGCAGGAGACCGTCCTGTGATGATATGCCCTTCCACCAACATTATCACTTAATTCTCTTCTTTTTGAAGGTTTTTATAGGGATTGGGTGCAGCTGTTTTTCATCAGTCCCTTCTTATTAGAGTTTCTAAGAATCCTGATTAATTTAGAGCCTGTTTCAGCTGCTGCTTAAGGAGATTGAACATTTTGCCCTCACCCTTCTCAGTCTGCTTTCCCAATAGCTTTTAAAACATTATGTGCAGTATTATGAATTTCCTTCTGTTGTTTATGGGCAAACACATGCATAAATTTCTCTCTATTGGAGGCATTTGTCTTATTTTCAGGGGCTTAATTGTTTCTTTCTTCTTCCCCATCTTTTAATTTCTTAAAATGTGTCTAATTTATAGGATAGTACAAAAACGTGTGGGAGTACATTTAAGCTCTGAGGAGACTGTTACGTAGCCCGATGCTGGAAGGGGTTGAGTAATGCTAAGCTCTGCCTGAAAGCAGGTCACTCACAGCACCTTGCAGGACTTTCCATGGTTCTTCCCCAATTGGTTGCCTGTGAGTTTTCAGGGATTTAGCATGAAACAGTTCTTAGGAAAAAGAGTGTCTCCTTTCCCAAATAGTCATTTAGCTATCCTGTAAAGGATTTCAGACACCTTTTTGTGTTACTTCCCTGCTGAACTGTTTTGATCTCCCTCTTCTTGAAAGTTGCTGTGGTTCTGCTTGTTGCTGCGGTTGAAACCAAGTCTGAGGACTCCCAGTCACAGGGCTACCACCTCCTGGGGCTTGAGCTTGGGCACGTTCACGATGTTCTGCAAACCTCCTTCTCTTACTCTTGAAACAAAGGGATTGAGTGGCAGGAAGAGGGACAAGGCACAGGGAGAGACAGGTTGCCTGAGGCAGAGAGTCATGAGGGCATGGGAGCACGGCTGCGTTGGGTCACCAGCTCCCAAGGGAGGCTGGTGAATGCTGTGCTGCATCTGCACTTCTGGTAGCTTTTCAAGCATACACTGATAGACTGTGGGCAAACCAGAGTGACACCGAGAACATAGGTCCAGTGTTACGGGGTTAGAAGAGCAGAGGATGGTGCCYTGAAGACCAGGAGAGCTGTGGTTGAGTGAAAATGTAAAAGGAAAATCTTTGCAAGTGTTGAAGAGAGGATCTTAGAAAGCTGGTTGCCTGGAAGCAGGGACATAAATGCTAGATGAGTCCTCTCTGTAGGCTATAAGCATTTCTAAAGCCTCTTTTCTTTAAATGGCAACTAACTGTCCTAAATAAATAAATAAATAAAATATGTAGTTCTTTTGTTGATTTCCTGCAGGTAATTACAGGGATAAGGAAAGTCATTTCAGTCTGATTGATAGACTTAAGACTTCTGGTTTGGTCCTGTTTTGGTTTCTTAATCTCATCCCTTAGATATGTTTCAGCAAATGTAATTTATTTTCTCCAGAAAGAGCCTCCCGATTGCTTAGTATGGTGTGGCCTTGTTCTTGGCATCTTTTACAGATGTAACAAACACCTCAGAGTTAGCCATCCCATAAAGCCTTTTGAAGCATTCTGCCCAGACCTTAAGAAGATGGTTTGAAAGCTAGTTGGCTCCTGGATTTGATGAATTTTCTCTGAATCCAGGAGCAAGTTCACTGTTAAAATGCCTGAAGAATTCATTCACCAATAAATTTCAAATGTTGTTTCCTTGTAATAAAGTAAACAATATTTCTGCTATTTTTTACTCTGCTTTTGGGGCAATCGGAGTTTACAACCATGAATATGAAGGTAGTACAAAACTGTTAGAGAAAAAGGTTGGAGAAATAGCCTAATTATTAATTATGTGGTGTGATGGAGCCTACAGGCCTCAAGCCAGCTGTCTTCTACTGTATAAATGCTGTATATTGTGTAACACTTCTACCAGCTTGTTGGGGAAAAAGGCTGAATTAAGGACAGAACAGTTTTCTTAGACTGCTGAAAAGGCTATGCAGAACCATCACAAGATTCTTGTTTTATATACTGTTTATGGTTTCCTTAAGTGATCCATGTAGTTAGTAATATCCTAGTTTTATACAGGTTATCTAATCAGTCTTACACAGCAGATGTGTTATACAGAGAATACACATTGCCTCTAAACCAGGGGATAGGATCATGGAGCTGGAGGTTCTGTAACCTTTTAGGCCACATTTGGGGTTTGTAACTTTCAGTAATCTAATTTCAGCCTGCCTTTTCTCCCCAAACAGGAGTTTACCTCTTTTTTAAAGTGAATGCTTTAAACATCTCAGTGTTACTGCAATGCTTTCATTTTCTCATTGGATTGCTCCTCCCACTTTCACATTCCTGTGGAGTTTCCGCTAAGAGTCATGGAAACTGAATAACACTCAATTTAGAGTTACATTTCCAAACCCATCTTGTTAAAATAGGTCAGAAATTTGCTAAAGCAAGCCTGATATTTTTCCCTTTCCAAAGGGAAAATGTGACCCTTGAGGACGTTAACGCATTTGCGGCTAGGATGTTCTAGGGAAAAGTCTGCGGTAGGACTTTATTTTCAACAATAGAGTAGTTCAATGAAAAATCCATTTACATATGGCCATTAATTTTAAAAAAATCACACCTATAATGCTATCACATCTATGCTGTACAATGTTTCCTTGTCTAATCTAATTTCATCCTCAGGTAGTGAGTTGGTGCAAGGTGTCTGAAGTGACTAGTGAAACTCACTTGCTTAGAAAATCCCAGTCTTGGTTTTTATGAGCAGTCTACAAAATTGTAGTGGGGAACTGATGATTTTCAGAAGTCGCTTACAATTCAGGTTTCCTTGTGAAGAAGGTACACTTCACAGACTAGTGTCCACAAGCACATACTGACCTCAGCCAATTCCCTTGTTTTTGTTTCACTCATTTAGTGGTAGCATCAGAAGTTCTTCATTCGTACAGCGCAGTAAACCTCTTGAAGAGCCTGGGATGCTGATGAGACCAATGGGGGAAGCCTCCAAAAAATAAAAAAGACATAAGCATGGCTCATTTTACTGGTACAAAAAGAAAAAGTTGAGGAGAGCCTGATGGCGAGCGAAGGGAAGAGAGGGGAAGCTTACTGAGCAAGGCAGAGTTTTTGATTGGCCGATGTTTCGCTTAACTGAGCAAATGAATGTAGTTTGTAATAAAAGAATTAGTTATGTTTCTGATAATATCACTATCCGGTAATTTAGTTAAATTGTGTTAGTTAAAAGTTAATTCATAGTTAATTGACTCTGCTGTTCGCAGCAGCAATATGGTTCGGTTCCAGTCGGGGTGCCCACAGAGAAACACGGGCAGCAAAGTGGACTCGCAGTGGCACAGCAAACACTGTGAGGTTTGTACTTAGTTGCCGTAACACACTGTCTGCTCCTTACAGCCTTTTGCAGCTAAGGTTGTTAGATGGTATTTATAACGCCTGATAAACTTTATTTTTCTATCATCTGAGTAGCTTTGGATTTTCTGCTGCTAAAAACAAAGACAGACCATAGATGCAGGACTAGTTTACTAACTGGATGTTTATTCTCCCTCCATCTTGTTTTACTTTGCTATCAAAACATATTTTGTTTCTGCTAATCTAGAAAATTAAGACGTAGTAATCTACACAATCTAGTAATTTACCCTGAATGAAGCTATTCACATGGAGCTTTAACATGCTATAACTTATAAAAATTGACTTCACACCTTTAGCTGATTGATTTATTTAACTTTCCTGAGTGACCCTCTGTAGGCAGCCCAAACTGTTCCATTAGCAAAATGAGGACTGCCCTCGAAGCTGTATCTCTTACAGCTATTCTTAGCCCCTATCCTGCCCTTTTTCATTACTCTGAAAATTTAAAAGCTTGCAAGGGGCCTGAGGCCAGCTTTAGCTCACTGCTGTGGACTACACTTTAGACCCAGCCTTTCTTTCACCCCTGTGGCAGCTTGGCTTCCACCTCTGCTTCTGCAACACCTCGTCCTCCCACCTAAGCAGATTTGTAGTCAGGCCTCCCAGCGCCGGGCAGCAGGTTGTCTTCTAACATTACCCACGCACCTCCATTTTTCTTCTTTCTCTTTCTGACAAATTTTCTCTTTCTTTATGGTGTTATGTTAATTTGGTATTTTTCCTGCAACCTTTTTCAACAAGGACTCTCTCAGATACATTTCCTACCAACTAACATAGCGTAAATCAAAAGCCCTCATGTAAGCAATGCATGAGTGCCCCCTCTTGTCTGCTCCCAGGTAAAACAGCTCCATCACCTTTCCCATGGAGGGCGAGTAGAATAAAGTAATTTTGCTTAATCAGTCCATTTGCATTTCTTTACAGACTGAAATGGAATAAAATAGAGACGTTCACAGCCTGATAAATGTAGATGTGTGAACACGCTTGCAGACTGAAAGGCTGTGCTGTTCTTTTTTTGGTGGGGAGAGYGGGTTCAGAAGTACAGGCACACATATTATTGAATGAGCATTAGGTTTTCTGCCTACTCCACACTCTTCATTGTTTTCTCTGCAGACAGAGAAATGCTTTTGGTATTGCTTTGATCAGAGAGATCATAGATAATAAAATATTCTCTTTTTTCTCATCCCTGCTTGAACCTTGGGATTCACTTTTCCTTGAAACAGGATCTTCAAAATGGTTACGCCGTGATATGAAGAAGTCTGATTTCCCAGCTAGTCAGACCCATAAATATTAACATTCTCACAGCCCCTCTAGAATAATTTAGGAAAAGAAAATATGTCTATCCTTTTGAAATGTCCTAGGTGATGAGAATGGAAGTGGCAACAGAGGCCACACGAAAGAACTACCAGGAGGACGGATCCACCCATGGTTACTGTAGCTGTGCTGTCATCTTCAGAACGTCAGCAGAGCTAGCACGGCTGCTGCCAGGGTGCTGCACTGCAGGGTGGGTCTGGACAGAGAAGGCTGTGGGGTAGGATCCATTGGGAAGTGGATCCATGCAATGATCTGTATGTTCAGGGACAGCCCCCGCCCGGGAAAACATCAGTTCCTTGCAGTGAGACGAACATGGAGGGCTTGAACATGAAAATCCTAATCTCTGGGTTTACGTATTTCCCCATAAAAAGCCCTGAAAGGTTTTCATATCTTAAATTGAAGGTCTGCAATACAGCCTGATTTTTTTTCTCTCTTTGCCTTGTTTTCGTTCTCCTGCACAGCTTTTGGTTTGCTGGCTGGAAAGTGACCCCTGGAGACAAAGTTAATCTTATTTCAGGAACTGTGCCCGCAAAACGGGGAGATGACTGTTGAGTTCTGGGTAATATTAAAGAAAAACAAAACGCAATGCAGCATTAAAGCCCGTGCGAAGGCAGTGCTTGCGAGCAGCACCACGCTGACAGTTACAGAGAATAAAGGCTCTGATTTATCCGGGTAACATGCAAGCCAAGTGCTATGTTATCCTGCTAGCACGTCTAGATGTCAGGGCTGTGTCTCTACCATCTAATCAATATGGCACTGTGCCTGGCCTAATTAGCTCCATTTCTTTAATTAGGCCAGGCAGGACTCTCTGCTGATGTGGCCACGCTGCTTTGGGACCTCGGCGAGTGTCTCTGCAGGGCACGGCACTGCGCCACGTGGGCCTGCCAGCTTGCTGGGGTCTGAGATCCCCCCCTGCTCTGTGTGGGACGCGGTAGATGTACTCGTGGTGTGTGTTCAGTGTTCAGCCCTTGCTGAACCCCCAGAGTTGGTCGATGACTGAGGAGCTTGTGTGCTTTGTTTGTGCTGGGTCCTCTCCTGGGGAAACGAACGATCCTGTAGCAATTGGTGGGCCCTGCTCTGTGGAGAGCACGTTTCAGGGCTTTGCCTTATTAATCTCCAAATAATTGACTCCTCGGTCACAGTTTCTCTCTCCTGGGTTGATTCCACTGAGGAGAGAGTTCATGCCTCGCTCCTGTTATAATTGAGTTAAAAAGTCAGTCAGCCACGAAACGCGAGTCCACCAGAAACGGGGCTTGATGAGTCCCAGAGGCCGGAGGAAGGACGTCTCTCCCAGGCCTGCCGGCGCGCGGGGTGGGCTGACACCACCCTCCTCCTCGTCCGTCTTGCCCAAGTCACCAGGTGAGGAGATTCACTTATCTCTGAACTAGTCCGGTTTTTCATTCAAGCCCTTCAATGCTAACTTACTATTTTTATTTTCTTTACAGCTTCGGGATATTTTCGCTTTGCTAGGACACTGTTCCCAGATGAGACTACACTGTATTGCCTCGGATCTCTGCCAGAAAGAATTACAGATGTTTCAAAGGAAATGTGCAGAAACCATGCGGCTGAAACAGAATAAATTATGCTTAAAATCAAGGAAATGTCCTAATAAGTGAAAAATGCACCAATTTCTCTGAGAGCTTTTTTCCCTGCCTCTACCACCTGTGTTTATTTTTGTTTTTTACTTTACTATGTGGTACAACAGCTGGTTCTTCCACATGAAAAAGTCTGCAGTAAGGCCAAAGTTTTAAAGGATTTTTAGAATTTCTGAAATTTTCTAACTTCAGAGCACTTTAGTAAAATGTGCAGATGTATTTCTTTGTCTGTACGACAAGAAAACGCAGTTCTGGAGCAGCTGTTAGAATTGCACGCCCTCCCTGACAAACTACAGATCTAACATTTCACCCAGTCACCAAGCAGAGCCCCAAGTGTTGGCAGAAGTGTTCCCACCTTGAACCAGTGGAGTGAAATGAGTCCCTGCACTCAGCTGGATGACACGTCTCATTTTCCGTCTGCAATGTGCTGTATTCAGAGAGCAGAATTTCTAATTTTTTGTCTCCCTCTTTAAGAGCTCTTTAAGCTCTATCCCGGGTGAATCTGCAAACTTGAGTGGTGTGCCTTGGCTCTTTGCTTTCCAGTGAGCTCTTCCCTTACTTAGCAATGCCCATCACCTGCACATACATGTACTCCAGCAATGTAAAATACTTCTGGTCTGCTAATTTTAGGCTATTCTTTTTTTACCAGTTTCCCCTTGGAAACACTCAAACAAAAACCCTACTTGAAAAGCCTGGCCCAAAATCTCAGAAAACCTGGTCCAACAGAAGGTACCAGATTTTTACACCTTCCTTGCCAAACCACAGCTATTAATCAAATATCTGATGGGATCTTCATGTAGTCACCTGTTTCAACACTTGTTCATCCTCCTTCCTTTTCTTCCCTTCTGGAGAGAAGGCATTTCCACCAATTTCAGGCAGGAAAATATGTCTTAGATTGAAGTTTATCTGAAGAGGCAGAAGGTATTTTTCTACACAGCTGTACTGTTTGCTGGATTTTCCTCTTCTGTGTTTGGTTTCTTTAATTTACCATATACTATCTAACCATACCTGAAGCTCACTACGTCTTCTGAACTTCCCTGGAGAACTGTGGTAGTCACAGTAATAACATTCATGAGATGAGATCATCTGGCCTGTTATGGAAGAAATAGGTAATTCCACAGGAATTTTATTGTAATTTAGCATGCATTTATGTCTGCTTATTTGAAAGTTTATCTGGATAATGAATTGTATCCCTTAGGCATTCCATAATAGTACTTATTTTAGTATATCTTCAGTGCATTTCTAATACCAAAAAGTCCTTGTCAAGCAAAATGATCAAAACTGAACGTAGTTTCCTCAGTGTAATTTAGCCCAAATTTGAATTCCTTTCTAGCTATGTATTTTAATTATGCAAACTAGGGACTCAAAATAATTTTCCAGTGTTAATGGAAAGCACAACAGATTTTCCCAATGCTGAAAAATGCAAATCTCCTCAGCCTTTGCTYGGTTCCCAGACTTACTGTATTTCGATGCATCTTTGTCCTTAAAGCTCTGTCATACCACGTGCATCACATCACCTCTCACAAAAACAGGATCTCGCTGTCCTGAGTTTGGTTTGTAAATATGTAATTTGTTTTTTGTAGTTTGTGAGTAAGCTATAGCTATCATGTGGTAATGTGTGATCCCTGGTCGTCTGGTCTGTGTTTAGAAAGAGGTTGAGCTTTTTCTCATGGAAGACCAATGTGTTTGAAACCACTGAGTCAAAATGAATCATGAGCCTGTTCTTAGTGCGCCCCGTCCATAGCATAACGCTAACCACTGTGCCCAGTTAGGGCTCTTACGCCACCAAGATCCGCACGTGACCAATGTTACCCCGTGTCACTTCACACACTGCAACCTATTGTCTCCCCATGTCCCCCGCCACAACAGCCGCAATCACGCCTTCCCCATGGCCACGCGGGTTGTTTTCCTTTGGACTCCAATAATAAGTCAATTAGAGCAGGATTAGCCTCTGGGAAATGAAACCAGTTACTCCCCCTCTCCCAGAATGAGGACCTTAAATGATCCTCCTGAACATTTTGATTTCCTTCCTTTGTTTTTCCTGCAATCCAGCGAATCCCTTCTCTTCTAATTAGCTTGCCAGTAGGTGTCTATCAAATGTTTCTCTTGTTAACTTACTGCCAGAAGAGTGCTTTGTAGCATCTTGTCAGGGTACAGCCAAGTTTGGTGTCTGCTAGGGCTGGAAAGCAAACAAACAACGCCCACTACCCCCAAAAAATCTTTGCCTGACTCCATGCTGAGTTTCCACGCAGGAATGGGCTCATTTTCCTCCATGGCTGAAGCTCTCGTTTCACTCTGCAGGCAATTGGAAAGAATCACGGTGGAGTCCTTTTTTCTAAACACCGGCATGCCAGTGTTTAGACAAGGGGACTACACTTCTGGTCACGGTTTTCATTTCCTGGATTAAGACAAGCGAAAAATGTGGTTTGCCAATATAAATGAGTTTTGGCCTTGTTCTGTGTTAAAAGGTAAGCAAATTCAAAATATTAGCCAGCCTGCTGTGCCTAGAATTTAATGGATCAGCACCAGCTCCTTGCCATCCCATCCAACCCTCACCCCAGTGCCAGGAAAACCCGATCCTCCTCCCGTTGGCCAGGCGGGTCTTGAGGGCTGTTGTCCCCCCGGAGTATCATTTGTGCTGGAAGGCCCTTGGGGTTATGAATTGCCCAAATTCAGTTTCCCACGAGCCTCTGTCCCCCCAGGAGCGGCAGCCGAGACTGGGAGTAGCAGCTACAGGAAAGATGTGGAAAGAGCCAGGGAGGCACTCCAGCTGTGAGCACAGCTGYGCGAGGTCTCCCTGGATCCCCTAATGCTGCCCCAAGCCACGGCTTCTCCATGGTATTTAGGACTTCTGCACTCACATATGAGATGCATGATGCAGGTTTTGCTGCAGGGCCACAACCATCAGTAAGCAAGAAGAGGAGGCAGAGCATGACAACAAAATCTGCTGGCAAATGAGTTTGTTAGGAGCTGTAAGAAAAAACCCTGGAAAGACCCTGGGGCCTGGCTGTGGACCCCTTCTTAGTGATTCCTCTGAGCCCTAGAAAATGCACATCTTGTTTCCAAACAAATCACTGTAACTGTAGTGCTATAAAAGCCTGGCTGTAATGCGGGCCTCGTTTTATACAAAGAGCATAGCAGAAGAGTTTTAGATTAAGAGAATCGCAGCATGGATTTTTGCAAGCAAGGCTGCTAAGAAATCCATTGGTCTCAAATCTGGAAATGCAGCTTCTGCTTTTAGCTTTTCTACTTGCTGTCTGCTCCCTGCAAGGAGCTTGCAGATTTAGCTGAATGCTCTGGGTCCTTTGCTTGGTACTGTGCTCTGAATTGCACACTCATGAATCTTCATCTTCTGAACTGCAAAACATGTCCTATATTTTAAAGCTAATAAAGCAAATATCCGTTGACAGGGAATGAGAGGTTCATGTCAGGTGGAGCCAGTAAGAGAGACAAATGTAGAGATGTGCATGCAGAAAACATTCAGGCAGTCGCCAAGCACCGCTTAATCGACTCCGATGATGGCTTTGCACATGGCGTTCAGCAGCGCTAGCGCCCAGCGCGGCTCTCCCCGCCAAAGAGCTCCCAGCCATCCGGGCTGGACTCGCCGTGCATCAGGCGCTTCTCGGCATCCTCCTCCTGGCAGTGGGGCTGTGATTAACAGCCTGGCCAGGCTGGGCCGGGGGCCTCTTGATAAATTCAGTGCTTTAGAACAAAGCCATCATTCTCCAGAGCCGTTGAATGTGCTGTAATGAACTGAAATAAGGCAGAATGTAAAGGCAGGGAGATACAGGCACTCTGCTGGAAAGCAAAGTCATTAAAAATAATGAGCAGTCTTTCACTTCCTTCTTTTTATTAACTTTCTGCAGAGGACAACCTGGCACTTTATTTTTAACACAGTCTCCACTTTACTAATATCCGTTAGACAGATGGCTAAAATCTTTCCACAACATGCCCCGCAATATTTAGAAAAACAGTGAAAAAAAAAAAAAAAAGGCAAAACTGAGCCCCGCCGCCCCAATTCTTCTTCTCTATATTCCTCAGCCAATTATTTTTTCAACAACTCCTGCCATGCTCTGTGGTGATCACATGAAAAGCGGTGCACAAAGGTGCCATGTCCAGCAGAGTTTGAAGCATGTGTATACTAAACATCAGTAACAATTAGTGAAAATTTGAATGAATGAAGTTTTGCAAGCTCTTCCTTGGGACAGAGGCATGTCTGAAGCCACTGACAGAGCCCCAGCATCCCAATTCGGGCTGGGTAAATCAGTCCTGCCCTGCGGAGCAGGGGTGGCCCAGGTAGCAGGACTCACTGAGCATTGTACAGCTCGGGCTGTTTTCGAAATGGCTGCTCAGGCACATCTCCCTGGCCCTTAGAAAGGTCTGCTCACCAGAAACCAGGCTGTTAATTGCTCTAGTGGCTCTCTCTTCCCTTATAACTGCAGAAACCTTCGGCTTCTGCTCAGAACCAGAAGGTCTGATCCTGCCCCCGTTCCCCGGACTAACGCCGCCCTTGGGCTCCTCTGCCCACACCAGCTGCCCGGGCTTGTAATGCAGAGGTTGCCCCTTGTAGACACTGAGGAACCAAGTACGGTGAAGATTAAGCTTGGTTACAAGCAACGTTAAAATATGCCATTACTATAATCAGACATGTGGCTCAAATCATTGCCCCAGATCTTAAGAGCTGTCGGGTAGGATTTAGGCTTCTAATTTACACTCGTAACTTGTCTTCGCTGCAGCTTTAAACTGACTTTTTTATTTATTACTGCAATTCTACCACCCGGATCGGGGCCTCCTGGGCTCCTAAAACCCAAAGCAGCTCCCCAGGGCCCCTTAGGTGAGAGCCCCTGAGTAGGCTCTCAATTTCTGCCACTTCCCTCCCTGCATGCATACATGGCACCTCTGCACTTGGATCGCAAAAATCTGCTACAAGGCCAGAAATGAAAATTTAAGAAGGGTGTGAGATAAACTGAATGTAACATCAAAATAAATAAGCAACGCATTTGCATCAGGCTTGAGAAGGGGGTGGGTGGGGAGGGGGAGGGAACTGGCTGGAGATGGAGAGCAATATTGCACAGCCCTGCGCTACCTGCTGGCTACAGCCCGAAGCACCGGGAAAGCCTCAGAGGTGTGGGTATGGTGGGCAAATGGAGCCATGAGCAGCACGTTAGCACTCTCCAGGTCTGCTCAGGCATGTACAGCCCCAGCTGAATTTAACATCAGCAGACTGAACCAGCCCCGCACCCGAAGAGCATCCTTTACAAGCGCCACCACAAGCAGTTGCAGGGCGATTCGGGGACTATGGTCTCGTGGTCTAACAAGTTTGTACAACTTGCACAGTCTTTGTGATTTCTCTGGCACAAGTGTTTAGAGAAGTGATTGAAATACTGTGCCTGCCCTCAGACTTTGGCCCAAAAGCTGAAGTGGAGTAATTGATGGTAACACTTATCCAGAGGATTTCAAGTATTTTTTATGTTGCTTTGACATGTCAGTTCCTTACAAACCCCGGGTTGTGTCTCACATCAGTTAACTCATGTCGAATCACTGGCTACTCTTAGTCTCCCTCTTCTGACGCATTTGTGAGCGGTCTGTGATTTCTCCTTACTCAAAGATATTGCCGGTGCTTAGCAGAAGGAGTAAACGATTTCAAAACCATGGGCTGAGGATGCACCTGCCACGTGCCTTTCTCTGAGGTGCGTTTGTGACTGGGGCTGCTCAGATGTCCCCGTCAGTGGCAGGTCTGGGCTAAGCAACCCCCTGCCCAGGTCGCATCCCTGACCCAGGACCCCTCGCACACAAGAGGTGATGCCAGCCAGGAGCACGTGCTGCTGCCTCCCAGTAGGGCAGCACCCAGGGGATGCCAAGACGCGCATCCCCCTAACGATGCCCCACAACATTTCTCAGCCTGCCCTGTGGACCTGGGGCATCTATTAAGTATTTATAGACCTTTTGATCTGTTTTTGCCAGAGGAGGCTTTGGAGCCTGGCAGGAGCCTGAAGGACGGGGCTTTTACAGTCTCGGCTCAGCTCCTAACAAACCCAAAGCGCGTGCTGGTCGAGGACTGCTCTCAAGTCATTGCTTTTCAATTGTTCTCCAACATTAAGCCCATGTATTCCTGCAGAAAAATTCCCAGTACTTGTCCCAGTGTTTTGTATAACCAAATCAAGTCAACACTGCATTTTCCTACATGACTGCAGGGCAGCTCCCCATCGTTCACGTTAACCATGTTAGTCTGGATTTACGCAGCTATCATGATGACCTAGCACTGATCACCTGATAACAGAACAAATATTTAAGTCTGGGTTGGTTGCAAATATTTGCACTCGAGCTGTGTTTCCCAGTTGTAACTGATAAAATGCATGCTGTCGTTTCCGTCAAGGAAGGTCTGGTGACTTTTTCAGGTTACCTTCCAGTGTGATATCTCTCTGAGTTTGCTATCCATACTCTGGCTAGTTTTAGTCACCACCAGCAGCAGCAGAATGGACAAGATCATACACCATCCATAGGTCTGCATTTCATATTGGATATTCAGTTTTCCAAGCTAAATATTTTTAGAATTTCCTATTCGTATCTGCATTTATACATACACCTCTGTGTAAAGATTATGTCTGTCTTGGTTGGGACTGAGTCAAATTTCCAAAAATCTTGAACTTTTCATGAACAGCATGAAACAGCAGAGCCTTTGTTTCAGTCAGTTCACTACAGAAGGCCAGAGGAAATTCAATTAAGAGAAAAATATTAATTGTGCTTGCGTATCATCATATTTTAGTCTTCCTCCTGTTCTACAAATTGCTGTGGGCTATGCTGGTATACAAGGTATACACCAGCTGAGGATTTGTTTTTGTAAATCCCTTTTGGGTTTGCACTCCAGCAGGGCCCGTGCCAGTGACTATCTCTGACGGCCCAGAAGAGATATGAACTGTAATTGATTGTGCCCCTGAGAGCTTTTCTTCCTATTTGTCTGTGTGTGTGTGTGCACGAGAGAGAGAGACTGTCTTTTATCTTTTGCCAAAAGTGGCTTTAATCCAGCACTGAGATTTTCTTCTTCATGCATGTTCCCAAATGCTGCAACATTTTGTGTTTTCAGGGTGGGATCAGCAAAGGGCAGCTTTCAGAGAACATCTTGCTCCAGAAATTTCAGAAAGCAGCCTTTTTCTTTAGAAGAGAGGCGAGGGAGGTGGCAGAAGTGATAACAGAGCTCTGTTTTGAAGACGTAGAGGGAATGGCATTGCCACACCACGCCGGGCCCTCTGCCATGCGGAAGAGCTCCAGCAGCGGAGTTCTGCCAGATCCAGTTAGAGAGAGGTCACAGCTTCCCTCCCTCCATCCCCGACCTCCCCTTCCTCTGCCAGAAGTCCCCGTCCCAATAGGGGGTGCCATGGAGTGGAGGGGACTGCATTTCACACCCCATCTGCCAGCCGGTAAGGAGGAGGCTGATCTTTTCACCAGACTGCGAAGCACAGTGGAGGGATGTGAACCACTTTCCCCACTGCCACATCTCCCCCAGAGGCCATGGTGTGGAGAGACGTGCCGTTCCTCAGCCCATGCCTGCTCCCCTYGCCATCGCTCTCCAGGACCCCGGGGGCTGCAGTTACGTGCTGGCTTGCAAAAGCATCTCATACGCCCGCCCAGACTGTAGTTGTCCTCCACTTCTGCTCTAATTAGCAATTTCCAGCTCAAGCAGACCTGTGCTGATAGAAACTGGTATCAGGAATAACATCCGCTGGAAGTGAACAGACTATGTATCATGCTGTCCACAAGTGGGAAAGGAATAATGGTCAAAAAATATTTGGCCACATTTTTGGATAAAGCAGTGACATGGAACTCAGGACATTCATATTTTTTCCTGATTCTGGTCCGATTTTACTCTATCGTTGTCTTAAAAACTCATAAATTGAATAATTACAAATCACACACTCTTTTAGTGCCTGTAAATTAGAACCATAGAATCATAGAATCATAGAGTCATAGAATGGTTGGGGTTGCAAGGGACCTTAAAGATCATCTAGTACATAGGACAGAACAGGTTGGAAAGGACCTCAAAGGATCATCTGGTCCAACCTTTTGTGGGAAAGGGAGACTAGATGAGATTRTCYAGCACCCTGTCCAATTTCATCCTGAAAACCTCCGGTGATGGGGACTCTACCACATCCCTGGGGAGGTTATTCCAGTGAATGATTGTTCTCACTATRAGAAATTTCTTCCTTATATCAAGATGAAGCCTCTCCTGGTACAACTTGTAGCCATTGTCCTTTGTCTTCTCTATGTGGCACCTTGTGAAGAAAGAGCCTCCATCCTCTTTGTAGCTGCCCTTTAAGTACTGGAATACTGTGATGAGGTACCCCCTGAGCCTTCTCTTCTCCCTTGAGAAGAAACCTAACTCCTTCAGTCTTTCCTCGAAGGGCAGGTTCTACAGCCTCTTGATCATCTTTGTGGCCCTCCGTTGGGCCCTGTCCAGTCTGTCTGCAACTTTTTTGAATTGTGGGGACCAGAACTGGACACAGTACTCCCTCCAGGTGCAGCCTGCTAAGCGCCGAGTAGAGTGGGATGATCATGTCTCTATCTCTGCTAGTGATGCCCCTGTGGATGCAGCCCAGGATCCAACACTGCTTGTTGTYCACTGGGATGCCCAGGTCCTTTTCAGCAAGGCTGCTCCCCAGCCACACAGATCCGAGCCTGTACTGGTCTCTTTGGTTATTTCGTCCCAGGTGCAGGACCTTGTACTTGTCTTTGTTAAACTTCATACTGTTCTTGCTAGCCCACTCCTCCAGATTGTCCAGTCTGTCTGTAAGATGGTTCTCCCTTCTGACGTGTCAACCTCACCACCCAGTTTAGTGTCATCAGCAAACTTGCTGAGAGTGCTTTCAATCCCATCATCCAGATCATTTATGAAGAGGTTGAACAGGAGTATTAGGAGTTGTTGCCAATGCAGAGAAATATTAGGACTTTCATTTTATTCTGAGGTTAAAGAGACCATTTTGCCTCAGTCCCAGGAAGTTTATGGAGCAGATCCTCCTGGAAGCCATTTCCAAGGAAATAAAAGATGGGAAAGTGCTTGGGAACAGCCAGAGTGGGTTTGCCAGAGGCGATGACCAACCTGATAGCTCTCTGTGATGAGATGGCTGGCAGTCGGACAAGGGGAGAGCAGGACGTATTGTTACTTTGACTTTAGCAAGGCTTTCTACAGTATCCTTATAGCCAAACTGGTGAGACATGGGCAAGAGACTTGGACTACAGGTGGAAATTGGCTAGATGGACAGTGACCAGCAAGACTAAGGATGGTGAGCAGCAGGGCAAAGTCCATACGGTGTCTGGTTAATAGTGGCATCCTCAGGGATCAACACCGAAGCCAATACAGTTCAACATCTTTATTAAAAATCTGGACAACAGGATGAGGTGCACTCTCGGTGGTTTTGCAGATATCAAATTCCCTTATATTAAGTACTTGTGAAACCAGGTTTGGCATACTTTGTCCAGTTTTGGTCCTCTCCAGTACAAGAAAGGCATTGACAAAGTGGAGCAAGTGCAGCAGAGGGCCACCAAGATGGTCAGGGGCTGGAGCACAAGGCATATAAGGAGAGGCTGGGAGAGCTGGGCTTGTTCAGTTCAGAGAAGAGGTGGCTTTGGGGGGGGACCTTATTGCTACAAAAATTTAATGGGTGTATAGAGAAGAAGAAACCATACTCTTTTGGGAAGTGTGTAAGGCAGCAGACACAAATTGCAACACAGAAAATTCCAATTAGATAGTAAGATACAGGTTTTTTTCCCTACTGTGAGGGTAGCCAAACACTGGAAGAGGGTGCCCAGAGACTGTGGAAGCTCCATTGTTGGAGATGTTCAAAACTCAACTATACGAGGAGATCCTGAGCAACCTGATCTAGTTGGCCTTCTAGTTGGAAAGCCAACTAAGAATGGAGGGGTGGGGCTCTGCATTTTCTGGGGCATTTTTCATTCATAGCTTAGTGATTTTTCCCCCTCATTGCTGTATAGGGCCAAGAACCAGTCCCTGTGGGGCCTGACTAGAAAAACAGTCATCTGAGGATGTTTTTTCTTCTACAGTTACACTTTTGTTGCTTCTGCTAATGAAAAAACCACGATGATTGTGTTAAATGCCCTGCAGAAGCCTAAATAAATTTTATCAGTCTTAAAACCTTTATCAACCAACCTTATTTTGTTAAAACATCTGTGTTAAAATAGCTTGAAAAATGATACCAGGTGAGTCTGACGAGCTGTTTTCCATAAAACCATATCAACTGGCATGGCTGATAGCATTCTGCTGCAAAGAGAACTCTTTATCAGTAACTCTGATGTTTTGCYCAGGACTGATGGTAAGCCCAGAAGCCTGCTTTCAGATCACTGTATTTATGCCTTTAAAATAATGGCACACAAATGAGCTTTCTTACAGGCCTCTGGAAACATAAACCAAAACTTTCCCAGTTGGGTGCCAAAGATTGCACATTTAAATAATGTCTGCAAAGGCCATGGGAATGGCAGATGCTTAAAATTAGGTTATGTTTATTTATATGTTGAACATGGGTTTAGGCATCTAGCTTCTTATTTGAAAATTATATAAGTGTGAATAGCCCACTTCCAGACAAGCATGGTTATGCTTGTGATCATTCGCTTTGCTTATATGTAAAAACCTGCTGCAAGTGGGTGTAGACAGCAGGAACTCGTTCAGCGTGGTCATGCCGGCAGGGGAGGGCAGGGTTTCCTCCACTGCCAGGTGTCAAACGCAGCATCAGACAATAGCGGAGGTGTGGAATAATGTACAACATGAAGATGCACCTGTGTGGGAATTTGCCACGGAGCAGGTCTGGGATGGAGATTACATGGCGTTTGAAGAAAGAGACACAGAGAGGGAGGGAGAGGGACAGATGGAGAGAGGAAGAATTAAAAATTAAAATTAAAGTGGGAAAATGATAAGTCCCACCAAGTCCTACTAAGCTACTGCTGCTGAGGTCAGGGCTGTGCCTGAGTTCAAACCATTTTACTTGCTGTTGCTTACACTGCCATCAAAGAGTGCTTTTCCAACTGGCTACATCCCGTCTCCCAGGGTAGGAGATAAATGTTGCCACAATAAATCAAACTGGATCTCATAGGTAGTATTAAAAATTACAAGTGCGTTGCAATCAGCCTGTGTTTGTTGTGGCCAAAATCCATAGGAAAGAAATTCACAGCAAATGTCTTTGCAGTGCTGAGGGCGGGAGGTGAGATTTTGAAGATGATCTAAGTACATGCCTCAGCAGGGCTGATTTTCCTGGGTGGGCTGACATGCTCACGTGGGTGCACCACTCCTGATAGCCAAACAAGCTTGTTCAGAACAAGCTGGGCGTCTCTGCACAGCCATACTTTATCACACAAGCTTTGCATTTAACATTGGCTCCTGAATGCATAAATCATTCTTAAGTGGTACTTCTGGCCAGAAATGGAACATATTTAGACACCAAATTCATATTTAAATCACTGGGAATTAGCTGTCTAAACACCTTTGAAAAATCTGGTCCTATGGTTTTCAAGTCACTGAAATGTATTTGTAAGTCTTAGCCAAAGGACTAGTCTGATCTTGCCATCTATTGATAGAAACCCACGGCTGCAGCTGGGAATGTATTTTCTTTACAATCTTTTTCAGGCACCTGAAGGGCCGGAGCCATTCAGTCTATGAAAATCAGCTCCTGCCTTCACCAAAATTAAGAGCTAGTATTTACAGGGTATTTCTATTGTCCCTTGACAGGCTGAAAAAAGGCTTTGTCTCCTTTATTGTTTCTAAAACAATAGGACCCAGGGAAACAACTGTTTCTAATATTGGACAATACATTTACCCCCAAAAGACAAGCAATTTCTAAAGTGGGATGCCTGCTCTGTCTCCAGTGCCCAGTTTGAGGGCACGATTTTCAAGAGGTGAGTTCTGCAGTTCAGGCCTCTTTCAAGTTTCTCAACTCAGTTGCCCAAAAAACCAAATAGCCAAAACTGTTCATAGTTTTGTTTTTTTTTTTTTTTTTTTTTTTTTTTTTTTTAAAAAAAAAAAAAAAAAAGTCTAATAAACTACGTGGGGGCTAAGGGTAGGGGAGGTGATTTCCAGCCATCCTGTGCTTCTGGAGCCTCAGTTCTTCCCCACCACGTTTGTTCCCAGCCTTGCCTCTGGAGATCATGTACCTGCTCTACAGTGGCCACCTTTCTTATGCCTAATTTACCAAGCCATTTTTTTCATGCTTAATTCAGAAAGGAAAGAATTTATGGACCATAAGACCTCACACAAAAAAATCACAGAGGGAGGGAGGGGAAGCAGTCTGGCAAAGGGATGGATCAGAAGCAATAAAAGTGCTTTTCCTTCTCCATCATCTAGGGAACTTGTGACTCCTAATGTGGGAGGACCGAAACTCGCTATGTAGTCCTGAAGTTAATTTAAAATATAATCAACAAAGTACTTAAAAGAATGAACCTCTGCCAAATGAGTAAGCCATTAAAATACGCCCAAAGTATGTTATATAAGCAGAGTTTAATGCAACTGCATGGTAAGAAAATATTTGGAGTCGCTAAGTCTGTATGTACCACAAATCAAAGTGTTGTGTAATTAGAATTATTTTGTCACCATCTTGTGGGACATTAGGGTAACATCTGGCATGCTTCTGATTTCAGCTTGTGGGCCCAATATGTGCTGAAGAAAATGGTGAGGAAGTGATTGCTCTAAATATTACACTGGTGTCAGTGCACACGATACTGTAAAATGAGCATTTTAGAGCTCCTGCAGTTTTACTGTGCTGCTGAGCAAACTTTCCCGTTTGCAGGCCAAATATTTCTCTCAAAGGCTGTATGCAGATTCTTATAAAAGTTGGCACAAAAAAGGGGGAAGAGAAATCAGATTGCTAACATAAACAGTTATGTCTTCTCAGAGATTGTCTCTGTTCCAGCCATCTGATTTCAAATGGTTTCCTTAAGCCCTAATTTATTACTTCAAGTTCAGAAACTGTGCCTAGTCTGAAGATGCTTGAGAAATACACTCCCTCTCTCCATCGGCCCAAGCAGTTGGTGTCTGATGCAAACTTTTCTGGGTAAATGTGAACCAGATGTTCCCCAATCCTGACTTGTGAACTTCTGTCCCGGGTTTCTACCCTGAGCCAGTGCGAGTTGGTTGGAAAGCTACAAAGCGGCAAGGGGCTGTCTGGGTAAGCGCGCTGCTCCAGACCCCCGTGCGCAGAGCTGTCATAGCATTCCTCCCTCGCTGCCCACGTCCACCAAAATACAGAGCACGCTCTTTCCAGGGCCACTGTACAGCACCCAGCACAGCAAAACGGATTCATAGGGAACAAACACGTCGTGCTGTGAGCTTCTAAGGGAGGTGCCACGGCAATGCCCCTGTGCCAGCTCTGCCTGTGGATGCCTCRCAGCCAGCCCTCCTGCTCCTGCTGCGTTCGCCGAGGACGTTGTATCTGAGAGGTCAGTGATAGAGAAATCTGGAGTCAGATTATACTTCCCAACTGTTAATAAAATTTCCCCTGGAATAAAAGTAGAGGAGCTGGCGCCACTTTATGTTATTCAAAACCACAAATTTCCTCTCCCTTGCAATCTGCCAGAGTTACAGACTCTTTTGCAACTTCTTAAAAATTCAAGATGTTTTCCTCAAGTGAGCATCCCCCTCCTCCAAAACACACCCAGGGAAAATTAGTGATCCAATTTAGCATTGCTGCTAATGAGGAAAGGGAAGGGTGATAGTGAACCAGCACGACAGCCCCATGCATGGGAATACATTAGCAAGTGTTTCATCCCTGCGTCTTCCCTGCCTGGGGATGTTAAAGGTTTCTGCAGCAAAAGGAATTGTTGATACGAATGATGCTGCTGCGGCCGAGGCGAGGAGCATAAGCTATATATGAGAGGGACAAGGAGGGTCTCTTCGCTCTCAGTCTCAGGGCGGCTCCAGGGCCGGTAAATTAAACAGGGCTGGGGCATGAGCCAACCTCTGCCTCGCTGGCCGTGGCATTAAATTGTCTCCACACGTCTTGGTGCTGTTTTGGCCTGTACCACTCTCCAGACGGCGCGTGGGCATGTTTCAGAGCAGCATGTGCCAGAGGGTCCCTGCAGCAAGCAGGGACCCCTGCCTCAGAGCAGGAATTTATACCTATAGACGTATGGAGGTGAACTATGTTGTGCCACTACTTAGTAGGGTAGATGTAGCCATGAAGGCAAGATGTTATCTGATGCCTGGCAAGACCTGTTTAAAATTTCTTGTCTGAATTGATAGTCACATTTTCTTGTTAAGAAGTATCTTTGACTCTAATGCAGGCATGTAGGGAGCTGGATGGGAAATCATGAAACAGATTATTTCCCAGTTTTTAACAGTGTATGTCACCTTACATCTTTCATCGTTCAGTGTGTTACAGTCCTCCTGCCCGGAGGCCTCTGGTTGTATAGGACATTATAAAATAGACCACTGATGTCAGTTGGAGCCTGTTGTTATTCTGGTAATGAACTTGTGAAATTTGTTACAGGTAATAAATGCTAAGAACAGTCAAGAACCCTAAACCAGACAATTGGAGATTTGAAGAAGACATCTTTCACATTTGATTTGTCATACTATTTCCAACAGGCTGAAAGACAGGTGGCTCCTGAACTTCAGCAGGACAGGAGATCTGTCCAGAGCGGGACACAGCAGACACCCCAGCACCGAGCCTTGGAGGTGCCCTGCCATGTCGTGTGAGCCACAGCTGCACACAGGACACCCAGGCTCCTTGATGGCACCCGTGGGAAAAATAGGGCTTAGTTATGAGAACAACAGAAGGCACTTCTGGGGAACCAGCTACCCACCTTGCCTCCAGGAGATGCTAAGGCACGAGCTCTACACTGACCACTGAAGTCCATGCTGGAGGGAAGCAGCTCCCTCCTCCGCGGCTCCCAGACGAGCCCTTTCCTGATGACAAAGGATCAGCACGCTATCACTGGAGCAAGGACTGGGTCAACCAGGTGAGTGAGGAAAACTAAATCACTTCCCGGCCGAACAAGCAGAGGTTTTATATATGCAAGGGAGATTCTTTGACATGCTCTGTAATTCGGCAGGTAGGAGCATGCTTTTTTTAAGAAGAAGATCTAGGTTTGAGACTATCATCTGCTAGTTGCAGTTATGTAGGGATGACACCCTGTCTCCTGCGTGCCAAGAAATCATTTTAATGTCCTCATATCTAATATATTGATGTTTTTAGCTCATACTTGGCATGGCACTGATCACATTGTTTAGCTTTGGCTCATATGGTAAAGGCAGTGTGAATTAGCAGCACAGTGTACAGCTAGGGACTGGATCCCCACACTAGATCCGTGCACCAGCGCAGAATTACATGCGTATTATTGGGATTCAGTGAAGGGCTAGAAATACACCCAGGTATGGTGACTTGTGGGATCAGAGCCAGAAGTCTTTTATTGTACTGAACAGTGGTCACACTGATTCACGTAAATTTTTTTGTAATGTACCACATTACAAAAAACCCAAAAAACTTTGCCAAGTTTCTCTTATGCTTGTGCCAACTTCTGCCTTCTGACATGGAAAAAGCCACTGGCTTGATGAGGAGTGTGTATGTGGGGGGTGGGTAGAAATATTTAAATACACGGTTGTTTGAATGTGTTTCTAGGGCAATAACATTAAATATGATACCTCACTTTTTTCAGCTAGTAAAGMGGAAAGAAAAAATTTTGAAGAACTAATTTCTCCAGAAGAAGGTTGTTTTGGTTGGAAAAGTCAGGCTCATCCAAAAGATATGAAACAATGTTTGTGGTGCGCAGAACAAAACACACAGAGAGAAAAAGACGCTGCACAGCACGGAATTGCCTGTAGATATATTTTTAATTAAAATTTTATGATTCTTACAGCTTATATATAATTTATTATGGCGGTAACAACACAGTGCTGATAACAATGGTGGGGTTTTTGTTTGATTATGGGCTAGGTAAGCTTTTCAGGTAGTCAGAAGCTTGTTTCCATTTTAGAGATAAAGCCTTCCCTGTCCCTCTGCTTAGACAGGGGTGTGAGTTACTGCTGGAAACAGTGCTCCAGAGTTCACTTCCTCAGCTGCTTTGAAAATACTCTGAACGCTGAATGTCATATGAAGCAATGCTGTCGACAGCTGGCCAGGCAAACACATTGCAGGAGCATGTACTTCCAATCCAAAGAAAACCTYCCTCTTTTATGCCTGCCTATCCGCATTCTCCATACATCCGTCTCAAAATAATCCCTCTGAGTAAATATTTGGCAGCATGATACCAAAAATATACCCGGCCACATAAGAAAGAGCAGCAACGAATCTCTAATCCTTGCATGGAAGAGAGGACTCTAGAAGTAAAATAAACTTTTTTTACCGTGCACTTTCTAGTACTGCCTTTATGTTAGCACACAGGTTGTGTGTTTCCCCTTTGAGGTAACAACTACAAATTTACTCCCGTTTTCCCCTCCTCTCTCAGAAGTTGCAAGCAGGAATTTAGTTAACGAACTGGGGACAGTGTTACTTTTCTGGCAAAAGCAGTAATAAACCTGAGACAGAAAACAATAATTGCAGGGCAAAAGAATTCTTAGCTAAATACCTTGTAAACCCCAATGAAAGGGGCTACTGGTGGCAGCTTTCTTTGCCCTGCGTTGCAGACCTTCCAGGAACACAAATACTAGCAGGGCTGCTGTTTTCTTTACCAAGGCATTAAATAAATGTTTTTACAACAAGCCGTTTCTGCAAGACATTTTAAATACAAAGCACTAAAAAGAAACTTTCTGCCCCCTGATTTTACAAGCACAAATTTCAATTTGTTTTCTGTGCAACCACATTTTTAATTATTCCAGCTTCCAGAGGAACATCAAAAAACTCACGGAGCATGATGAACTGACCATGAATGTCATTACCATGACCAATGAATGACTGCCAGAGACAACTAAAGTGTAAAAAAGGATTTTGTCCCACCAGGCGTAAATATATGCTGCTGCTGTGAATCACTCTAGCCTTTTGCATATAGGAAATTCATGAGCTCTCCTTGAATGTTCCTTGCTTCTGTAAATCAGACTGTAAAATAAGACCATACAGTGATTTCAAAAAAGAGTCTTTCAGTATTCATAAAGGCGGGGTTTTGCTTTCCAAAACTAAATAGTAATAGCAAGACAGAAATAGCTCGTTTTATTTCAGCTACTCGGAGAGAGAGTAGTTCTCTACCATTTACAGCACGGGTTCTCCCTGTTGCATGTTTTGTTTAATTATACAAATAAGATTTGAAAAACATGTGGACAAGAAAATTGTGTTGCAGGAACAGAGATAAAACACACGCACAGATTAAAGAAGGAAACATTTGTTTATTAAAAAGGAAAAGGTTCTGGATGGCAGCACAGAGTCAGACGTAAGACAGATTAATGTATGCACAGCTGTTCATGTTTAAAGGCAGAATATAGACATAAATACAGTTAGATCTTTGCTCTGCTCTGCTGCTACAGTATTTTTATACAGTCGATTCAAAGGAATATCTGTCATAACTGAACACAAGGAGAAATTTATCAGAAACAGAGCACAGATTGCTTCTCTAAAGCAGGATAAACAAAGCCCAGAAAAGCCTCTCAAGCCATGGCACTGCAAAATAAACTTAATTGTTCAAAAGAAAACCACCTTCTGTGGATGAGAAGATTAAATGTCAGATTCAACTCCACGTCAGATAGCTTGTTCTTCTGTTTGAATAAAATGCAGGTAATTTTCCCCTGCTATCATCACAGTTACTGCTATGTCTGAAGGAAAGCCAGTAGTGTGAAGCAGGAATGCACTTTAAAAGCAATACCTTACTTTTTCTATGATCTATTCAGCCTATTTCCAAAGCACACCAGAGAGAGAGAGAGAGAGAGAGGCTGATGAGGCCCCCCTCAAAGTTTTTTTTAATGCATAGATACAATGAGACCATCTTGAAAAATCAGAAAGGCTCAGGAAAAGATGGCCAAGTACTACAGGAGAGCAAAGCAGGCCTTACAGGAGAAGCCATGAGCTGGTCCAGAGGATACAGACGCTTTCCCAGGGTTGCCACTCTCTAGCCTGGAGGACATTATCTCAAACCGGTTCTGCCAAGCTGACCTCCAGTCCTACTTTTACCTGCATTGAGTGAGTGAGATACCACGTAACTGTTCAATACATGAGTAAGTATAAAGGCATTTAAATGCAGCCTTTGGCATTTCATGGTTCAATTTCTACAAAAGTAGAATTATGGAAGCCTATTGTATCATGAAAGTTAATTTTTAGAAAAGGTTCTGGTGGGCTTCTTTGGAGTGCAATTGGAAATTGTTTTAATTTTTAAATAAGGCCAACATAGATTTACTGCCAACATGGATTACTATGAAATCTCAACTGCAATGTTTATATATAAATGCTCATTTTAATAGTAAGTTCCTATTTAAATATTCAATTATCTTGCTTCAAAGCTATTTTTGTACATAGTTTTCCTCTTCTCTATTTTTTAAGTTAAGGTTAAAATATTACAGCATACTTCTGTTCCACTTCTAATTCAAATTCAGTTTTGATAGCCACAGAACATCAGCTTTCAGGAATCTATTTGTTTCTTTATGGAAACAATAAAAACCAACCCCTCACAATCCTCACTAATCTTATGACTTAAAGCCCTGCAAGATATAGAAAGACTTGCAAGATAGTAATATTTTATTCAGATTCTGAATTTCTCAGGGTTCTCACGTGTTACTACAATAAAACTGCAAAGACATAAACCCCCTCCTTGTTACGTGTAACTTTTTTTTTCAAATTCTCAACAAAACTGAGAAGTTATGCTAAATATATTCCAGGTTACAGGAGTGGAAGAAAAACCCCAAAGCTTTCCCTCATCTTTTTGAGTGTCTTGGATATTATAGCCTTTGCGTTAGATAAGAAAAATACACGACCATCCATCAGAAACCTGCATAGACACATACACACGCTGAAATCACACAGTCACAACTCTTCCCATGAACATGGGATGGGCTGATTGCACAACACACTTACACATGTTCTGGATCAAACGCCTGGGCGTATTCTGCTCCTCTCTACCCGGAGAGTGGCACAACAGACCACACCAGGATGAATTCAGCTAGGATGGAGTCCTGTTAGTGGACCCACAGCCAGGTTTTCCAGCTCCTCTGCTACCTCCCCAATATCAACTTCGGGGAAATACAGGTGAAGAAGACATCTAGATGATGTCTTCACCAAGAGATGTCACAGGTACTGCCACATATAGCAGTACAGCATTTCATAGCACACTGAGTGACATTTTGTTAGATAAAGGTGAACAACAAGGTTTTTTACATCTAGTCCATCTTCGGCATTCAATATTCAGACAAGCACTATATGTGTGTGTGTGCCTGCACACAAGCAAGTAAGCGCAGTTGTGTCACCTAATATTTGATGCTATCGTTGATGGGATTGAAAGTGTCCTAGAAGACATCTAACAGAAAGTATTGTTACAATCATCTTTAACTATTACCATTCCTTAATTATTATTTTTTCTGTATGGAATAGTGACTGGACAGTTGAGTACTTCATTTCCTAACCATCGACCAAAGCTGGAGAGCTGTGTGACTGTGACCAGCCGTGGGCAGCTCGGCACGCACAGACCCACGAGGTGGAGCTCGCAGTGCTCTCACGGAGCACCCCACTACTCTGGCACGCATCTCAGCTGCCCAGTGTTATGGAAATCCACCGCAATGTCAATTAAAGGAGATGGAAAAATAATACTGCAAGTACAACCCATGATTCTCATTTTATTGCATGGACCTTCTAACATGTCAGCATCATCACATCTCCAAATTCATCAGAGCTGATCATCAGGCTCATGTTTTCATTAAATTGCCCTCAGGATGAAAAGTAAGTTGAAATGGGGTGATTGATTAAGCCCTTTTTCTCAACAAAATCAAAATCCTAACACAAGGAATTCACAAGATGCCAGAACACACAAGTACTTTCTCCCTACACCAGGGCTGAAACTCCAAAGCAAGGATAAAAGAAAGAAAAGATGCAAAAAACTACAATACAATACAGTGCTGTTTTATGCAGAAGTTGACATTGGGCCACAGGGTTTGCTCTAACTATAGAAAACACATTTTTACTCAAAAATCACTACTATTACCCAATAAAAACATGCTGTGTTGAATATTGGGTTAAAAGTCACTTTGTTTGGTAGTGGATTTTCAGAGTGATTCTGTGGCAGCAGGGCTGAGTGCTTCCTAGCCCTTAACGGGAGTTTCAGGGCTGAAAAGAAAACTCTCCTCCTGGGGATGGAGGCGGACTGCAGTTCCCCTTCTGCCAAAGCAGTTGTTTAGGGACCATGCTATAAATGAATTGATCTGAGTTTAGCACAAGGAGGAGGAAGATTATTTCAGATTTCTACATTATTTCAGTGAACGATTTACAGGGCGACCCCCCAAGAAAGGTATAGGTGAACATGGGGGGATGACTGGAAAGAGCGCGCAGACATAGAGTTTGTACCTCTGAAGCAGGATTTGCTTCCATGGAAAATATTCCTATGACTATAACCTGCTTGTGTGGCAGTTATTCCAGTATAAGTCAATGTATATTACTGCGAAGAGGTATTAAGAATGTAGTTATTCTGTGCATAAACAAGTTGAAATCTTTTTGCAACATTTTGTACTATGTGTTCAACACCCA
>JAYKAV010001809.1:1132529-1223468 GCA_035582835.1 Phoebastria nigripes
AAAAAAGGAAAAGTACTCTGGTACCATTCACACAAGCATATTTATTATATAAATATTTTATAAATTACAAGATTTTAATTATAAATGTAAACATTTCTAGGAAAATAATGTTTTATAGTCTTATTAATGTTTACAACTAATATAAGGCACATAGTGCAAAAATACATTTCTGATGCAGAGATCACAAAATAATTACCTACATGTGTTATCTAAAAAGTAGCTGCTTACACTTCTGCCGTACAGTATTGTTTTTAATTAATACATATTGCTAATTCATGGCTAACTCTTTGTGGGTAAAAATATGATATAGCTGTCGTCTGATCTACCAATTGTACTGGCATGCAAAACAAATATTTGGTTTACAGAATGCATATTGTCAGAAAAAGCATGTATAGTTAACTGGTACATAATATATGTTATTATGCATGCAGAAAATTTTATTCTGAATACCTGAGAGTTGGCCCTGAAATGCATTATCTTTATATGCATATATTTCTACAGTTCTGGACTGTAAAGTAATACAAAACAACAAATCAAAGAGCTAGATCGTTTTTTAAGCCTTGTAATTCTTTCATACACTTACTTTTCTGGAAGAAATAATTTTAACTAGCAGATGTTAGGACTGTATTTAAAAACGTTGAAAAATTAAACTGAGTCAAAGATGGGCACCAAAAACACTGTGGGGCTTGATGCTGCCTCTGCCCAGGGTTTTCACTAAGGTTATTGAAAATTATGTTGAATTGGAATATAAGAGGGACACACACTACAGCCTTTACTAACATGCCATTGGCCGGTATAAAGGAGTAAGGTATATATGGAAAGTGTTTAAGTAAATACATATTCATACAATCACATACAAGATGCTACGGTAAACAAAATACACTGCTTTTACAGTATACTTCGATTAAAGGCAGGGATTTAAAATCAGATTTCCAAGCAATTTTTTGCCTCATTTTCTTTTCCTGTAACCACAACAAAACTAAGCCTAGATGTTTAACATGTGCTATAGAGACTACAGAGGTTAAACCATGCTTCTCAGGATTACTGCTAGTATTTGAGCACCACAAAGAATATAATGAAAGGGATGGGGAAAAAATGCTTTTACTGACAGAGAAACACAGAGATCTACAGAAACTATCTCAAGGATGTTGGTTATACACTTTTCTGCTGTAAGTTGTTGGCAGATGATTCCTAAAAGGTTTCACAAAATTGGAAGTATTTGAAATTATTACCTGTCTTCCCTATATAGCAATAACTCTTTCCTTTCTATATTTTAGTAGAGTTGATGAAGAAAACCAGTAGAGTATAAATTTTACCGAATACTGCATAAAGAATTGCACTGATTAGTTGCAGGTAAAATATTACAACTATGGTACAATTTAGAGTGTTACCCATGGTAGTAACCTCAGTGCAATTTACTTGCTAATATATACTGTACATTGAATTAATGCCTCTCCATTAAAACCTGAAGGTTTGTGATTGTGATTTATGCACTTGCTAGCCCACAAACAGATAATACATCCCTGAATAAACACTGCAGAAAACAGGAATTCTTAGTAGTGAGCATTACAGTAATGAGCATTACAGAGATGAAAGAATTAAAATATATATATACATAGCACCTACAATTTGCACCTAAATGGCAGATGTCCCTGCTTTGATGCTCTTACCACATCAGAGTTCTCACTGTATTTGAAGTTGGAGACCAATAATTGTGTTAGGAATACATTTTCCACAAAATCCTCCACATCTTCCATAAATTTTAGTACCATCCTGGGAATTAGACAAAGAGAACAGTCAATCAAGAAAAGCAATTGAAATCACAGTTGTACAAAAAGCTCCTTGAGGTTTGCACACAATAGACCTTTTGACAAATTGTTCCTACAAATACTATATCAAGAGACAGCATCAAATTAGCAAAACGGGCACAGAGATCCTTTATCAGTACCACTGTATACCTTCTTTCCCGGCTTACCATCCAACGTTGTCTTAAACTGTGCATGCCAACACGAATCAAGTTGGAGGCAAGCAACCTGTAAGGATCGTCTATAGTAGGGTATCTTTAATAAAATGTTTTTTTGGGGTGTTGTGTGTTTTTTTTTTTTTAAGTTTTATTAGGTATCTTCAAAACTTTTAACAAACCTGATTAACATAGCAATATGCTCTTAAAATCAGTAAGAGAAGGGTAGGCAGGCAGTGTTGATCTGGATTAGATTCTGGGCAGTGTGATTAAACATAGTTTTCACATTACATCTGGAAGACGACTTAGATGGGTCAGAGACCTTGAGCACTACTTTTGATTCACAACCAGCTTTCACTAGAGAGTCATCACTTGCACCTCTTCCAAGCCATAAGAGCAGGTAAAGTAAAACAACATCGACTTACGTGAGATTTGTGTATGTCAGCAGTTGCATAGTTGCCCTGAGCAATCCACCTAACTGTACTGGATATTCTCAGACCTGTACCAGCCAAATTAATGCTGAACTGTCCCTAACAAAACAAAACAAARCGAGTAAAAAAAAAAAAGCAAAGGTTAAAATACAGAGCTGATAAAAAGAGTTCAAAACACTAAACCACTTTATGTTGGCATATCTGCACATATCATTTTGAGTACTTAATGTCTAGATATACCCTAAGGTGTGTACTTAACCTGGGTTAGTTACACTGCATTATACCCTTTTTTTTGGAAACTCAGGACATAGACACACGAACACTTCTGCAGTAAGTAGCACCTGTGCATCAGCTGATCCRTAGCATCTGTCTGCTGAGTCTGAATACAGAACTATTCAGACAATTCAAATTATTTTAGCCTCCTTGCTACACATTAAAGTTTAATTTACAAAAAGTATGGACTTGCAACATGCAAGAATGAGGCTGGCTTTCTTGAAAGACTTTTTTTTTTTTTTTTTTAAAGTGCCTGAATTTTTTGGAAATAACATGTTCAGGACCTACTGCTATCCGGAAATTACAGACTAATTACTACTTAGCCATCTAATTCTCAAATTTCTGCAAGCACCTGTTCAAGCATCATCATCTTATCATCTTCCATTTCTTTTTCAGTATACCAAATAACATAATTGAACATGAACATAAGTGGAGGTTAAAATAAATAAATTTATGGCTAAATGGAATGTTTTGCAATACAAAACATTCAAAACAGTTTATTGATTCTAAAATATTTGCCTATGCAAACACATACTCTGAAAACTAGCTTTAAAACAGAGACAGTTCATATGAGAATAAGAAATATATTAAAAGCAAAAACTGCACTGCCTTGGTAAACAAACTGGGGACATAAAATGATTAAATTGCATTCACACAGAAGTGCAGTATGTTGGAAAGAAGTACTACCTCCACAAAGAGCCTAAGTTTAGGCTCACACAAAGGTCAGTTTAGGCAGCAGTACCATCAGAAAACTCCTGCACACCTCCATACAATTCACGGAAGGCCTGAATTTCTGTATTCAGATCTAGTTAAAATTGCCTAAATCCTGAGATCAAAGCTTTAGCAAAGATAACATTTCTATTACATATGGTAGCTTCTGTATTTTATTGCTTAATATCGTCACAGTCAGATTTTTTTTTAATATATATATATATAAAAAAATACTTGTGTGGTTATAAAATACTTGTGTGGTTATATGTATGTGTGCATGTATAAAAATACACCATTCAGCCTTTATTCTTGTGATTCGCTGAAATTCCTTCATCAAAATTCATCTTACATTGTTCAGTATGGCAGATGTGTTTTGAGAGCACTTCTATGTAAAGTTGCTGTGTTTATAGCACTCATATACTCAGGATGAGCTAACATAAGCTCATATGGATAGGGTAGGTTCTTCTTCAAGTGCCCAAAAAGTGGAAGATTTCCATTTAATGAATAAAGCATTTGGAGGAAATTCATACAAACGGTGTGGAACACTTTCCAAAATTAACAGGCCCAAAGTAACTTCATTCACAGTGGTATCATTTTGCAGAAATAAATGAGAAGCGCTATGTACAATTATAATGTCTGTCATGCAGCATACTGAAGRCCAGGAACAGATTTCAAGGACTGAGAGTGCAGGAACTGAAGCTTTTTTACTGCATTAAAAGTGTTAGTTTCAGTGCAGATCTTATAGTTGGAAATGCATCAATGTAAAACCACATAAGCAGAACGACTTCCCAACAGAAGTTACAGATGGCAAATAGACGCGTATTGTACTAAGCCCAAGGAGTTTGCAGGTTGAAGATATCCAATACTGTAATGAACTCCAACTGTTTTCTTGTCAGGGGTTAAGTCTGCCTAGCTCAGGTACTTCATTTGTACCTAAATTGTACATAAATTGTCTGTAGCTGCCCTTGAATGCATCCACCCACATAGCCTGTCTTAATTTTAAGCACCTAGCATAGATGGACAACAGGGATTCACCTCCATGCAAGTCTGAGCTAGTCGATCTTAACTCCCTTTATAACCAGTGAAAAGAAATATGCACTTCCAGAGGACAGTTGACCTCATCCTAAGGTGTCTAATAGGGTAAAATTAGCTGAACGGTTTTCTAGGGAATCTTATTTCTGCCAATGGACTCCAAAGGCAGCCTAGGTTGACTAGTTCAGACTAGGGCTACGTCTGCATTAGCAAGAAGGATGCTGCAGCATGAGCAGATCTGTAGAGTGAAAATGTTGGGCCAGAGAGCCCAATGTCTGTATACAGTACACAAATCAGGGTTTTGCTTTGGACTAACTCTCCTCTAGTCCCATAGTCTGAATCCTCATTAGCAGTTGGAGTGCATTAAGGCCCTTCTGGAGCTCATTGTTTGATTTAGTTTTATCCAGAAGGCATCCTGTTCACGTCTTCCAAGACTGCTCTATGATGTGAACCAACAAACAGTAAACTGGGACAATACAGAGATTCACTTAAAAAGCACCGTCCAATCCAAACTAAAACACTACTGTAGACACACCAATGGACGTATAAATTTTAAATTATACTGCTAAACAGGATTGATTTCCTCTGGTAGTCTTCTAAGATACAAAGAGTCAGGAGAGAAACAGAGAAAAGATAAAAATTCTGCAGGATTATCGAAAATGAAAGTCACTGGAGGAGCACAAAGATTGAGAAAGTATTATGGGAAACAAAGGATACATTACATCTCGAGGGAGGGAGAGCAATACATGAAATAGGTAGAAAGCTGATTATACATACATGGAGCCTAGAGGGAAAGTGTGGAATAAACAATTTGAGGGAGAAACAGGAAAAAAAAAAAATGGTAGGACAGGAGATAAAGGAGTAAGAATAAAACTACTTATTAATTTAATAGACTAGACAGAATAGGAGATTGTTTTAGAATCTTAGAGTTCTAAACCAGTCACACAGATTTTTTTTTTTTTTTTTTCCTTTTACATGCACATTTCAAGGGGATAAGAAATCATAAATACCTGTGGACATCTGGCAGCACTGTAGCAATCTCCAGCTGTAGCAAACGGAACTGCTCTCCCAAGTATAGTCTGAGCAAAAAGAAAATCTGTGGCTAGAAAACAGAAAATTACTCAACACTGAAACTGCTGCATTAGAAGGTCAGGTGAAAACAGTCTGAAAAGGCATTAACATGGGAGTTTTTTGGTTTGTTTTCGGTGGGGTTTTTTTGTTTGTTATTTGTTTGGGGCTTTTTTGTGTGTGGTTTGGTTTGGTTTTTTACAAACTATGTTTTAAACAGTCCATTTTGGTTAGTGCAACATCAAACCAACCCGTAAGCCCAGTTTCCTTTCTGAGGTAGGAGGGGGTTAGGAGGAGGACGGATGTGCACTTGGATGCAGCTCCAAGTGAGCTGGTTGTGAGCCACCCTGCCATCTTCAGGCAGAGGCTTGAAAGCACTGCAAGATGCCCCATCCATTTAGTATGTCTATCAAGGTCTGAGATGCTAACCACAGCATACGAAGACTTTCTCTAGAAAAATATGGCAGGGACTAAAAGGAAATGGAATAATGGCAACAAAACGTTAGAAACTGAAGCTAGTTTACAGGTAAAATACAAATCTGCAAGATTCATGACACTTGACCACTTGGGACAAACTAGCAAGGGAAGTAGTGGTGATTTCTCCATTTTTTTTCTTGGAAATTCCCATTGAATTCCTAAAGGAAATAAGAATTTTGTTTGTCCAAACTTGGCATAATTGGATCTATAATTTGGTCAAATGATAATTTTGTAATCATGACCAGTGCAATTTCAATAGAATGCTCACATTGGCTAAAACTGTCAAAATGCTTACTTTTAATTTGCATGGAGGCTACATCAAATCTTATTTTGCTAAAAACCGTGAAGCCAGCTGCAAGGTAATCATTTCGACAGGCACAGTCTTGCCTTCTGCTTCCATTGAAAGGGCATTCATATGGATTCTGCAACCTAGAGAATAGCAAAGATTCAGGTTTCCTTTTGGCATTTTTCCGTAACATAGCATCGTAGTGAAAAATAATTGCATTGCACTATGCTGCATAAAAAAATAATAAACAACAGTTACTGAACAAGAAACTCAACTATTAAATCTTTGCTTAGAAACACTAGTTTCTACACCATTTCTACTAAAATCAAGACAGACATTTTTTATAATCATTTAGTGCAATTAACACAATTTCAGCCTGGAAGTATCCACATTTCCGCATTTCTGTGTTCATATACCTGGATATTCAAAACAGAAAATCAAGGAAAAAAATTTCTACTCATCTGTTCTCACAAAAGTAAGTACTATTTTATTCTTTGATTTTGGAAGAAATAAATGCTCTTCATAAAGTTACAAAACCACTTTAGTACCTGAATCCATATACTTCAGAAAAGTTGTCTGCTTCACCTTTTACCAATGTCAAATATTCTTTGGGATTCTCTAAGTGCATGCCTGAGCAATAAATCTGCAAAAGAAAATACAACCCTTTAGCAAAATCTTTATTAGAAAAGTATTATTTCATAAAAATATGTGCTCATAAAAACTCATAAATATTAAGAGTACCTTTATCATCCTTCCCTTAACGTTAAGCAGGTATTCACCATCCTTTCTAATCCTTTTTTTAATCTGGATATCTTTGCAGGTGGTAAAAATTTCACCTTCAAAATGAATTATTAAATCATATTAATATTTCACAAATAGAGCTTAGTTTTAGGACTTAGTTTTGCATAATTGCGCTCCAAATAAATTTACAGCTTTTATATAAATAACCTGGAAAAACATTAAGTTCAGCTGAAAATTGCAGCTGTCACTTACATTCTTCCTCACGGCAGATCTTTCTGGCATCTGGTTTTAAACGTGGCAGGCACAAGTCACTGGATAAGCCATTTTCGGTCATACATTCTACGGTTCTCTCCTTTACCCCCACTCCACAAGACACTGAGCACTAGACGTGGATAGCCATCAGGAGTTAGTTTAGAAGGTAGTAAATAATTAACATAATTATGTCAGCAAATTAGTCTTGGCATTCATTTCTGTTTGAGGCAACTATCAAAAATGAGCTTGCACATCTGTACTCACCTTGGTCCACTTTCCCACTCTCCAGGTAGCTGCTTGTGAACATCCTTTGATATTACATTTATAAATGTATGGGGATGGCTCTACTGGGCATTCTTGGTACGCTACAGTTCGAAGGCCATGGGCGTGCTGATTTTGAACAGAATGGATTCCAACACAGTATGTGATCCTCTGCCGGTAACCAAACCCACAGCTGGCTGGGCACTGAAATAAGATCCCCAAGCACAGGCATTATTTCTATGAAACTGAACCTTTCTGCAGCATTGCAATTACAGATAAGTCAGCTCTGATCCTCGCTTTGGTAAAAGCCTGTAATCCCATGTGTGACACCTCAGGGCTGGTACACCAGTGTGCAGAAGTGAAGGTCTACAATAGTTATGCATGCAAGGAGATGGAAAGTCCCATGCTGCCCTTTTCTCAGAGCTCACAGAGGTTCCAGAGCAGTYCCTTCTCAGCTGCAGTACGCACACAGGCACGCACGGGTAGGTAGTGCAGGTGTGCAAGGGAAACAAGGCACTGATCCATCACTTCACTGAAATCAAGGAAAAGATTTTTGTTTACTTCAGCGAGATGAGCTTGCACGAGAGTTTCCAGCACAGGAATCCCGTGGTAGGGGCAGCTGTCCTCTAGCTGGTGTTCATAGGTCCCAGGGGGGCTACCAGAAGACTGATAACAGTCACTACAATAAATCATAGCTGATTGGAAGGTTCAGTGTGGAGAAAGTTTAGGCACCCATGTTCAGATGAAAATATACATTTTTTTTTTGCTCTGCACACATAATGTATGTTTTACAGCAATATAACATTCTTAAATGTAAAGTTATATAAAAGATGTGCGAGCAGTATAATTAGTTTACCTGTGACAGTTCTCCTGTAAGCACAACATATTTAGAGGGAGCTACCCTGCAGTTTTTGGTTGATGGAGGCTTTGTGGCAGGATCACAGAAGCTTTCATCCACTTGGAGCTGGTTTTCATCCACACACTTAACCTTCCGGTATATTTCCTTTCTTCTATATGATGCCGAGCACTGAGTGTAAGAAAAACAGTCACAGTTTTTACTTAAAACTTAAGCCATTTACAGAACAAAGTTATTTGCCAATTGCCACACACCAGTAAAACCCAGACAGCAACAACTTATGACATCTCTTATCAGTGTCGGACTGAATTACTCACTGAATCAACATCCTTTACTTTGTTTTCAAAGTTCAGGTACCTCCAATCTAAAAAGCCAATAGTGTATAATGACATGACATCCTAACCGTTGGGTGAGACTGAGGAGAAAATGAAAATGTCAGGCCAAGATGATAGGTTGAGTGAAAAAGCTCTTCTGTATTAAAAGGAATGAGCCAAAAAAGGATTTAAGTGAAATATGAAAGAAATAAGCTAGTCTTCAAAACAAAACAAATCCCTGGAAGTATGTACATGGTATTACACTGATAAAACAAAAGAAAACAAAACTGCATATTAATGAAGCCGGTGGCAGCTTTGGGCAGCAGTATCTGTTGAGCCTGTGCCTTTACCCTCGGTGTCCTCAGACCTTGTGGCAAGTTGGTGGGATGGAAAGTCATCGCAGTTCTGCCAGGACAGGATAAGACACTTGCTGCTACCAGAATCCAGAAAAGTGGAGGTACAGGCTAAGTAATACATATCAACAGCGTGTCCCAAGCTACGGGTGCTTAAACTAACCTGTTTGAACTTGCTGTGATAAAGAAGGAAGGCTCAAATACACAAACTCCAGTCTCAGCGGAGGCAATAATCAATAACACCACCTACTACAGTCAGACCTGAACCTAACTTAACACTAATTTGGACCCAGCAAYAGTCAGTTAGAAGACTCATCAAGGTCTGATACACAGATCAAGCCTATTGTTCAAATTTTATTATTATTGACTCAAAGAGGCAACTTGAAGTGCAAAACCCAGATGCTGTATGGTAAAACAGCTCTGCTAGAGGAAACCTCTAAGTTTATCATGTCAGGTCTTGAAAACCTTAAAAGGATGGAGACTGCACAAATTCCCTGGGCAGCCCATTCAACTGCCTGAATTGTCCTCATGGAGGAAAAGTTTTTCATAATATCCAGTATGAACCTCTCTGGCTTCACCTTACTCCCGTTGCCTCTTGCCTTCCCACCATGCGACACTGTGGAGAGCCTGGCTCCGACCTCTTGGTAACTTCCTTGCTGTGGGCTTGTATCAGGGGTGGGAGTGTGGATACAGTTGGCTGGTGTAACTTACAGAAACTCCTGATCTTTTAATGGCATGGAGCAGCTCAGAATAGTAGGCACATAAAGAATAAGCCAGTCATGAGGTAATGGGGACAGGCAGAAGAATCCTTTTCATTATGCCTTATACATTAGTCTTGTAGACATTCTTCTCTTTAGCATGAAAATACTRAATTTTGGTAGGAGATACTACTACAAATACTAATTTGGTAGGAAAATGCTGGCTGCTGCTATCAGCCAGCCTCCCAGCTGCAAGCTGGAGAAATGCAAGATCTGGAAATTTTTCTGCTATGCTGTGACTGGTGAGGTGAGGAAATGACACACGAGCGCTCAGAGCTGAGACAGCTGGGCAAAACATTGCGAGTTCGGTGGAGAACATACTGCACCGGGAGTGGAATACAGATGGATAAACACTTGAACTACTATTAATACTAGATGTACAGGGCTATATATGAATCTGGTGAGAGAAGGGAACTGAACACAGGAATTTCAAGCAGACAGCAATATCCATGTGGAAGAAGTTATGAACTAGCCAGAAGATGTGGTGAAACACAATGCATTTGTAGTGGAGAGCTCCGAATACCCAGCAGGAATATACAAATGTTTGACAGGAAAGGAAAATTCACCCTCGTTCTCTGAAAGTGGATATTTCTGCTAAAAGCACATTCTGAGCCACTTCCACTAATTCGATTTTAAAGCTTCATATGAGGAGAGAACACTTGGAAGACACATGTATTGTCAGCTTTCCCTCAATATAGCTTAACAGAGGAATATATATGTCCAAACTGCATGAATATAATCCAGGTTTTGCAGAATACCAACAAATGATTTATATATTAACAGTAGTCACTTCTACAGCATTGTGTCCCTGAGACTTTTGAGTCTTCATATTCAAAGTTTCAGGGGGTTTGCCCTAGGAAGTTTAACAGTGCAGATTATTAAGATGCCACAACTGCACAAACTGGGTTTTTGTTTAATGTTACAGTAAGAGACAGGCTTTTCTGTACACCATTTCAGGTATTATACATCATTTTTGGTTTTCTCTCTCCCTCTCTCTTTATATATGTTTGTATGTTTGCATACACAGATACAAAAGTTATTAAATTTTTAGCATGTAGAAAATAGTCATCACATCTTTAAAAATGAGAGCTCTCTCCTGAAGGAATCTTTAGATTTTCTTAAAGGTGAAAATGCATATTTGGTAGGAGAATGCTGAGTTTTATTTCGCTTCTTATCTTTTCTAGTAAGTCTTCTACAGAGATCTTCTTGAAAACACTGTTGTCCAAAGGTTTTACCTCCAAGGTTTTTACTTCCAGCTGACATTTCATTTGTATTTCTATTCTTAAAAAGTGATTTTTTAAAATTATATTTCATAATGAGGTTTTATTAAAAATTTTATGCATTACGTAAAGAACTTTGTATTCAAATTACACAGTTCTATCAATAGGGACCTGCTCAGAGCTCCACCAGAGCTTTTGCCTACAACAGCAGACAAGCAAATCCTGCATAAGAGAGTAAACAAAGCCTTTGACATTTTTTGTCACTCTTTTTAGTTTTCCAAGCTTGACCTTCAAAATATCCAGCATGGTCGGTCACTTGTTATTCTGCAACATAACAACTATTAGAAATGTATCCAAATGTGAAAAAAAAAAAAGAAAACTTATGATGTCACTCAGTTATTTCATACAAGTTGAAAGCCTTACTTACATCTTCCCATTCATCTGCCAACCACTGGTACTGCATGCAGGCAGGCAGCCAGCAATGCCTCTTGCTAGCGGGCCGGGTATCATGATTACACGTTGCTTCACTCACTTGACCCAGGCCCTTCAGCTGACAGTAGATATCCCTTTGCTGAATCCCCACTCCACAGGATACAGAACACTAAAATTGATCAAAATTAGTTATGTCAGTGTGAAATGAGACAGTCCCCAGAAGGTGGTACAGTTGCCATTATTACAAGTTCTTAGGATATTATTTAAAATATACTTCACAGCCCCTACCATACTAGTGTTTCATTGTATCTGAAGAAATTTATGTTGAACATGTACAACTACAATTAAAATCAAAATTTGTAAGAAATACGGAAAATAAATGCATCCGAGTTACCTAGACTGATCTTTCTGCTTATCTTAATTGACAGTAGGAACAATCACTATAGGCATATGCAAAGCAAAAGTTTACAGTTTTGCAAGATCAAACAGTTCWGAGTTCTGACTTTACATCATTCCTTTATCAGACACTGACAGTCTTGTCTGTTGTTTTAAAATGCAAATATTAAAACAAAAGAAAAAAAATCTCAGTCTTTCAGGTTAGAAAAATCTTGCAAATGGTGCAGTATTTTGAGGATACTTCTCTTCCTTTTGGAGGTAGTACTAAGGATTTTGAATCCTGAGGAGCTTAAAAGGTTCAAATCCTTCTTGCCACATGCCTCTTTTCCTCCTTCCTGGCCAAAGTTATTCCACTACAACACTAAGGCTTGCTGAGATAGACAGCCCCCTTTTACACCAGTCAGAAGCACGATTAGGTCCCAAAGCCTACCTAAAGACTCCAGCCTAATCATAAAGTAGATATTGCTCTATCAAGCGTGGCCAAATTGTGGAGAGTGGTAACATGTCTTTATCAATGTGGGGAATTATATTTTGAAAGAGTGAGTGAAATGCAAAATATTGCCATGCGATCAGTTACACACAACTTCACAACAAGGTAAGAGATCTTTTACAAGACCAAACCAGGGAAGAGGACAGTATTTGTGCCCACAAGCCCTTTTTATTGTCCTTCCTCCACAAACCTGGCTTCACTTCAATATTCAGACTATGACAGCAATTATTGAATTCATCACTGAAGGTAAGAAGTAAACTTTAAAAATTTACTGTTATTTGAATTTACAAAGTAAGTTGAGGAAAGTCCTAAGTACCTATCCAGTCCAAGGTGCAGATTACCAAATACTTTCAGTTTTCACAGATATTTACTTTTAATTACTCTTAAAAGAAAGAAAAACAAAATATAATGAGCTACTTGCTAATTTGTAGATTTAGAATCATAGAATCATAGAATAGTTTGGGTTGGAAGGGCCCTTTAAAGGTCATCTAGTCCAACCCCCCTGCAGTGGAGCAGGGACATCTTCAACTAGAGGAGGTTACTCAGAGCCCCCTCCAACCTGACCTTGAATGTTTCCAGGGATGGGGCATCTACCACCTCTCTGGGCAACCTGTTCCAGTGTTTCACCACCCTCAGTGTAAAAAATTTCTTCCTTATATCTAGTCAGAATCTACCCTGTTTTAGTTTAAAGCCATTCCCCCTCGTCCTGTCGCAACTGGCCCTGCTAAAAAGTCTGTCCCCATCTTTCTTATAAGCCCCCTTTAAGTACTGAAACGCTGCAATAAGGTCTCCCCAAAGCCTTCTCTTCTCCAGGCTGAACAACCCCAACTCTCTCAGCCTTTCCTCATAGCAGAGGTCTTCCATCCCTCTGATCATTTTTGTGGCCCTCCTCTGGACCCGCTCCAATAGGTCCATGTCTTTCTTGTGCTGAGGACTCCAGAGCTGGACACAGTACTCCACGTGGGGTCTCACCAGAGCAGAGTAGAGGGGCAGAATCACCTCCCTCGACCTGCTGGCCACGCTTCTTTGGATGCAGCCCAGGATACGGTTGGCCTTCTGGGCTGTGAGCGCACATTGCCGGCTCATGTCCAGCTTTTCATCCACCAGTACCCCCAAGTCCTTCTCGGCAGGGCTGCTCTCAATCCCTTCATCCCCCAGCCTGTACTGACACTGGGGGTTGCCCCGACCCAGGTGCAGGACCTTGCACTTGGCCTTGTTGAACCCCGTGAGGTTCACACGGGCCCACTTCTCRAGCTTGTCCAGGTCCCTCTGGATGGCATCCCGTCCCTCAGGCGTGTTGACCACACCACTCAGCTTGGTGTCGTCCGCAAACTTGCTGAGGGTGCACTCAATCCCATTGTCTATGTCATTGATGAAGATATTAAACAGTACCGGTCCCAATACGGACCCCTGCGGGACACCACTCGTCCCTGATCTCCATCTGGACATTGAGCCATTGACCACTACCCTCTGGATGCAACCATCCAACCAATTCCTCATCCACCGGACAGTCCACCCATCAAATCCATACCTTTCCAGTTTAGAGAGAAGGATGTTGTGGGGGACCATGTCAAAGGCCTCACAGAAGTCCAGATAGATGACATCTGTATGTCATATTCCCATGTCCACTGATGTAGTCACTCCATCATAGAAGGCCACTAGGTTAGTCAGGCAGGGCTTGCCCTTGGTGAAGCCATGCTGGCTGTCTCAAATCACCTCCCTGTCCTCCATGTGCCTTAGCATAGCTTCCAGGAGGAYCTGTTCCATGRTCTTCCCAGGCACAGAGGTGAGACTGACTGGCCTGTAGTTCCCYGGGTCTTCCTTTTTYCCCTTTTWAAAAATGGGGGTTATGTTTCCCCTTTTCCAGTCAGTGGGAACTTCACCGGACTGCCACAACTTCTCAAATATGATGGATAGTGGCTTAGCAACTTCATCCACCAGTTCCTTCAGGACCCATGGATGGATCTCATCGGGTCCCATGGACTTGTGCACCTTCAGGCTCCTTAGATGGTCTCAAACCTGATCTTCTCCTACAGTGGGCAGCTCTTCATTCTCCCAGTCCCTGCCTTTGCCTTCTGCAGCTTGGGCGGTGAGGCTTGAGCACTTGCCGGCGAAGACTGAGGCAAAAAAGTCATTGAGTACCTCCGCCTTCTCCATATCCCAGGTAAGCAGGTCATTTCATTGCGATGTGCATATAAAAAAAACTTCCTGACAATTATTTCCATTGAAGCAGTGTGTCATGAATATGATCTTGTCTTGTACTCTTATAGAGAACATAATTATAGCAGATTTTACATACCTCTCTCCATCTGCTGGCCTTCCAAGCAGGACATCTTCCAGCTCTACATATTTTGTATGTCCGTGGTTTTTTCAAATGTCTGCAGTTTCCTTCTTCTATTTTAGCTTGGAAGCTATTAAAACAATGCACATCACGAAACTTCAAACCTTTTCCACAGGAAACAGAACACTGAAAAGAGAAGTGTATTTCATTACTTTACTAAAAATCTCAAAGTAATAGGAAAACCAGAAGAAGCTGTGGCCTTGCCCAGAATGGACTCTATGATTATAGGAATAAGTTTCTGTATTATGACACACCTACTGTACGTATCTGAAATTTCTGTGTAAGCTCCCTCATACTGAGCGTTACTGATCTGATGACAAACATCTCTCACGTCTTGTTCATTCATTGATGTCGTCATTGACAAATACCTGAGCTCAGCCATCCGTATCCATGCAGGATACAGCTTGATATTATGATCTCACAAGAACATGCTCTAGCAGCCTTCTGTTTCCAGTATGTATTATTGCTATTTTCATGGAAGCATGATGCTTACCATAAGCATTAAAGAAAGGAAAATGCAAAATCATGGGTACGCATGTTTCCAGTTATTAGGCTACGAAGGCATGTTTGCTCTGGCACCTCCCTTCCATAAGCTTTGGGTATCTTGCTGTGTGTGACAAAGAGGCAAGAGAAGAGGTTTAAAGTAGACACTATAGGTTATGGTGCAGTCCCTGGAGGCGTGGCCTTGCCCCGTCGCCCCGGTATTCTGTTTCCTCCAGAAAGTTGCTACGATATACACGACCAGCTCTAGGACCTCCCTCCCTCCCTCCAACGTAAAACCAATGGGGCTGCAGATACATTTTGTGAAACGCACCCTGGCGTTTCAGTACCCAGTAGCCATGATTAGAGCATGTCTGACAGATCGGTCTCTTCCAGAGAAAGGGCCATTCCTCTGCTGAATTGCTGGACTGCTGTGAGACATTAGTGAGGTTTGAATTTAATTCTTCAAATCAGGGCTGTCCTATTCACCTGCAGAGCAAAGCTGCAGGTCCTAGGGAACTTTCAGTCAAACAAGGAACATCTGAAGCACTTCCAAATTAGGTGGCTACTCAGCTGACTTATCTTGGACCATGAGCATTGTGAATGTAAGCACTTATCTTTTTTTTTTTTTTTTTTTTTTTTAATTTTTTTTTTATTCTTCGTATTTTACATCATCCTATCAAAAAGTTTTGAGCAATGGAGACAATTCTCCTTTTCTGTCTGGAAAAAGAACATGCTTAATTTGTTCTAGGATTTCCTCCGTACTTTATTTTACACTTGGACAAACATTTCCTACACAATCAGGTAGAGAATTAATATTCAAATCAAAATTTAATTTCTAAGTGGATGTGAAAAAAAGGATTTAAATATAGATTTTCTTCAAAAGCACCAAAGATATTTCTCTTCCTTTTATGTTACATCATCATCTATGTCACTAGCATTACACGCTAACTTAACCAAGCACTTTTAAATACATGTATCTTCTATTTTCAGGACATGAAGTTCAGATCATACAGCTTTCAGTACAAAACCTGGCAAATATTTGCCTGAGAACAACAGCTGGAGAAAAGTTTTTAAAATGTAGAACAAGCAACTATAATAAATTAACCTGCTAGATAAGAAACATTTTTCACAATAGCAGTAACTACACTTTGTTAAACAGAATCTCAGCTGACTCACTTGTCCTCAATACCACAGGGATTCCTATGTGTCCTTAAACATTTATATATGTAATCTTAAAGGTTTAATTGAAACTGCCAACGTGTTTAAAATTAAATCTTTACAGAATAAAGCAATAAATTTAATTTATCACACAATACAATGGATGGCATGTTTCTCTTATGCAACTATAATTATATTTGCAAAAAGATAAGAGTACTGATTTGGCCACAACTTCCCTTTTACATGTCTGCTATACAATTCTAGTAAGTAAGAATGTTTGTTTCTAAATTAAATCATTTTCTCTCAGCAAAACCTTTCAATTTATCATTTTAAAATACTGTTCATGTAGTTTTACAATTTATGTTTCATTAATTTAGAAACTACTTTAAGATAGGAAGATAACAAAAATTACCCGAAACTTTTATCTATGAATAATGTAGGTCAGAAAACTTAAAGCTCTGCAAACCATATGATTATAAAAGCCTTTCAGAAAACCCAGCTCTGAATTCAGAGGATTTAATTATCAAAGCAGGCAAGATAACACGTATGCATGAAAACTAAAATACTGATATTATCTTGATAATCGATTCTACTCTCCCTTAAAGCTTTTTTTCAGGAATTTCAGTCATAAAGTGTAGACATAAAGGACCCCTAAATTCTGAAGATTCTTCCTTTTTATTCTTCAGTAGTATGTAAGTGAAGTGCAGCACAGAATTACTTAACCTCCTCCTATGATGTGTTAGGAAAACACCACATGCCCTTCCTTCCTCAGCAGCTTTCCCCTGTGAAGCACAAATTAGGCTCCAGAGGGCTATCAGACAGAGCCCTTCTAGTCCTTGTGCGGATGGCATTCCAGACTAGGAACTGCAACCAAAGGAGGCAGCCTAAGAAGTCTCCACTTCAGGAGGTGAGGCTACCACAGCATAGAATAATTTCACTCTTTAATACTTAATGTTGAGGGCAATGAGAAATTAAGGCAACATTTTTCAGCATATATACGTATTTGTTTATAGAGCTTGTGCAGATATCTTTTATTCAACAAAAATGAGATTTATAGTACAGGGCTAATGGCTGCTAATAGCAATAGAATATGCAAAGAAATCTCTTATCCTGCATCTCAGTCTTCTAAAGATCTTCTAATAATATCTCTACCCACTAGATACAACATTACATGTTCACTTCTACACAGGTTGGAATTGGGTCTGGGGGGTTTTTTGTTGGTTTTGACATTTTTTTTCTTCTTCATTGGTCCAAACTCATCTGAGTTACATCTCTTTTATGTTTAAATGGCCTAATTTAATCTTTATAATTTGTGCTATTCTTTATTCTAAAGAAAGAAGTTGGAGATTTGTGTGTTAAGTTAGCCTATTATAAGATATTTTAGTAGTTACAGAGCAATGCCTGTATAAAGAGATTATTTGCAGTTCTCTTTCATAAAGATGTTCTACTGAATTTTGTAATTAGAGTACAATTATACAGGAATTAAGAGAATCCATTTGTTTTCGATCATATTAGATGGGAAGCTGAAGAGGGAGTTCAGAAAGGAAAATACCAGTTTGGATGTTAAGAATAACAGAGGCTTTATGAACAGTTATTTCAAATACTACTAAAACTTTCTTTCTCTCAAATGCTGTTTAGCTTTGATGACTCAAGCTAGCTGAAACCTATCGTTATCTTAATGCTAAATGCAGAAACACAAACGAAAGATACTTAAAACCTGTAGGTAGAAATTATTTTCAATTATTTAAAAAATATTTTTGTACTTGAAAAATTCATTTAATTATAAGGAATATAATTTAGCTTTCCAGTAATGTAACTTTGGATAAGTCATCTGATTTTTTTTTTTTTTTTCCCTTGCTGTAAGAGACAATAAGTTACAGAATGTTGCCAACTCATACCAAGAAAATATCCACATTTAAATAACTTTTTCCAGGGAGTTTTTTCACTCCAAGTTAATTCAATGTTATCTTTAACAACTTAAAAAGACATGTTCAACATGTTGGGATTATGTTGAAAAATCTTAAATGCATTAAATCCTTACAAAGTGTAAGTCTTCCAGAAATACAGAGACAGCATTTCTGTATATAGATTTGCTATCTTACTTTTTCACATATTCATCAAGTTACAGATCTGATCCTATGTTTCCATGTATCCAAACCTCCTGGTGAATAGATCTTACACTGAAAAAAGAAACTTCATTGTGCAAGCGGTAATTCACTAGTATCCTAATATTACGGGTTTCAACTTATGAGCTTTTAAAGTTGTTGGGGTTATTTTGTTGTTGTTGTTTTGGGGTTTTTTTGTTTCTTTTTTTTTTTACTTAAGTCATAAAAGAGCACTGAAGTTTAATTCATTAGGTTAATGTGTGTTTGTTGTTTCACTGAAGGAATGAAAGATCCTGATACTTTTAAAAGCTAAAAAACCCCCAGACATTAAGCAGCTGTAAACCTCTGCTTAAATACGATTGCCCAAACTTAAAAACAAGTAAAATGCCAAACTAAGAAGTAAGTGCAACCAGCTTTGCTTGAATCAGGTGCTTGGGGTACTGCATCTCCTGGAACTGTGTGGAGCAGCTCCTGCCCGCTTCAGCGTAGTTCCACAGGGCCAGATTCTTATATCTCCTGCAGTGAGCATCTCCCACCAACATCAGTGCGAGGAAGAGAAACCTAGATATCTCTAAGGATCAGGCCTTTTACAATTTCAATGGGATCTTGATAAAATTTAGGCAACTAATTCCATGATTGTTATTCTTAAAGCCTTGCATATGTATCAGTTACAGAAGCACCTAGGCTGCCCTGAGCCACAAAGAACTTAAAAAGTTCATTTGGTGCTGAACAGTCTAATTCTACAAGCATGCACAATCCTTTTAACAGACTGACCAGCTCAGTGCTTTACATGCCCATAAGGACGATCAGCATCCTGAAAACAGATTTTCCTCTATTTCCACTAACAAGTTAAAAAAAGAAAGCAATTGCTTTAAGAGTACACTGAGCACACAGCAGGCAAATGAGTCACATTACAAAACACAGTGATAGATTATATCTATAGTGCAACCAAAGAAAGAGAAATGCTCCTATTTTTTTTTTTTTTCTTTAACACATGAAAAAGCTAATGCACTCACCCTGGATATAGATGATCCAGGATCATCAATGGAAAGTTCAAGAGGGCTATTATTTTGTAGGTACAGTATTCTCCTGAAACTGGACATATTCTGGCTTCATTCCTTAGATAATATATAAAAATAGTTCTTAAAGGGACAGTTTCCTCCCAGAATGCCTTGGCATCAGATGCAGGCAGGCTCAGCTGTGTTCTTTACTGGATAGTGACCCACCTTCAGCAAGAGAAATGAAGACTACTCCTGTCCAATACGGCCTCTCATTGGAGACTCCTGACAAGTAGATAAGGGTTGCCTGTCCTCCAGCACAAAGAATGAATACCAAAGAAAGGATACCAGGTCTCTCAAATGCTGAATCAAAAGCTTTAATCAATATAAAGTGGGGATGTCTCTTTTAATTTTTCTGTAAGGGCAGAGCATAGCTCCTTCTCAGTTCTTTGAATGAAAAATATAGGTTCCACAGAAGATCCCCAAGTGGGACTCCCAAGTGGCTAAAGGCATCTAAATACAGCTTACAGGGAGGCATCTTGCATTGAGCTCCATCCCCACCACCAGTGTTTTCCTTAGAGAGCTGCATATTGCACACGCTGACCTAAGACACCTGCCTGACTAGCTTCCTTTCAGCTTTGTATCATCAGTAGAAGTGTCAAATTCTCACTTGTACAGGAACGAGGCCTTGTTCTGTGCTCTGGAAGCCACTCGTGTCCTTTTAGTGCATCTAGCCTATAGCGCATTTCTTACAAGGCTGAATTTTGCCCTTCATAAGCCTGTGTTCCTTCTTGGAGCTCCTAATGCACTATTACAAGCTATCTGTGGAATATGGTCCTCTCACTGCTCGGTGCCCACTCTGTTCTGGTAGTGATCTTCCCAAGGCTTAACTCTCCTGATTGGGAAAAGTACAACTGCACTTAGCTCTCTTGCTGCTTGACCTCCTTCCATTCAAACTTGAACATGGTCAAGAACAATGTAGTCCTTATGACTCAACACGTCTATAATGTGGCTTCACTTGTATGACATTCCACACAATTGGAGGCTTATGGAGAGTACATTTTCCATACATTTTCTGCACATTGCATGTGTAGAAAAAAAAAATCCACAAGAACTTTAAATCTCAAAAGAAATGTGAACATTTCTTTAAAAAAATGCAAGCTGAAAAAACCATCCTGTAACCATTTTACACAGAAATTCTAGCACTTGTCTCAACATTGGCTAAAGTAATATTTCCCATATGTCAGGTTCTTCTAAAAACATAAAACTACAGTAAAAAGCTGGACTTGATTACTATTGTTCAAAGTCATTCCATAACGCTGGTAACTAGGATTCATCTGTTTGGGGTTTTTTCATAGTAATAAAGTTCTGTGAGGATCAGCCTGACAGAATTCCTGGTGCTTTCTGTGGCACAGACGGACTCTCAGACAGGCATGCCATCATCAGTTCCTACCAAATTAAGGCTCTTTCTGCAGCTGACATACAGAGTTTCACTAAAAGCTTCTTGGTTCTTTTGCTATTGTTATTATTTCATTGAAAAGTTGAAGACCTTGGATTATTTGGTGGATTTTGTTGTAAATTTTCTTAACCTTTTCTTTCAAGGGAGCGTTTTGTGTAGCTTAGCTGGTATCTCAGTGGGCTTCTGGATACTGAAAAACAGACCAGTAATTGCAAAGCATATAGCAGTTTCTCTTTGTATTCATATTAGCTATAAAGGGACTTAAAATACAAATGACTGTGACTAAAAGTAGTACTGTAACTGTACTGGTTTTGACTGGGACAGAGTTAATTTTCTTCATCGGAGCTAGTATTTTGCAAGGTTTTGGATTTGTGACTAMAACAGTGTTGATAACACATAGATATTTTATTTATTTTTGAACAGTGCTTATACAGCATCAAGGCCTTTTCTGCTCCTCACGCTGCCCCACCAGCGAGTAGGCTGGGGGTGCACAAGAGGCTTGGAGGCAACACAGCTGGGACAGCTGACCTCAACTGACCAAAGGGATATCCCAGACCATATGACATCGTGTTCAGCAGTAAAAGCTGTGCGGAAGAAGGAGGAAGGGGGATGTTTGGAGTGATGGCGTTTGTCTTCCCAAGTAACTGTTATGTGTGGTGGAGCCCTGCTTTCCTGGAAATGGCTGAACACCTGCCTGCCGATGGGAGGTAATGCATGAATTCCCTGGTTTGCTCTTCTTGTTGGCACAGCTTTTGCTTTACCTATTAAAATGACTTTATCTCAACCCATGAGTTTTCTCACTTCTATCCTTCTGATTCTCTCCCCCATCCCACTGGAAAGGAGTGAGCGAGCAGCTGTGTGGGGCTTAGCTGCCTGCTGGGGTTAAGCCACAACAGTAGCGCTGAAAAAGGATAAAACATATTACAAACATTAAAAGGTATTTTCTTCCTCTCTGTCTCTTTTTTTGTCAGGCACTTCTGTGACTGGACAGGAAGATCAATTTAAAAAAATGACAAATTTATATAATGGAGCAGAATAATTACCCCAATACAGGGTTAAACACAGTAGTTGCTTGAGTTGTGTGACAAGCTGCATTTTGATGATCTCTGCTTGGCCCAAAAGTCTGTTTGGGCTCTTTTAAAACTATGYTAGAAGTAGACTGGGACCACTACTGCACAAGACACTAGTAAAACATTACTTTGAGCATTACTTAGTTGAGAGTTACTTCAACTTTTCATTTGCCATATTAGAATAGCTCTTCTTGTCCCTGCCTCCTCCCCGTTAGCTGCATCTCCCCAGGGGTCCTTGCGAAGCTCGAGCATGAAATAGGCATTTTTCAGGTAAAAGTATTCAAAAAGTTGTTCTTTCCTTTAAGTATGTAGAATACTGTCAAGAAAAAACACAGACTCTGTAATTAGGTCCTACTGAATTCTTTGATTCAGAGTCAGTAATTCTTCACTAAAACAAGTACAAACACTTGTGCCATTAGCTTAAGCACTCAGAAGGGACCACAGTTACAAAAGACCAAACATTCCATCACTCCTGAGAAAGAGTGGAAGAGTGGATTGAACTCCAAGAGGTATGTGTATGATTTACTGTTACATCTAAGTTATACCTATGTTAACTACAGAAGTTACACTGAAGATATTTTTCAGTCACTTCATTGAGTATAGTTTYGTTTCAGAAGTTCAGTGTTATATCACATTCCTCTGGTGTTCAGAAAATGTCTTGATATGATGAAGTCCTCCTCGCAGCTGCAGTCTGCAAGTCTGCTTTGCCACATTTCTAAATGTCCTTTTGCAGCTATGGTGGTGGAAGGGAGGAAGGCTAGGCTAAGGAGGACTCAAAGACTTCATCCAATCCATCACGCTGCTCAGAGTTTGGATCAGCTATACCTGCACCATTCCTGACAGCAGTTTGTCAGTCTTGTCTTCAATGACAGGGACGCTACAGCCTCCCTTGCATGCATTTTTCCACTGTATAACCACCCTTAGATGGTCCTTAGACAGTTAGAAAAAGTATCTTGGGATTTAATCACAGTCTCTCTTACTGTTAAATAAGATGGTTACTTCTCATTCTACCCTTAGCAGACCCAGAAACATCCACCTCTATAACCACTGATTATGTGTTGGAAGAATACCTCATTCAGTCCATTCTTCTATATACTTGGTCTTGAAAAACACAGCTACCCCAGCCTTTCCTCATTCGTCACTTTGTCCAAGTCTCTTACCATTCATGTTACTGTCCTCTGAACACTCCAACTGTCTGCATGTTTCGTACCAGGAGGTATCCAAGACTGTATGCTGTGTATCAACTGAAGCACTAGAGTTAAAATACCCCATGACAAAAAGCATATACCCAACAAGCATATAACCAGTATTCTTCTTCTTTGTTCAAGTTCTTTGTGGCCTTCCCACTTTGCAGAGTTCTAGATGACATTTGGAAGATAAGGTCTAGAGTGAAAACTACTTTCTGCAGTAATATTTGCAATCATACTGCAAACGTCATGGGATCTTTGGTGTAAATTAATAATAAACACACTTCCCTCCTGTAAGTGTGAACCATATTCCCACTAGGGCTGCAATGCTACCCTCTGATCCAAACACTACCTAGATGACATTCCTACCACACAATCTGAATGGATCTCTAAGCTCAGTAACATTTTTTTTTTAAATCAAGCAAGACTGTATTTCTAATGACCAAATGCACAGCCAGCTGAGCCCAGTGAGTTCCAACAGGTCCCTCTCTCAAGCTGATGAATTACTGCTGAGTGATGTCTACTTGTAGAATACTCCAAATAGCCTCCACAGTTACTGTAAATTCTTCCCTGTCTGTTGCCTTTGCATGAGGACATATAGCACCCCTTGAATCTGTTAGATCTCTTGTGTATTGAAATGTGAGAGGTGAGAAACTAGCACTCCCCGTGTTTCAGCAAGATGCAACACAAGCATCATCCCGAAAACACTTTACAAAGTTCAGTCCACAGCACAGCTTTGGCTCCCATGACACTGACAGATGGTCCCCTGAGGTCTGTGACACAGGGTAAATCTCCATATTCCTACTGCTGGACTTGTCAAAACCATTTGCAAAGCGTGCCATGAGGTACTGTAGCACATCTGAAAACCAAACCAGGCATAGACAACCCAGCAATACATGCTCCAATCACACCTCTCTAAGCCAAACAGGTAATCGTGGTGTTTCACTGTTGTTCTTTCCCAGGCTTTAGGCAGAGAGAGGTCAAAAATACGGATATTCTTCTGTTCAAGCTCTACAGTGAGACTTCACAGTACAAGTTGCCAGTTCTATGCCACGAGAAAAGCCACAATTTTTAGCTGTTGCAACTACTACCACCTACAAAAATACAAATTTGGATTAGCTGCCCAAGACTGAATCCTCCATGAACTTGTTAGAGCTGCCTGAAGTCCTTTCTAATTCCTTGCTAAGCCTGGACGGCCCATGAGTCCACAACCACCTTCCCTCACCTAAATTATTGAGAAAATTTATTACAGTCTCTGAAATGAAGTTTTATGCCCAAATTCTTCTCCATCCAATATAAGCAACAAGTGACTTGTAGGGGTATTTTTATGAGTAGACATGTAGGTAGGCTCAACAGTCTCAGAGCCTCTATTCTAACACATGACGAATGCCATCCTCCTTCCTCTGTGACTGGATCCTCCAAAAATACCCTAGTATTTCAATTGCAATCCTTAACACCTGAGTTGTTATAGCTAGATTCTGCAGATAACAATCATGTTTTTCTAGTTAACATTGAGCTTCACTTCATCCAGAAAGTATCATTTGATGTTATTTTTATACATAAAGCAGTTTTCATCAAAATTACAGTACTTATGAGAACGCTTCTTCTGTATTCTGATAGCTTTMAAGTACTGTTCTGAGTTAAACTTATTTACAGCGTTACTTCAAAATCTTCAATTTGAAGACCATTTTTCCTCCCCAACAATTTCACCTCAATTACTTGTAAGTAATAAAAAATTGGTAAATTTGAAGTAGAGTACATGACAGATTTTTATAAAGAAAACTAGTGTTAAAGGTCAGTTCCCTCATTATTTTTCATGACAGTAAATTTGCATTTCAGAAGCCGTTCTCTTCAACACAGAAGCTCAGGAAGGATGACCCTCATGCAGAGTAACTGCCATTACCTACTGCTCTCAGTGGAATGGAAACCAGAGAACAATCTGCTCCAAGTATCATCTGCAGCCAGTATCATCATCTAGTATTGGAATTTCTTAACTTCACTCCGCTCAACAACAAAAGGAGGCAGTAGTAATTTTCTCTAAGGTCAGCCCAAGAAGTACTTCCACATTTTTGGTCTGGCTACGTACTCTGGCTGCATAACAGGCTGTGAACCAGGCACACACCAAGTTTCCACATTCCTATGTTAGTTTCCAGGGCTTCCAGGTACGTATCGTGGATGTGAACACCAGTGCTCTCCAAACTGATCCCAGTGCGGGTGTAGGAAACTCCGGAGTGCACTGCAGTACGACCCAACAGCTAGTCTGCACGTGGCAGCTGAGAACAGTGAGAGACAGCAGCGACCCTTTTGAGGTCATCTAACCTGTCCACTGTCCATAACCATGACTTTTCTGACAGGATTGAGTACTCTACGCTCCATAAAAAGGCAGCCTTTGTTGGATTCTTTTTAAGATAATAATTTTGTTTCAACTTTCATCTGAAGGAAAACAGAAAACTCCTGAATAATTATTTTCCAAGCATGCTGAAGCGTATCTATTTAATAGGTGGACATACATGAGAAACTACGTACATATACATACATACATAGAAAAAGTAGGAAAGAAGAAGGAATAAAGAGGATTAAAGACAGATTTTAGGATTGATGTGGATAACAGGAAGGTAAAACTGCTATGAGAGGATATAATACGGCATCTCCTAGGAAAGTGTTAATGTATTCCTCTTAAAAATAAAGACATCCTGATTAAAACAAACACAACCCAAACAAACCCTTCCATTGCATTAAAGTCAGAACCATCAGGACAGATCTTGAAGGTAAGATGATTTCATGTCTGCAGAAGTCAAACTCTACTGATGATGCTACAGAGGAATTTTAGACAATATTTAAAGCTGCCACCACATGGTCTGATTTTTTTTGTCCTGTGCAGCTGGCAGTAGCCTTAATGAGGGAGACCTCTCAGCAAAACAGCAATCTGCCTGGATGGCAGATGAACAACCATACTCTTTGCAGCTGTTGGAAAAATCAAAACCAGAACTCTTGAAATTCCACTTGATGATCAACCACAGAATTTCATTTATTCATTCTAGTTAGATCTGTGAATAAGTCTTTTAATTTGGCCTTTCTCTCTGACATCTCAAAGCACTATCCATTACCTCAAGCTTAGCACAACTGAAACAGATGACCAAGTCCTCCCTTGAAAGCCCTGTCATGTCTTTCCCCCTCACGATAAACACCACCATTCTGCTCATCACTGCCTAAAGCCTGGCATCCTTTTTGATGCCAGCTACAGAGCATTTGAAAAACAGGCTGTTTCCACGCTCAGCTCCCCACCTACTGTGATACTCAGCCAGGCTTCACTGTGCCATGTATTCCCAACCTGTCTACATACATCTCAAAATGAGACTGTAAGCTTTTCCAGTCAGCAATCTTCTCTTTGTTTTACCTACACAGCACACAGCACAATTAGATCTTCAAACAAGCTTTTAGCTATTACAACAACACAAGAACAACAGAAGTGCCAAAACAGCTGCAACATTATTTTAGCAGTTGTAGGATTTGGCTTTTACACTACCTCTATCTTTAGATCCTGGTGGATATTCAGTTATATCCAAGTCTTTTTCAAGGGCATGCTCAGATAATAATTCAGTGCCCAAAGAACTGTATTTTACACATGCTACTTCAGGTGTCCTCACTGAAGAAAAAGAAACTTTCAGAAACTTTTTTCTGTAAATGACTGATCATACTTTACATATTATATAACTACTCTTCCTGCATTTTCTATTTTTTTCTAAAAATTTAAAAGTCTTATTACTCTTCATTTTAAGAAATAAATTAATTTACAACTTACAAGAGACAAGATTTTGTTTCTAGACAAAGTTCTATCCTTTTTCTTTCAAAAGACAAGTGTTGTCTGACTTGTTTGGAGGCGACTCCAGTACCCTGCTCCTATAAAGAGTGAAAATTCCTGATGCAATTCCTGATGCCAGGTAAAAATCTCAAGCTTTAGGGGGACTGAGAACTGATAAATAAAACAAAAGCCTTTCATAAAAGTTCACTGTAAAGCCTAAAAAATACTAATCACCTAATTCAGAAAGGAAAATCTGGGCTCAAGCAATATTCAAGTCTAAGTTTCATAACAAGGAACCAAATTTGACTCAAATTTTGGAGAAGACTAAGTCAACATGTCATACAGAGAGGAGACTACCATCTTCCCATTTTCCCTAAAAGTATAATCCAAGGCATCAGAGAACAATTATGGTGTATTCCATGTTGTGGCAAAGCCATTTCACATAGATTATGGAGATATTAGTGTGGTGTTGATGGACGGTTGTGTGGCACAGTGGAAGAAGAGGAAAACAAAACAAGATGAACAGAACAGTGGCAAAAATACAAGAAAGGCTAGAAAAAGAGGGAAATTCTTCACAGAAAATGAATATCATACTTTATTGGACTCAAACATGAATAGTTGAATCAAAGTCCAAAATCAGACTCAGTTGTCATGACCTGTCCCCCAGATATTACTTTCTTTCAGGTTTCAGCTTGCCTGGAAGAAGASCTCACTATTAGGCACAACAGTAACCTAACAGAGAACCATCTACCAGCGGCAGGCATGCTAACCCTGCTACGTGACAGCATCAGTGAGACGCAAAAACAAGCCTTGTGCTAATTGAAGATATTTTGTGTTTCTGTTAATGTCTGCTTGATATTTTTGAAAATTTAAAAAGAATAATCACAATTTCATGAGTTGGTGATTAATATGTTCTCCTTCAACAGTAATGACATATCACATTTGGTATCTCATTTAACACTTCCTTTATAGGTTCCATTTAACCTCACAATTACAGTAAAAATTGAATTGTATAGTTATTCTTCCTGCCTTACTTGCTCTTGATTTGAATCYGTTGCATCTGGTTACCACCTGAGAATTAGAAAAACAATAGGTATTTCTGCCCTTTCAGCAGCCATTTGGCAGGCTCTGCTACCTCATGTGCAGGTCTTAAGTGTCACTGAAGGGTCTGCATGTACCTCTGCTAAGAACTTCACCATCAGCCCTCATTCAAGCAACATTATCACTGTAATTAATGACAGTATATATTAAAACAATGAGAAGTATGATCAGCTTATTAATTGCTGGGAGGGAGAGAACAGAACTACATTGCTCAGCCAGCATTCCTGCAACAACATATCTGGTACATGTACTTAACTTTTATTATCTTTCGGCTGAATAATATATACAACAGACAGATGGCTGAGGCAAATCACAATTGAAAATAGAGGAACAGTGGTAAATTAAAAAAAAAAAACCAAAACCAAAAAAAAACCAGCAGACAATTCTGCCTTACCTCTCCTGAAATCAGTGGCAAACAGGAACAGAGCTAGACCCTCACTAGGTCTTTCTGAAAATCTTAACCTACAAATATAAATTTGTGTCAAATTTACAAGACTGAACAGCAGTCCTGCTCTTTGCCTTCGATGCCTCCCAGAAAGTATTTGGTACAGGCACTTTTACCATTACACCATTGCGGATGTCAAATTGCTGACTTGGCCAGACTTCAGCAAGTCTCATCTTTCTTTATTCCACAGCCATATAACACTAGTAACACCTTTAAGCAATTACATGAAGGCAGCAGCACTGGAGAGAAACAGTGAATAAAGTGCAAGCATCACCAAAGAAGGATGGCAGAAATTGAGATAGGAAACCTCAGGGAAATCCAGTGTAAGCAAAAGAAACGCAGGGTTTTTTCTGTTTCCAATAAATGGATAAATTTCCGGACACGTTTTCCAAATGGAGAACAACAGATGTATCTGTGTCCATCCGGCAGTTGTGTCCACAAACCTCCACAAAAAACAAACAGCAACCCAAAGCGAATCCATTGTTGCTTCCAACAACCAGACACAATTTAACAGACTGCATCACAGGGAGGAGAGCCTCCTGCCTCTTGTGAAGCTCTGGAAAACTGAACAAATGCATGTGAATGACATAATCTGCATTCTCACTGAAAAGTAATGTTCACCCCTTGAGACTGACATTTTATTCATAGGTCTTTACCATAAAAGTTGGACCGTATTTTTAACATGATGGAGGATCTCTGGTGTGGAAACGATGTTTGCACAATCAAAGGGGTTGCACAGAAAAAAACATTTGTTTATATAGTTTTCACGATTTAAAACTTCATTTTATGGATTCTTCTTTTTTTATCTTCAGAGATAGTGCCCTTTCAATTAACCAATTACAAAAGTAACTAGAGATAATACAGTCTTACAATGGTAGACCAATTAGTTTTAGCTGAGTTTGCAAAAACCTTAACATGAGCAGAAGAAACACTGGATCCCAGCAACTGCAATCTCTGATTTATCATTTTTAATTGTGTTAGCAGCAGCAAAACAGTAGCTCAGAAATCAAAGGAATAACAAATACATGAGCTCCGTGTGTCTGTCTGCTCTATGAAAAGTATCACTTCACTTTTTTCATTTGATTAAAAACTAAGGTTTTGTATTTGAACTTTAAAGAAAACTGGAAATACAAAGCAATATATACTGGAATGATACAGTATTGTCAGAAATTTTTCCGACTTTTTAGAAGCGTACAAAAATATAACTCTTTCTATGGCACTTAACTAAATATCAGCTAAAGAATTAAGAAAAATAACACAAATTATTTTAAATATTGGGCACAAAAATATGTTTATGAATATATTTTAGATAATAAGAAATACAACATTTTACCTACCTTCACATGTTGAATGCCAGTTTGTTTTCGACCTAAGCCACTCTTCTGTGTATTTTCAATTTACTTACAGATCAATCTTTCCAACATTACAGTCATGTGCATAAATGTGAGCATGCATGCAAGCTTCTGAAGGACTGATTCAGCAGGAAATCTAAGTGCCTGATCCTGCTTCTCACTGAAGTGAAAGGGCCATAGACAGATGCATGCTAGAACATATACTGATCAATATAGCAGTCTGTCTTAGTGGAGTTGCCAGTCTCCCACAATTACCAGTTTTCAAAGAAAGGACTAGGAACTCCCATAATAGAGAACTACAGAACATTTTGTTCATTTCCTAACCCATGCCAGGTAACCAAAATATTTGTGTATTAACCTTCATAAATGTTAGGAAATGCTAATACTTTAATATATGTTTAATAACTTTTAAATTTGGGTCTCAAAAACACTTTGAACCAATATTTATGAGTTGTGACTGGGGTTTTCAAAACTGCCACATACATACAGGGAGCTCAGAATGATTTTCACGTGGATCTGACCACCCAGAACCCTTCAGCTTTTCTGAAAGTTCTAACTCTGCAAAAAAGAAATAAATACATCAGTAGCTTCACATTCCTTTCATTCTCATTAAATGGCTGTATGTATTTAGGAATGGTATTAAGGACCACCTGCTTTTTTTCCCCTTCCATGATATTCTGTTTGTTTGGTTGTTTTTTTGTTTTTGTTTTTGGTTTTTTTTGTTTTGTTTTGTTTGTTTGTTTTACTTTGACTATGTTCCAATCTTACTTGTCCTCTTTCTAAATGGAGGGTCTGAAAGTTCTGCAAACCTCCTCATGCAGAAGTGTTTTAGGAATGTAAAAGTTATGTTATGTCTTTGAGATTAAGAGTTGAGCATTATCCTCATTATTATTGATCCTCAGTTTTCTATGTCTTTTGTCACTGACTAAGTGGGAGCAGGACTGGGCCATAAAATCACAACTCCAGTAAAAGGTTCAACAGCTAGTATATTTAAGCTTTATCATCAAAGATCATGTGCCAACTACCTATTCCAGTCCAGTTGTCCAATGGCATCAATTGCTGCTTTTATCAGAAACAATGTTTATATATTTTCTTTCTGTTCAAGTATAAGAGCTTCATCCATGAAAACAATGTCACTAAAATATCATATGAAGTTCATTGCAATACAAAGACTACTCAGTGGTAAAAAAACCTCACTTTCAGCAGAAGTGGTTAGTTCCCATCCCCCCACCCTTTTTTAAAATTTTTTTTAAGGACTTTAAACATTAGCATTCCTTAATAAAGGACACATTAAATATAAACACAAAGCCACACAACATGCATAAAAAAGAAGGGTTAAAATGCAACTGTATTTCACAGACACAAGTCACAGTCATTAAATTAAATTATCACACATACATTATAACTTATTTATTATTTCAAGCTATACAGGCAACATAGCACCAAAATGGAGAAATTTCCTATAAACTTGATGAACAGTACACAAATATTTGTTTTTGAAATTTGGAAACAAGTATTTTCTTTCATTTTTATCAGAATTACCCTAAACGAATTCCACTATCCCAAGTCTGTTTTATGACATTATTTGGGTAGTGACATATGTTATCAGTTATCTCTGAAAAGGCACCCCCCATTTCCAAAGTTTTAAAAAATGAATAGCATATGCTAACATTAAGATTTCAGACAGTGGGATATTAAATAAATGTGCTGTATTGGTAATGAGGTATTCTGAAGTTCGACATTAGGCAGCAGCAGAAGTAGAGGTAAAAGACTGAAGCTGGTTTTGAAAACCAAGTTCACTGATTCTGAATTCCCTTTTAATATAAAAGATTATCTTTAAAGATATAAATACTTTTTACACATTAGAAAAAGTGAATGAAGGCACTTATCATACATAGCAAGATTTTTTTGCGTTAAAATGAAAACAAATAAATATTTTACTTATGCAAGTTTGGGCTGCTTCTGCTCCTGCAGAAGTCAATGGGATGTCTGGCAGTAACAACACTGGAAGGGGACTGGGATGTCAATTCTTAAAAAATAAATTTATATTCGTTAAAAGTAATAATAGATTTCTTCCACTAGTGCAAAGACAGAATTACACTGAAATTATTCTGGAGCACCTAAAAAGAAAACTGAAGAACTAGAAAAACAGCCACTTTAAAGAATATTACATTATGTGTCTGAAGGGCAGTAAGTAATAGCAGTAAGATATTTCTGACACTTAAAGGTAACTTAGAAGATGAGCTGATCCACTCTTTTTATGCCTATTTTCTCTGAAATCACAAGTAATACTTATGAAATGTAAGAAAACAAAGTGCTAATGACTGCACTACAATTAACTCACACTAGAGAGTATAAATCCTCTTCTATTAGTATTGAAATAAAATTCCAAATGTGTATGTTTTCAAGAAAATCTAACAGAAAATAAAAACCTCAAGATGGACATAACTTYGCTATGCTCTGAACCATAACTGGTAGTGCTTAGCAACAAAGCTGTACAATGACTATATGTGAAACTGTTCAGATGAGGAAACTAGAACACCTCAAAAAGACTGACTGACTGAGGTAAAACTGATATTGGTACGGAGCAAAGGCATAACTGTTCGCTTTTGTGGCAATACTTGTTACCTTCAAGTTACAGCAGCTTCCTGTGCTGCATCTGCTCAGATAAGACATGCACACAGTAAGCTAGCTGGTTTCAAATGTGTCGTGAAGATTTACTGATAATAGACTACCACAACGACCTTTAGGTAACACTCAGTTACAATCTGGATTCAGTAATCCAGCTATGTATTCTTTCTAAAGGAACGAGAAAGGGTGAGAAGCAAACATGTATTTCAAGTTGTGACATACCTGGTTAAAATGTCTGTGATAAAATTTAGGTTGCTATCCACACTCATACAAGAATGAAAGCCCTTACACGAAAGACAAAGCTTCCAAGGCAACATCAACTGCTACCACCAAGTGCCTAAGCAGAAACCTTGCTGTTTGGCTACCTGGCTCTCCAAGGGTTTTAGTAAGCACCGAAAAACTATGGGGGACCAAAAATAAAATCAAACTCCTAAATATATCAAAATTCTTGTCATCCAAAAAATGCGAACAAACTTTCCTCACTATGTGAAGCTGGAAGGTATTGTCTTCCCAGATATGAATAGCCTATTTTATTCCTCCAGTGTAATTCCTCCTCACGCTCCATAAAACCTTTAAGAAAATATATAAAATGAAAGGTACACAGCACAGTAAAAGCATATACATATCAGGAATTTTGAGAAACTTACACTTGTTTTCTATTGTGCAGCAACAACCTAGGAGGCACAGAAAAAGAGACTAGAAAGGAAGATATGACCATTTAACCAAGAGATAAATACCAAAATCTTAAAGGAAACTGAGATAAAAATGGGAAGCTTCAGTTAGTAGTCAAATACAATCCTTGAAATGAAGGCACCATAAAAAACCTCCATTAAGAAAAGCATACTAGATGAGTAAAAGAGTTATCACCTGTTGAATAGCAGAAGGAAGAATAAAACAAAATGTATGTTCACATTACACGTTTTGCCCAGGTACCAGGCCAGGCCTTTGGCACTGGAAATCTCCTAACTTGCTACTGTGTGTCAAATTATTTCCCAGCCAAGTACTGCTAAAAATAATATTTTATTCTCTAGTATAGCTACTTTACATTGGTGCTATACATGAAAGCTTTGCAAGATTGTATATGTATCTGCACCATGTATCTGAAGATTTGTTGTATCTAAACATAACCATTGATCCAACTAACAGTTGATTTGATTATATTCCCAGATAACTTTTTGTCAGGTAACAGACAATTGTTTGGCTAAGAATACTAAAGCACGTGGATATGGGAAATACTGTTCAAAGGAAAAAAAACTTAGTATTGAAAGTAATAAAGCAGCATTCTTGAACTCAATTAAGATAGATTATTCTACAACTCTTCTAGCACAAAATTGTTAAATCTAGTCATTACCGTTCCGTTTTAAAACCTTATGGTATCTTTGCGAATTTGTAATACTCTGTCTTTTCATGCTTTAAGAAACAACTTCTTGTCATTAGGGTCAGAAAACGTGAATCACTCTGATGAAAATTAGTACAATAAACCAGAAGTCTTACTGGATGGACTAAACACAAAAACCCAATAATGCCCTGTGGAAAGAAGGGATACAATAAAAATCTATACTAGAACAAAGTACTCTTAGCCGGCTGTCAGAATGCTCTGGAATTTTTCTTGACATTATATAATGTGACATATGGTTTCCATACTTTTTAGCTTGTAATTTATTCATTCTTTCATGAAGTTTTGGATCATTGCCTCAATCCCTTCACCAATGAAACTAGAGTGGTCTAAAAGAAAAATATCCAAGATACATGGGCCAAATTTACTGGTGGTGCAACTCCATTAAAATAAGCAGCTATATTTACCTCAAGTATTATTTAACTTATAAATACATTATAAATATGTATATATCAAAATATATACATCTGTATTGTTATTTTTGTATATCAAAAAAGAGGTAGTGTACTTAGATACATGCCAATTAGGCAATGAAATCTTGAAATTAAACGTTTCAAGTTTTGAAACACTTGAATTTAGGAATGTTTGTATAATATTTATCAACCTCATTTACATTAAGAATTGACACCAATATTCTTTGAAAACAAGGCAGAGTCCCTCAAGATGCACGGACTGGGTGTAAACCCACTCCATTTCCTTTGGGTTTTGATACAAAGGGAGGAAAGGAAAAAAAAAAAAAAAAAAAAAAAANAAAAAAAAAAAAAAAAAAAAAAAAAGAAAAGAAAAGATGAGCATGATTCAGTTCTTACTAAAGAAAATTCCCTTAGAAACTTGCACAAAACTAAGAGGGCGGAAGACATAAGCTACATTCTAAAAAGATCATTGTCAGAGTCTCTCAATGACCTCCAGATCAAACAAATTCAAGTTATAGGCAAAAGGATGTGTTTCCTAGCCACCCTCCCTGTTAAACTTCAGAGTGTCTTTCTGGCTTGGATATCATGATATGAAAATTCTGGACTGAATTAAAGTTTCAAAGATTCAAAGAATCAAAGTTTCTGAATATACATAATATTTCTGAGAAAGTGTCCTGGAGTGGTACGAGCCTTTAGAATTTGAGATTTACTTGCCTCACATCCCTTTGGACAACTGCAGAAACTGGCAACAGAGGAGTACATAGCCTTTAAGCTTTGTAACAGTCAGCTCCGGTAGCCATAGACAGACACTATAAGGTGTAACAGCCCATAGCTGCTAAACTGCAGAAAGCATCAACCAGAATTCTGGCTTCAAATCATAAACAGAGCCTTCCTTGCAATTGCCCTATTGTGCATTTACAAGGTATGTTTTATTTTAATTACATTGTGTAAAATGAATCAAAAACTGAAAGAAATGTACTTACAAGGCATATTGCTAAGTCTTCTATCCTCAACTATATAGTGATAGCTAGTGGAAGAAGGTAGAATGCCCCAATACRGAAGAGAGTATAAAAGACACTGACAACTGATAAACTAGAACAATCCTTCTACATGGTGGATCGGGTTCTTGACTCAGGATTCTGAATTAGTCTTAGCTAATTTGACTTTTTCTGAATCTATTTCTGTTGGAATCTAAAATCCAAGAGGAAACTATCTGGCTATGTAGTAAAAGCTGTGAGCTAATCTGCTGTAATCTGTGAGCGAAGCTTTTAGTTCAGACATGGTTTAGACAAAGCTACATCAGAATGAGGAAAAGGTTTTTTAAGCAATTTTGATACCCATTTCTGAACTGGCTGAGCCAGAGACAGGGCCAATATTCAAGGAGGTCAAGGAATTGTTCCCGCTAAAGCAATTGCTCAGATTGCATTTGTGCCATGCATGCCAGAAGTAAAAGATGGCAGAATCTATTTTGGCAAATTACACTACCTGTGGGAAGTCTTGCATTTCAGTTTCTACTTAAGTTTTGACATTGGAATCTCACTAGTAGATAGGTATAAAAGTGTAATGCATTGCTGTCCAGACACAAATATTACTCAATACTTTCATCAAAAATATAAATAGTGTTTTATCTGGTTCTTGCTGTCTTTATAGAGAAGGGAATAAGCATAGATGCAACATGCTTGATGACTCCAGTCTCCAGAGAGTGTCCAGTCATTAACAGTCCCCTATATTAGGGGGGAAAGGCATAAGATAGGCAGAGCCATGATCTATTGCCAAACTATCACATCACTAGTCAACCACTCATAGGCTAAACAAAGCCGTTTGTGCTAGGCTACAACAGTGTTTCTGTGACTAAAGCTTTTACTGCTCTTTCATAAGTCGTCCTCAATTAATAAATTTTGCTCTGTTTAAACAGCAACAAAAATTAACTGAAGTTTGTGTGTTGGCAGCATTCAAACTAGCTAAATTATTAAAAAGTGACAGCACATTTAATATGTGAGCCTGCTTTTATTTCCTGAATCTGCTATGTTTGTTTCTGCACAACACCATGTGACAGTGTGATGAAATTAAAACTATTACTGAATAACCATCAAGCTTGCAATCATATATAAAACAGAGGCCACAAACTCTCTGATAACCAGATTCCATTCTAAGCTTAGTTTTTAAAGGATTAAAATGGCTTTTTATGTCAACTGAGATATAAACCAACATGAAAATCTTGGCAAAACTAAGCCATATGTAACATTTACAATACATTACAATAGCTTACAGGTAACCTATTAATGCAGGAAAAACTGCATCTCTCAGGGAATGAACAGGCTTTGAATAACTTTCGATCTAAAAGGAAAACAAATGTTGAGTTCAAAGGCAACTGTGTGCTGAACACCCTGCTTGTCTTCTCAGCACTTGAAGTATATACATTAATCAAGCATTAGCAAGTCACCACTAATTATTTGGCTAATGGCTAAATAAGATACGCTGGGGTCTGTTAAACACAAACCCAAAACTCTGTTTTGCACAGTGGAAGAAAGAGACAACTGTGGTAAATTATTAATTCAAACTTTCTTTTTAAAGTCTATTTGCAATAAATTAGAATAGATTATATAAACACTAATAAATTATTTAAAGTTGAAATTGGACAATATTTTAAAAAATGTTTCCATGTTAATTCAAAGAACCAAATACATAATTTTATTAATTAAAAAAAAAAAAAAAAAAAAAAAAAAAAAAAACTGTTGTCCTAGCCCATCTCCCAGGGATGTTAATGACAGGTTTTTAACTGATTTCGATGGAACCAGAACTGGATCCAACCTCCTTTGATTGCCATTATTCTCCTTAGAATTGAGTACAATAATAAATATTGTTGTCAAATTCACAGCTTGGGAAATATAATGTACTCTATATTGTAGAGCTTGCTATGATTACTTCAGCGTGTTAATAATCTGCTAGTGGCAATTTTAAAAATTAATGGTGATTACTGTAGGCATTTTTACACATTAATAGACAGTGACATGTAGACAATAACATATTATAGTTACATACATAATTATACATAGACAGCTTTAGTCACTGTTTTAAAACCACAAATATAAACTTTTATACACAAATGTACATGTAATACGGAGTAAAATGTTTGATGACAGAGTGTAATATACATGTGTGTGAGTTATTTTATACTTAAATATACTATTAGAAAAAAAGTTATGCACTAAAAAGCTTTTTTTTTTTTTTTTTTTTTACAAATATAAATATGTAGATAATACTACAGTATAAATTACAGCATATACTTTTAAATTTAAACACAGATCAAATCATAATCCTTCAAAATAGAACGACCTATTAGGTATTGCTATCAGCTATGATGATTTCTGGTAATTTTCAAAATATTCCCTATGATGTTTTACAGAGCATGATACTGTTCCCACTGAAGTAAATGGCTGTTTCCCATTTAATTCAATGACTGCAGGAACAATTGTTTAATAAAACTATATAGACTATATTCCACATGCATTATTATTTCACTGTTATCAAATAAAATAATATAATTTTTAAAAGGCAAGGGGAGATAGAGTGACAGAAAGAACAAGAAAGCGAAAAATATTAGCGAATGCTATCGTACCGATTTCCACGGTCCCCGATGCCATGAAACATCACCAGGGCAAGAATGCACATTACATTGTGCCATATTAGGTGGCTTGTCTAGAATTTCACAGTTTTGATCACCCAACATTTGGCCAGTAGGAAGCTGACAAATCACCAGTCTTGTCTTTATTCCATCTCCACAAGTTTGAGTACACTGAAATACAGAATTTTATATGCAATATTTTTGTTAAGAGAGTCATCACATACCATTAAACCAAAAAGATATAGCAATAATCAGTACATGTTATTATTTATTATGTCTATTTTCATATTCCCTGGACACTCAATTCAAGAATAAGGACTTACAGTCTAATCTCATATAATGAAAAAACAATTCTCTCACCAAAACATTTACCACACCACATTTTTATAGTTTATCAAGTGATTTTCTACAAAAAGTCTCAGTTACAGAGAATCTACTCTATCAAGGAGAAGTAATCATTTGTGAGAATAAATGTGCATATATATCTCTCTTTGATAGGAGGAAAAGATGGAAGTGGGTCATAAAACTAGTTTTCCCTGCCAGGAAAGAGAAAAATCAGACACTGGGCACACTTTCTCGTAGTCTAACTTATACAGACTAAGTGTAAAATACTTATAGGATGTGTTTTCTGGGTTTCAGTTTTCCTGTAATTCTGCAATACCAGACAAAAATACTAATCCTCATTTCTAATGAGTTATTAAAAACAGCCTGATCAAAAGTGAGCATTTCCAATATTTATAGCTTTTTACTGTATTTCAGAGGATTCTAAATTAGACAAAAACTGCAGCATCTGCATTAACTGGATCCCAAGTCTGCAGCTATGGACAGAAAAAACATGATACTTAGACTGGCCTTGAGAACTAAATGTCTAGGTCTGGCCAAAATGAGGCGGTATGGGGGGTAGGGAAAAGTCACTCAAACAATTTTTCTTCTTTTCCCAACTCCAGATATTGTTGTATCAAGAATAAGAAATGAGGGCAGGAATCACAAGAGGTTAGGTTAGAATGAATGCCAAACTAATCAGCTTTAACTCCTTCTGTAGTGTTTGAGCAAGAACACATGATCAAGATATGACATTACATGGCATGGAGAAACTGTTCTTTGTCTAATAATGTATAATGTTTCATCAAAACATTCTAACCCAGGCACATCTTTTAGATGCACGATCCTATCTTCATACTTCTAATTTGTAACTACAACCCAGTAGATACTACTACTTGCAGTTATTCTAGTCAGTACCTATGAAATTTGATGTAATAAAGTTTCTTTATAGCTTCTTGTGCTCATTTTTTTCTTAGACTAGCTATTACACTGAGGTTTTTCTGCATACAATTCATCTTGTTGTAACAGAAAATAATTTTGTATGTCTCAAGATTCAAGACGCTACTGCAACACTCAATTATATGTTGTACATCCTTAGCCTCACACAATACTTACTTCTTTTGGATGTATATTTACACTAATCATATTTACACTACAGTTCTGGATTTGATCAAAGTTTATCTAAACAGGTTGAATCTCATTCTTTTTAAATAAGTAAAAAAATGGTGTTCAGTTCCATTCACAGTCAAGTAATTATGTTACTATTTCTAAGCTTACGTGGAAAATAATGTTTCCCTTTGAAAGTGAAATGATCTTACTTCTCCCCAGTTCCCATAGTTCCACCGTGGGCAGGGTCCAGAATCACAGTGTCTTGACTCTGGAGGTTTTGTTGCCTCATCACAATAACTAGCACTTCTTCCTTCCTCATCTTGACATACTACAACGCGACGATGAAATCCACCTGCACAAGTACTAGAGCACTACCAAAACATTTAAAGATATGTATCACCATTGCATAATCAGGAAAATGTAAAATATGTTGGTTAAAACAACTTAAAATTATTATTTTTTTAATGTTAACTTTCAAAACTGAAATTTGCAAATAAAAAATTACTACTATGTAGAAGTATTTTAAAGTTAAAATAGCAGAAAAATTACATTTCAAATTTAATATATTCTTCATAACAATATTTTTTAAAATAAATGTGTTTCTCTTTTGACCAAATCTGTACTGCAATAACATTTCTAGAAATGTTAACACACATGTGAGAGAACAAATTAATATATTAAAAAAAAAAAGTCTTACTGCTCCCCAGGGGCCAGTTCTCCATTGATATCCTCCCACAGAGGGATGGTTCCACTGGTTTATATTGTCTTGTGGATGGTGTATTGGAAGGTAACCTATTTCTGGAAAATGGCTTGGGTGGTCATGTATTTTTGGAATATGATGATAAACTGGTGGACATGGTGGCATGTTACATTCTTGCTCTTTGGAAGGTCGGCCTTCAGGATCACAGTAATTCTCGTTGATTTGTTGATGATAGTTGACACAGATAACTTGTCTTGTTACTATTCCACTATCACATGTAACTGTGCACTGACCAAAAATTAATCCAACATTTGTGACAGAACATTGATAATTAATAACCAAAGACATTTATATTTACTTTTGACAATAAGAAATGTATACTTTGTTTTTTCAAGGGATGCAATTTCAATCACACTTGCACAGAATACGAAGTCCCAATTTCTAAGCAGAGACTTTGGCCAATAGTCTAAATATACACATTAAAAAAAAAAAAAAAAAAAAAATTACAGTTAATACTTACAGGGGACCAATTTCCAACTTGCCACTCTCCACATGGGCTAAAGCAGCTTGAAATTTCAGGTGGTCGCGGTAAATGAGCACAGAAAGAGTCATCTGCTATTCCGCCTTGAGCATCTCTACAACTCACATAGCGAGCACGATCACCCTTCCCACAGGATGCAGAGCACTGTCAGAGAACAATCCAAGCTCATCGCACTTTAGGAGACCAAAACAAGATCATGCAATCATCTAAAATACTAACATAGCTTAGTATCAGCTTGACTTTAGAATTAAACACTGAGAACCAGATTTCCATTTCACACTGATAGAGCCATGCATTCAGGAAGGAAAGTGAAATATTGCTGGATGGTTTAGGCCTTAAGAATTCCTGTTGGCTTGGAACTTGGCCTTAATTCTTGTGAAGCAATTCAGCGTATCTGAACAGGTAGCATTTCAACTATAACATAGAATCATTACACAGCTGSAAAGGTAATTTTTTTATTTATTAACAATAGAAACATTAGAGAGTAACTTCCAGAACATTTTAGTTATTACACAGTGATGCAATATTTACATCAACTGATATAAAAAAACCTGATAGTCACAATCCATTTGCCATTCTAGTTTATATTAGCATATTCCATTGAGCCCCTTCTGATGCCTTTATAGCTGAGAAGTTCAAGGTGGATTTAACAAAGAGTTTCTGAGTAGCGTCGGTCTATGCACTCTTTACTGCTATTTAGTTAAAATAGTTGTGCAAAGAYATAATTGTGTTATATGCTTTGTTAAGAACCTCAAGGGATTAACAGACACACCCACATTTTTATAGATAATTTCAGATTTTCACATCGCTGTCAAGTAAAACTAATTTTCAACACTACAAAAATCAAAAACTCTTCCATTAAACAAACTTTGTGTAGAAACCATTTTTATAATGCTTATTTTACAAATTATGTAAAAGTAGACCTTTAAAGACCCAAACTGTTTAATATTGCTATTCACACAACAGATTTAAATCATATTTTAGAATGAAAGATGTTCTCCATACTCAGAAACTGACCAATTATTTTAAAAAAAACCACTTCCTTGTACACTCTCAATCATATGAAAAATATTTTGCTCAGAACCCCAGCTCCTAGAATCCTGTTTTTTTTCCCCTCCTTATTTTCCCTGGCTAGATTTGAAGCACACAGAATTTGCTGGGAGTGTCTACCTCCTCCTTAAGAAACAGGTTCTTAAAAAAAAATTAGAATTCCTTTAAAATTTATCCCAAGCAGATTTCAGTCTGAAAAATATATTAATGAGAGCTTTATGGAAAAATGGGTGAAGGAATGGAGGACTGCTCTGAAAGATTACATTACATACTGGGGTCCATGATCCATATCTCCATTGGGTCACCTTCCCCACATGAACTAGAGGAAGCGATGTAGTCCATGATTTTGTATTTTCTGGACAAGAGGGCAATTCACATTCCTGGGGGGGTGAAAAAAAAAAAGCTTTCAAAATATACATTTTGGAAGATAGAAATGTAAAGCAAATGGCTCCCACAGAGATAGATCCTACCATTACAATAAGCCAGCATTAATTAACAAGTAAATATCATCTTCTAACTTTTCCCTGGCATTATTCAAAGGCTTTTCACTGAATTGTTTTGCTTTGTTTCAAATCGAGAGGCAAAGAAAATTTATTACTAATACTGTTTTAACATAAAATAACTAATAACACTTGCACTTTGAGAAAGAACTGTGTTAGGCATAGACATTACTGTGTCCTGTTCACAGCCACATGCAGTACAGAAGAACTGAGTGAAGATAGTGGCTGTGCTTTATACCTTCAGCTACTGAGAACACAAAATTACCCAGTTTCAGTCAACAGCTGAACAGGTACCACAATTGTGACTGGTTTACTCTGGACCATAGAATCCTTTTTTTCTGCTATTCTCCTTGAGACAAGAAGCAGAGTATGCCCTCAAGGATGTCTGTGGTTACCAGCTTAGCTGCATATAAATGAGATGTATCAATCTGTGGCCAGATCAACATATTAATACATAGCACCTAAGACACCAATTGCTTTTAGTTAAAGGTAAACCCACTGACTGTATTAAAAATATTTCTTCTGAGAAATGACAGATTTAAATTAAGGGAAGTGATGAAGTAAGTAAACTGAGACAAGAAGAAAAGGTAAAAAACCATATTAATACCATATTGAATCATAATTCATGTCTACACAGTTTTGAATTAGTATTATTCCAACAACTGAAGCTTTCTTCAAGTAACCATGTCATTCTTTTAAGAACTATATACAACCGGAATTTTAGAGAATATCAAGCCAGTTAGGTGCTGTTATTAAGCATCATGGCAAGCAGTCTCCTTATAACATCCTATATGTTGGAGCCCCCCCCGAAATAATCAAAGGCCTTTGGACTCCTTCAATCATATACTACATTTTCAAATCTCCAATCTTCAAATTACTGTTCTTTTACTTAATTCCCTAGGCCAAAATTTGAAGTTCAGGAAAAAAGCAGATAGTTTCAGTATTTTTTTCTCATTTTAGAACTCGTTTCCTGCAAGTTCCTCCAAGGAGTCAGCAGACAACACTTGTATTTAGATGCTTTTAACTAAAAAGAACAATCAACTGAAAGATATTTTTTAACTTACTTGGTTATCTCTAGGACGAGTAGCAGCGTTACATTCCCTGTCATCATCCAAAATAACTCTGTAAGTCCCAGTAACACATTTGACTGCACGCATCTGGTATCCGCGGCCACACGTTACAGCACACTGTTAAAGTCAATAATTTCACACACTTGAAASAGCACTATTTATAATCAAATTTAATTTTATTACATTTTCTATTTTAAAACTCTTTCTAGAATGAATAGGAATGACTACTGGGATGGTGTTAAATTTCTTCATGGCAGACCATATGGTGCTTAAACAGTGTCCACAATACACCAATATTTTGGCTATTGCTGAACAGTGCTTGTGCAGGATAAAGGCTTTCTCTTTTTCCCCCTTCTCCCCCCTGCAGTGAGTAGGYTGGAGGTGGGCAGGAGATTGGGAGGGAACACAGCCGGGACAGCTGATCCGAACTGATCAAAGGGACAATCCATGCTATATAATGTCATGCTCAGCAATAAAAACTGGGGTAGAGGAAGTAGGCAGAAAGAGTGTAAGGGGTGGCTTCCAAATGAATCACTAGCTGCAGCTGTTAAATGTCTTCTCCTTCACTACAGAGTTTGACAAGAGCACACTCAAAGAAAGCACCTAAAATGTTAGATGGCTGAAAATATTATGACATAAATTCCATCCTATAAATATTGTGATTCAAGCACAAATACTGGTAAAAACCCAGGTTGTGAATAGCTATTACCAGATGGTACAATGGAAAAACTGCAATGGAAAGCTCTCCTCCAGTGACATGGATTGGTAAATTGCTTGTACAAGCTATGCCAGCAAGGCCAYACGCAGTGATTTTTTTATTCAGAAGAATTATATCATAGGACTGAATTAATTTTTTATTTCATTTTTGCATTTAGCTTGTAGGAAGGGAAAGCCAGCACCTTGTGATTGAAAGATTACTCAAAAGGAATTCAACATTATGTTAGACAACAGTGTGGTAACCTCTAACRTGAAAAAATATTACATGAGAAAAGTTCTAAACAAAAGAAATGTTTAAGTTAAAAATATACTAAATTTCCAAAGGTATATTTATTCTGTATTTTACTAACAGGTTATATGAAAAAAAAAAAAGTAATCAGCTGCTATTCAGTTATGAATTCTCACTAACATCCAAGAAACACTGAATAATCCAACACTTCTGTTGGTTTGCGTAACCTGATCTTATGAAAGCTCCATGAAATTGAGTACCTTATTATTTTTTAATTAATTCTCATCTATTTGGTGACAAAAGTTTCCTTTGCAAATTAATTCACTTTTTTCCAGAATTTTGAAGCCATGCTGGTATACATTAGGTGAGCATCATTACATACAGGAACATATTTTTCAACAGCACTTTCACATAAAGAGATAGCAGATCTTTTATCACTGAAGGTCAAAACAAAACATAACAACAAAATACTAAGTCTTTTTGCCTGCTATTATTAGCGTATACACTTCTGTGATCTTAATTAAAGCTACTACTAAAATATGCCCACACACCTATAAATATTCGGTCTTTTACCTGTCTCATTCATCTGAACGGTTTGCTATCTACATTTTCATTATTCTGGAGATGTAATACATTCATGTGTAAAAGCATCTTTGATATTACGGCTCAGGGTCAAGGACTATTTTAGGAATTTAACTTATATGTGGGTGTTCCTTAATTACACGTTAGATAGCCAATAGGAGCAAACAAACATGTGAATCAATTCAACTAAAGTAACTGCTTAAGATCCAATTAAAATGTTTAAAAGGTGTTGTTTTGTGATCACTCATAGTCTGAACTAGAAAACAAGAAGCCAGGAATCCTTATGTACTCACTGATCCCCAAGGCCCTACTTGCCAAGATGCACATTCATGAAGTTCACATGGTGTTATTGATTCTGGTCTATCATTTGGATTACAGAAGTCATCTCTCAGTTGTTCATCATTAAGTTGGCACCATACCTGACGATGCTTCATTCCTTTGCCACATGTCACAGGACACTGTAAAATTATTAGAGTCATCAGTTTGTAAAGATGTGAATCTGCATTAATGGCCTCACTTTCTTTTAGTAATCTGTTGGATTTTAAAGATCACATAAATAAAAAAAATATTCCATGAATGTAAGCAGTCCAACAAAACTAGTTCTTTTATGAACTCTCCATTTTCTGTAAACATCAACCCAAATGCTAATACAAAGGAATCACTATTAAGTTCCTAAAGCTACAAAAATGAGAACAACGTACAGATCATTTATTTCCATTAGAATAAAGAATACTTGTTTAAAATATGAGTGCACATATCACAGCTTTCACAGGAAAAATGTTTAAACTATCCATGATTCTTTTATACCCATATAATCTATAATAAAACAGATATAATTCTGTTGTGCAGTTGGCCGGATGGTTCTCATTGCTTCATAAAAAGGGAAGGTATGCATATTACTGTAGATGGATTTACTTTAAGTAGCTTCACTACCTCATTTTAATGTAACAAAATTTCAGAGACAAATAAATTCTAGGTGTGTTTTTCGAAGTTCTCATGCCATTTGTACATCTGGGATGTATATCAGCCAAATCCTAGGACTTCAGAATTTTTATTCTTGTGTGCCCCAAAAATAGCCAGAACAAAAAACCCAAACACTTAAAGCAGCTTATTTTAATATCAATGACCAGGACCAAAGGCGTCTTAAGTTTTACATGGTTCATTACCTCGCTCCACTCACTAACAGACCAGCTTGGGCATAAGAATTCATTGCAACTCTGTGTTACAACTCTTGGAAGTTCCTGGCATTCTCTGTCAGGAAGATGACGACCCAAATTGTTCATACAAAAAGCTTCTCTGGTTCTGACACCTCTTTCACAGCTCCTGGAACACTGCAGTRTACAGACAATATTATGAAACAGGAAACACAACATGATAAAACCAGGTCAAAATACATTATCGGTCTTAAAGGTGAAAGAAATTAATGATTATGGGACAAAGGTATCCTACATTTAATCCACAAACTGCTAATATGTTCACGTGAGATAATGAGAGATAAGTTTGGCACTTTGTTTAGTAGTTCCAAGATAAAACTCTTTAATGAAGATTAAAGCTGAAATTGTACTTATTCCTTTTCTCCAAAATACTCTCAGAACTAAATTATTAAGACCGTAAATAAAATATACACCTTTAACCACCAGATCTTCTCTGCTGACTTCCAAAACCAAGCTGCAAACAATTTAGCTACAGTTTCTTACAAAAATATGAGGAAGTTGCTGAAATATAGATTGGTATTCGTTCCTCCTACAACTCTGCATTTGTCAAACATTATTTTCTTTTAGTTACTTAAACTAAAAAAAAATTGATATAGAAATAAAAATTTTATATGAATGCTAACCAGAACTATAATGGTACAATTAYAAGGTTTTGAATTTGTACCTCTGACCATTCTGTGTAGTGCCAACTTGTTAACATACAGTCACCATGGCAGGGCTCTCTGGTTGGTGGTTTCTGCTGATCAGCACAGTACTTATCATCCACTGGAGCACTGAGTCCTTTCGAAATAGAGTACTTCATGCAGTGGATTTCTATAGACCGATACCCTGGGCCACACTTTGATGTGCAGTCACTTTTGCCAACACTGTGCCACCTACAAGGATAAACTGTAGGTGAATAAAGCACCCCGAGAATGTACCAGGAATTGCCATGTAGATATAGATATGCATTTTAGGGAACAGATAAAACTGTAAAATCTATCTCATGACTGGAATTTTCAAAGCAATATAAAAGAATTTGACTCAGGCTTAAAAACATCTTTTTAAATTTAAAGGATCTTTTGTCTTAATCTCCTAGGTGACTTTGAAAAATATGTTATAATTCTAACTGTTCATCCTCTGAACACTTCAGCGTGGGCTTTCTTGGAGTGCAAAAACACAAGTCTCTTTCAAATTAGTTCCAGTTGTGGGTACAATTCTGGTGAAATACGTATTCTGCCCAGCAATACAAGTTTTTGCGCCATGATATATAGAACAGATTCACAATCCTAAAAAAAGACTTTGTCCTTTACCAATAAAAATTAGATGAGTACACTAGTTCTACTTAGATTCAGAGGTGTAAACCTAATGTATAAACCCATTATACCAATAGGTTTGAGGAAAGGAGGGAGAGACAGGAGGGATGAGGGAGGTAGAGAGGGGTGGAGGGACAGAGTATAAAGCAATCTGAATTATTTTGTTTCAATCTCTATCAACAACAATATGGAAGACCACAATAGCTCCATCAGTTAGGAACCTCTTTTTACCTTAATTCACACTCTGTATTACACTCCTCAAAGACATCTGGTACAGTGGGTATAAGTTCACATCTTTGATCAGACACTACCACATGATCACTTTTACGTATGCATGTCATTCTTCTTCTTCGAATACCTTGAAAAGGATTCAAAACAAAGCAAATAAAGGGCTAAAATAAGAGTGCCTTTTTACACTAATGGATTCCATTCATCATTTAGGAATTTAACTGAGATACTCCATTAACACTGATCTTTGTATACAGCAGATTTTGTAGAAACATGCTGCTTTGTGCAGCTGACTACATTCCAGGTGGAGAACAACCTTGTTCCAGTCACCCCTGCCATCTCCCAGCTGTACAGCGTTCTCACGAGGATATCAACTTCCAGAAAACTGCAGAAGTGCAACAGTCCATTTACTCATCAGGCTAAGTATTCCAAATGCATCACATCTGTCCTTTGCTAATTACCAAATTACCAAACCACTGTGTTAACTTAGAGGTTGTGATCCTTTTCTTTAAGGAAGCAGAAAATTTGATTGCAAGGTACCTAAAAGATCTGGAGTGCAGGGAGAAGTATCACAATTGACAGATGCTCTGCTTTTCTAGCACTTGAGCATGTCTATAGCCTGACTCAAAACCAGAAGAAACTCACAATCACCTACCTCAAGTACAGGCATTTCTAGCACCTGCTAATAGGAGTATCTATCAAAATTCTGTGTACATACACTTTATACATACACTTCATACATATTGTGGTTTTATTTCTACACTGGAATGGCCTATAGAATAATAAAATTGTAAAAAATTGTAAAAAATATCTTCAAATAGCTTCACCGCAAGTAGCAGATAACCAAAAAAGACAAAGAAATATATATAAAAGACACTAGACAAATCAGGCAGTGACCATCTGGAAATACGATAATGGAAGCCTAATATATATTAGTAGATATACAATACTGCTTTCTAAGGATGCATTAGACTTGATTCAACTTTTTTTTTTATAAACCACTCCTATGGCTACAAAAGAAAGGAACACAAATGTAGTTTTGACTATAGAATTGCATTGCATAAATACTGGAAAGAGCAAAACAAAATCGGAAGCCATTCTGCCCTTAAAGGCTCTGTGCACCTAAAGTTTACTGAGATCGCTGAATTTCTTCCTTACAAGTAGGGGTCAAAAATCTGAGTACTTAAGACTAGTCCCTTCCTAAATGCCATCAGGTCTTTGGTTCTGGTGACAAAAGAATTCAAAGTACCTTGGCACATCCTGCTGCAGTCTTGCCAGGGTCCGTAAGGATCCCACGTAAACAGATCACTTCTGTCTTCTACTGGGATATTGAATGAATAACGCACATCAGGGTTGTATAAATTCCCTACACATAAAACCTTAATTGAGATAAAATGATAGCTGTTTTTCAGTGAATTTGAACATAAAATTATGAACATAATGATCATGTAGCAAATTTTCAAACTTATAGAAAAAGTAAACATGCACCTGTAAGGTTAGCTCTTCTTCGATTCTATCAGTGCTGTTAATTCGTTCTATCGTATGGTTTGAACCACTGTACTCAAAAATGGCTCCTTGTATATTGATTTCTCTTTTTGACATGCTTACAACAAAATTTCCATTCAAGATAAAATTTCCATGAATATCAGATAAAGCTATAAGTAAAATAAATATTGGAAATAAAGCATCTATTTAATTAAAAGGTTCTATCAATAAAAATTCGTAATAATATATCTTCTCATCAACACTTATCTTTAAAGTATTACACATGGACCAAAATAAAGTTGTATCAAACAGTTTCTAATGCATGAATAAAATCCTAACCATCAGTAACTTTCACCTGAGCAGTTGTCAAGGATTTTCTCTTCATTAACAACACAACTTTAATAATATTTGTTCTGCTGAAAGGTTGACTGCTGTCATCACTTTTAAATTTGGTTAGGTTCTGCTACTGTAGAAGGAAACAATTATTATCCTATATTTCCAGCCTATTCTACAGCCCACATTCTTGTATTTGCTAGAGCTACTTCTAGCGAAGTGGCTTTTAAAAGTAAATTTTAAAGTAAAAATAAAGTAAATTATTAAGCATTTATAATAATAATTTAATATAAAAACCAATTTATTGTAATAATAAAGATTAATAACAAGTTAAAAATTAAATTTAAAAATAAAGTAAAATTTTTAGTAAAAGCATGCTATTCAGGCATTACTACATTTGAAATGGCAGCTAGTGTCAGGGGGTGAGGGTTGTTTCTGTGTCCTGCGAGATGCATGTGCAACAACAGGGCAACAGGTGGCAAGGAAAACATTTTTAATACTCTGAAGTTTGTTGAGTAGGATGGTAATGGACGAAGAGACAGAAGGAAAATATGCACCAATATTCTCTCAGGCACTTCAGATATAACATAAGTACTGTGAAACAGAACAACCAAGATTTTTGGTACAATGTGCTTGTGAATTCTTTGTTCCTCTCACACACTTGGTAATCTATCACCATGTGATCTTTATTCTCAGACATGATAGAAAAAGGGAAATGTGAGACAACTGGTAAGTTTGCTGAAAGTCAGACTGCTTCGTTTATAACCAAAGTGTATGCTTCCAGGATTTAAAACCACAAATACCTGCATTATTCCTGAGTTAACCTGTGGAGTTTTAATTAACAATGCCAACATTAACATTTACAACAAAGTAAAAAATTGACAAAATGATGCAATGTGCTATAATTCTTATTCTCTGGCAAAYGAACACACATGTTTAAGAATTAGAAACCTAACAGCATCTCACTCATTTTTCCTATAACTAATATCTACAGAGAGACTCAGGCAAATAATGATACAATGTAATTAGATATTTGCTCTAAAGATTTTATCAGACTTCTGACAATATACATCTAGAGCAGGCCTCTGGCAAGAGCACAAAAACTATCCATCAATGTTATACACAGGCGGCTTTTACCAAGGTAGTTGTCGTCTTCTGGTTTTCCTGAGTAGCTGTGCTGCCGAATATCGATGTTTGTTGCTCCTCTGGGAATATTTACTACAACATTGTAACCTGCAATGTAATTCACAAATTTATTATATACAAATATAGTCAAATATTAGTAAATGTGAACATACATTTAACTAGTTTTATTCACAAAACCCTACAGTGCACCAGTGACAACCACTGCTGAATGCCCTCATGTTTTAGGAAGGAAATGTGAGTATCTTCACGCACATTAAATTTCTTTGTTGATGGTTTTTATTTTGTTTTGTTTTTTAATCAGTTGAACTGAACTTTTATTTTCATAACTCATTAAAATTCTGTTTTAAAAAGCTGTTTCTCACAGATGCTAATCACAAATTCAAAAAGATTTTTGTGTCTAAAAAAACCTCAATATAACAAACATTGGAAACAAATAAACACAAATGTGCAATCTGAAGCATTAATATAATCTTTGCTAACTTTCCCACTTATTTTGCTGTGTTTAACAGTCTTGCCGGGATTAGCTTTAGTTAGTTGACTCACCTCTGTGGGTAAAAATTTAATTAATAATTCATTAATTTCCCAGTGCTTTTAATGTATTAAAACTATGCCATGCATTTAAATGAACATTTAATCTAATCACAGGTCCATCATATTTACCAGCTGGGGGCAGCACTGCAATTGCAAATTGACACGCTACACGCTCTGGATAAATACACAGCGTTTGGTCAATCTTCCAACATATTGGGAAGAAAACCAAAACACACTCAAAAAAGCCCCTCATCTCACACGCTGAAGCCCTTGTGGTAATAGAATGAAAGATGACAAAATATGGGAGGAAACTGTAAACAAAATTACATAGCATGTTGTCAAGGATACACAGGAGGCTAGATCACATACTAAGGCACTGGGAATGACCATTTTCCAGGAAATCCTCTGATACTCTAGTTTGATGCAATAATAATAGCCAACATAATAATTATGTGTACATAATTAGCCTACCATTTCCTAAATTGGGAGCTAAGGAAGTTAGCTTAATATAAAGAATAAGGAAGTATTCCATTGTAATGAATTTCTGATGATTGTTTCACTTCTGCTTAAACACTTAATGACAACATTATAACTGTATGAATACAAGCACGCACCACAGGCTGCTATTGCATAATTCCGAATTCTGCCTTGGTAACATGGCTCGTGTCAGTATGGAAGAGGACCAGGTGAAGTTAAAAGACAACCACCAAGCGCACTGGCATACTTATCTTGTGATGCATAACTCATAACTCTTTGGAAAGGAACGTTTCCTCAGRCTGTTTTCAGCCATTAGCCTAGAGATGTCATAGGCCTCCCACAGACACTGAAGTTTCACTGATCAGCTAGCTACAACCGCTTGTTTGCATTGCTGCACTCCTACCTGAGCACAGCTGAGTGATAATCCCAAATGTTTAGCATACTGTCCAGTAGTATAATTCAGTATCATCTTTTATATGCTATAATTCCAAGAATTCAAACATAATTTAAATCATTCAATTAAGTCTAAAACCAAAATAATAAATTAAGATTTTCCTCATCCCAAAAAGTTTTTTTTTTTGTTCCAACTTCAGTTAGGAGCAAATAAGTCTACGGCAATACAGAGCTGATAAACAGCAGAGTGACAGTCTCAACCATATTTGTATAAATGGCAGTTTCAGTGTAATGGTCAATTGTATCATACATATTTGTGATATAATTCATGTGCTACCTATAAGCAAAAAGAGCTTTCATAGTGGTGGAAAACAAGAACACTGACAGTCCTTTACTCAGAATTATCAAAATAACACATTCTTTTCCTTCAGTGTTTTGATCACATGTTTAGAAATCCGATCTCTAATAAGAATAGTTGATTGTGTCTTCTTCCAACACCTCAGGACAGACACAAGAAAAGTTACATGTAATTTGTATGGGAAAGGTAGCTGTATCCCACCTTTAAGTTATTTGGTACTTTTTGCTTGGCACAAGCCCTCTGCTAGGGAAAAAAAAAAAAAAAAAATCCAACAGGATACTGGGCATACTTTCCTCTTTGACCAGAAATTCCTTTGTTCTATGAAGACCCTATTTGGCAGCTCTCCAAGTATAATTTTAATTTCGCCTGTGGTCTCTTTCAACCAGTGAAGCAGCATGAAGGAGCCTTTGGGAATCTGATATTAACCTGGAGACTTCTCCTTATGTTCTGTGCTCTAACTACTGAACCGCACTGCTACACGCATACAATAATCTCTCCATACTTCCCAGAAAGAACTACATATAGAAAAACTATCAGTAGCTCTGTTAGGGAAACTAAATCAAAGAAATGGAAATTACCAGAGTTATTCAGAAGAGTTTCTCATTCACTACACGCCAATGAAGAGGAAAGAACATAAACGTTGCTGCCCATGTTCTCTGGAAAGAGAAGGSTCACATTTCACAGGCTATCTTTTTCACTATAGGAAAAAAGGAACCTCATCAGCTGCTCGCACCACAGACTTCTCGCTATCTCTTTACACAACCAAAAGGAGATGTTGGAATAAGTCCTTCAGCTGCATAGTTTCAGACGAGAGAATGCAAAGTGCAAAGCAGGAAGCATTCTTTCTTTTAAAGTACTTTTACCCTCATCGTATCTTTTATTCGTGCCTTTTGTTTTGACCTTAGAGCAGATTGATTTTTTTTTTTCCCCCCCTTGAATGGGTCAGTGTGTCACAGTGTTTGCCTCTGCATCCTTGAGAGGGCACACGTGACGGAAAAATCAGAGATATTTTTTGTTGGCAGAGGCCCTAAAGAACATACACTGAAATCCCACTTCCTCAAACGTAAAACATTTCTAAGCCATACTGAAATGTACATTAAGATGTAAAAAAAAAAACAAACCAACAAAACAAACATACCATAACGAGCACTGTTGAAAGTACCTGCAAGAGTCTTACATGAAGAATTATCACCACCACAGATTCCACATTTGTCTCTCCTTGCCTTGGAATTCAAAATGTGATCACAGCCTGCTTGCTACAAAAAAAATACAATAGCCCTGTGTCACTTAGCCCAATGGAAAACAATGAAAACAAACAATGTAAGCTTCCCATTCCCCAAAAATATTCTTATCCATTGTATATATCTGGTCTTCCTTGGCAATTCATGAAAAGCCTTTTATGTTTTTGGGTAATGTGATGTAAGGGCAAAACACAATAGTGCTGTTGTACTAAGAATGTACAATCCAAATACACTTAATATGTCAAGAACTGTATTAGAATACATAACAGTATGTAAAGATTTTGTATAAAAATATCAACATAGCGTATAAATTTTAAGTTATATTTACATTAAAAAGTCTTGGATTCGTAAAAACAGTATGTATGTGTACACAGTCATCAATTCTTTTAAAGTCTGTCATTACTGCAAAATAAGCAAAAGAATACACGTAGACTATGCTGGTTAAACTAGCATAAGCACAATTTTTGTTTATGTATCTTTACTTAAACTTCCTTTTTTTTTTTTTTTTTTAAAATTATGATAAACAGGACCATTCTCTGGCATTTCCTCTTTCCTCTTGATTCAACATTATAAAGAAAGCTACATTTTCTCCTCATCCTGAATTTACTCAGTTTCACTGCAATCAGCAAAACAACCTGGGCTTGACAAAAAAGTCTTGAGTTTTTATAACGTATCAGCTTGCTTCTCCCAACAAAATCTTGTGGTACTTCCATAATTGCTATTAAGGAAAGAATGCTGAAATGATCCCTTTCAAGGGTCAGTTCCTCCTGATTTTGCAATGAAATAATAAATAYGTAATCTAGCTACCCTTGGATTTCCTACTTTTTTATTTCTTTGATAGCAGAAATATGACGGCAATAAAAGCATGCTTCTTTCTTCCCTTTATGCCAATTTTGGATCAGTTTCTCTCTGCTCACTTGGACAATATTAACTCTCTCACATATCAGGCTTAATGAGGAAAGACTGCGGGTCTTCAGATTCAACTGTATGTTCTTCACTTAATTGCCTCCATTTCCAGATCTTTAATTTGGTAGGGATTAAAATTAACTTAAGTAAATGCAAAACATCTTGCTTTACATATTTTCAGTAATGGTTATTTGGATGAATATTTAATATCTACTTTACCATCTGTTAAAATTGATTTTAATAATTAATAAGTTTAGATTTAAATACCCTGCATAAGCCTTGAACACAAAGGTCATTGGTTTCTGCTCCACAGGGAGTACCATCAGCAACTCTGTCCTTCAGCTGATAGTAGGAAGTTGTTCCAGAAACTCGGCAAAAAAGTTTACAGCGATCTTTCATAGAAACTGGAAAGAAAATCCAACAGGTTTCTTGTCTGTTTTAAAACTTTAATTCAAGTAACTTTTATTTCATTAATTGAAAGAATTTATAATTACTTACTACCACTGTATTTTGGAAGCCAGCGAACAGCAGACGTAAGACCATTGATGTTAAAGTGTTTGCCATCAAATTCAGAGCACTGTTGCTCCCGGAAATCTTTTTTGCCTTTTGGACATGAATCAGTATTACATGATCGAAATTTCATCCTGCGGCCAACACAGTACTTTCCTCCATTTCTTGGTCTAACAAAAATAGGTAAATGTAAAACACTCTCAGTTTCTAAAATTGCCGTTTTCCACAAAAAGTGGCTTGAGCCACTGATCTAAAGGTGAAAACCTCACACAGCATTCTGCCATCTTTTACTGACTTTCCCACACACACTCTTGTCTTCTATTGCACTGTGCATACATTTATACCCATGTGAAGAAACTAAAAAGTCCATGTAAAATACTACTGCTGAGGAAGGTGGTAATCAAGCTACTGATGTTTGTTAATGTCTATTACATTTTTATTTCTCTTACACTTATAATTATTTTGCCTGGGAAAAAGCATTAACAACTTCAATGCTTTCATCAACTTAGCTGAGATTACAGCCCTATTTTTACAGAAGCAGCACCTCCCTCAGTAATTTGAAATTATTATTTTACAGAGTGACAAAGAAAGCAGACAGAGTTAGGAGCTACACACTCTTTCCTGTAGTCCTAATATCGGTTTTAGTTTGGGGATCAAAGGAAATAAGAAGGGAAAATCGTGGAAAACAGCCCATTTACTGTAAAGCCTAAAATACATTTCCTGACTGTTATAAACCCTGCTACACAATACTTCAGTATTAGCAGGTTCTCAGGGAGGGAAAAAAAGAATAAATAAATGGCATATTGATACTATCAGTTACTACAGACTGACAGAGGCATATCTAATGGGAATCTAGTCTACTAGCTCTTACTCATCAGAGAAAACAAAATAACCTGGGGTTGTTTGATTGAGGTTCATTTATCCCACTGATAATATCAAGATGACATGACTTCCTAGAAAAACCCTGAAACTACCCAGGCTGCAGCTATGGTTCTGCTTCTGGAGAAGTTAAGGGTAAAGTTCTTTTATTTTTTAATAGTTTAAAAAGTTTTATTTTTAATAGTTCACTTTTTATTAGTGACTTTTATTACAGAGAATGAAATCCACATTGAATTATTCAGTCAATGGAAGTTTCTCATTATAAAGGTAAGTTGTAAATGACTCTGCTGTAAGCAGTGTTCCCTGTGGGCATTACTGGTGGTGATGATGTGAAAAAGCCTTAAATCAAAGCAAATCAAGTGTTTCGCTAAAAAGATGACCAGGGAATACATCTATTTATTTTTGCAGCTTTTACTCCAAAGAAAGCATCTCAATGTTTAAAGAAACCATCAGCATTTAGAGTAAAGCTATCCCTAAAAAAGACCGTAGCAAAATAAGTCTTTAGAAATATCTATAAATATGAATGATATAGTGGAGACAAGAGTAATCTAAAAGTTCTCTTCATATTAGAGTCTGTAGACTTCTCTCTCTTTTCAAACATGGCTGAAAGAAGCATTTTTTTTATTGGTGCTTCGAACTAATTCGTGCAACCCACAATACCTTCATTTTGTTTTGAACCAATCCATTATGTCGTAATATCTTCATTATGCGCTAATGTAAACCACAATAAAAAACATACTCTGGTCTATTACACAGCCTGGTGGTGCTCTTGATTCCACCTCCACAAGTTCTTGAACATGAGCTGTAAGGTCCCCATGATCCCCATTCTCCATCTACAGGACGCGTCTCCATTTCTCTGCTCACACAAATTCCATGGCGGCAGTGCTGCACAGTTGACAAACAAAATAAAATTTGTAAGTCAAGCAAAAGGTTACTGTACATTTTAGGCACAGAAAGAACAAAATTTAAGAGCTCACTACTGTTAATCTGGGTCTGGACATTTTCTAAAATGTTCAAATTCCTTTAAGATATCTTACCCAGTAGTCATATTTTCAAAAATGCTGTCTAGAGTTCTTTGCTCTCTATGAAAGCTACTGGATGCTGAATATATCTTTAGGTCTTGTCACTTTATTCAAATGCCTATATGAGAGTCTCAAAATCCCAATCTTGAATTCCTGATATGTTTTCAGGCACAAACTTCAAAAATAGATTTACAGTTGTCTTGCATGTATGAGATTCAGTTCAGTTTGGAAATTCATGCTGATACAAAAAGTGAAAAGGTATGATAACAAACCACCAAGAAATTCAGGGTGTTTTGAGCATCCCAAAAGCTAAAAAAGCTAGTGGGATTGTTTGGGAAAAGCACACAAATTTTCAAGCATTTAAGACCTTGTTTATGCTAAAGCAAGATGATGCTATAGATTCAAGCTTAAACTCAGACTTTCATACCTATAACAATAGGTGTAAAATATTTTTTATTTTTATTTATATTTTACATTAATTTTATATTTACTACTAATTTAACAAATTTACTATTACCATTAAAACGGCATTAATATTTAAAGAAATAATAATTCTTAGAGCAAGATACTACATTGTAATGTCTATTGTGTTACTTCAGATTTTACTCCTGCTGAAGAACTACCTATTTTCAACTAAATACTTACATAAAGGTGCAATTTTCATTTCATCTGCTGGAATTTACATTATTAAGAACTGCAAGACATTTACATTCTAAAGATTGCAAGACTATTCCRTTGTGGTCATGTCAGTTAAGAGACTTCACCACCCCATACCTGTAAACTGTTATTATTTATAGAAAGTTGTAATTACTAGCTATTTTTTTCAGAAGAATCAAGTGATCAATCTCTTGCTTCTAAGTATTTACTATCTAAGTCCCTGACTCTGCAAATATTTATCCACTTCAGTGGTTACTCAAAAAGTACATGACTAAAAAGTCTAAATGAGAATCTTATGATTGGTGCATGTGTGACTTTTTCCAAAGAACCTGCAGGAATTACCAGCACTAATCCTATTGACGTCTTATGACAGTTGGAATTCTAATTCACTTGTATGCTTTAGAAAATCCCAAGTGGTATATTTGATCACAACATAGTGGAATAGTTTACATACTAAAATAGAATATTTATAAGATACTATAATGTCAGCACTACGTCTCCTGCTGACTTCTATGTGGATAATGTGTCCTCAACTTTGTCCTTGACTCCAAACACCCTCTGAAGCATCAAAGACTGCCCACATCTGGAGACAAGACACTGGGCAGGATGGACTACATGGGGTCAGTGCTCATACACAATAGAGAGAATTCTTTATTTTAGATGACTGTTTGCAGATTCAGGATTAGACTGATCATTAGGTTTGTTGTCAGAAGGGATCCTCCTAGTCATATTGACAGGGAGTAGCTTATTCCATCTTTCCCTGCAGTACATACATGGATCAGTCACTAGATTCATCAGAACAGATTATATCAACTCAACTGCTTGTTATTTCTGAAGCTTAGGCTTTGCCTCTCTGTTCTCTGTGGCACAAAACAGCTTTGAATTACCTTAAAGTCTAGAAKGGTTTTGGTAACTAAAGTCTCTGGCACATAAAACAATTTAAGAACCCCTGATACACGGAAGATAAAATAATTCAGGGATTCCACCCCTTTTTAAAACTAATTTAAATGTTACATAGAATTTCTCAAGAGTTATTATGATGTTACAAATTTATTGTAGGAACTATCAATTAACATAAATTTTGCTGAATACACAGGAATGATGTGTGCAATCTTTCTGAATATACCTGAATGACACAAAACTCAAATGTTGTTCAGTGGTTTTATCACTGCATAAAATAATTCCTAGAAGCATTTTTTTCCTAATTAGTATATGAATTTATTATATTGATACTTATGCTCACATGCTAACAATCATTTTGCTCTCAAAATAGGAATTTGTCACAGAATCAGATTCTCCTTTCTGAGTTCTGCCCGAGTTCCTAATCCAACTTGCCGATAAAATTGCCTGCCTGTATAATTCTCCGTCACACTGACTCTTGCACATGGGCTGTATCTTTTAAGCCCTGAATGCCTTCCTCTAAGAATATGACCATTCAAGGTGATTTTCAAGCCCAAAGCAAACACAGAACAAAAGCTAGATCTATCTTGTCATACAACCATTTAAATGATCCAGCAAATTGGCCAGATCACTTGCTTGATGCTAATGCTTTAACTTAACACCAAAATGACACCTTTGTCTCACTGCGTATCTGCATATGATTTCGCACTGCAGTGCTTACTGTTAGTTTTTATTACTTTTTTCAAGATGCCCTTAGGGTACCTTTGTACCCAAACATTCTAGTAGCTACCATCTAGTACCTAGCAATAAAAGACACACCTTTACGTAGTGCAGCCATAAGGTTAATATGAGGAAACACTAAGACCTTACCTTTCCAAGAACTGTCATTAGCATCTTAGGAAATAATTTTTTACTACTATAGGCTGAAGATTCTAAATCCCCCTTCACAAAATGAATACTGCATCCAGATATGGGACAGGGACCTAGAGTTTAGGTTCTTCCTCCATCCACAGAAACATTTACAATAACTTGAAGGGAGATTTCAGGAAAAGACAGAGTTGTAAAATGAAATTTTATACCCACAACAGCATTATTTTGATCCATAAAAATGCAAAGCACATGTTCACATCTGGGATTTTAATAGCTTATTCAACAAACTTGTCTCAGCTATTATTCTGCTGCATTCCTACAGAAGCAACATGATGAAGTCACAGTAGAAAACTCCAGCACCAGACGCATTCCAGATGTTCCTCTGTGCTTGCCTGAATCATTGCTTCACTGAAAATACTATGATATATAGAACTTTCATAAACTTAAATGTAATTGCTAACAGTTTTTTTCCTACATTCGCTATGGCAAATATAATGTATGCATCATGTAAAGTATGCATTACGGGTATCACTCGTAATTCCAAACATACTGCTTGCAGCAAGTGGCAACTCTGCTCTAGCCAAGGTCAACACTTGGTTTTCTGTCAAAAAGGCAGAAATTCTGACCCAAATCCACATGTAATTATTATATCTTCAGAGATAAGAGGGAGGGTTAATGGTTCAAATTTGGGATCAATGAACCTACAGGTGCCCAGATTTGTATTTGTTGATCACCTGCTTATAATAAGCAGTTTGACTCTTGCCTATGGATTAAACTACGATTTGATAAACTGATTTCAGGTACTTCCAACTTACCTCACAGCTTATTGAACTTGCTAAATTTCCAGGAAAGCAATTTTGAAAGAAATTATTAAAGCGTTAATTGCCAGCTATGCTCGATTTCGACTGAATCAAGGAGAGTGATAGATGCACGCAGAACAGGGCTAGAGCTCTTCTGAAATCAAGTACTTCATACACAGCCTGGTATGACTCACAGCAGGAAAAGGACTCCAAGTTCACTCTTACTGCCTATATTTTCCAGGCTACTCCCAGAGATATACATGGTTTTTGAAAATCTTGGGGCAAAGATTGAAACACTGATGCTTAGTGTATGAGGAGATAGTTTCTTGTGTTGGAGCCCCGTGTAGCCTTGCAGAAAAGGAGGCTCAGGAAAAACTATTCACCTGTTTCCAGACACCAACGTGTTTCCATGGATGTTGCTGGTAGCTGCTAAAAGGAGAGAAGATGATTGAACACTGAAGACAAGTATGAGGAGAAAATAAAAAGGACAAAGCATTGCAGAAGTGGACACGATGGTCCACTTGGTCCCATTTTGCCTTCCAAATATCCAATTTTATTGTTCTATTTTTGCCTTATAAAATACAATTTCTTCACTCCTGATATCCAGACAGGGCCCTGAGAATGACTGTGAGCCAGTGAACAGCACAGGAAGAGAAAGCTGTAGTGGACTGAATACGGGAAAGGAAAATGGGCATAGCTGGTGCCACAAAACAGATAAACACTAAACGCAGTGCTGCAGCACAAGACCAGTTCGCTATAAAGCATCTGGCCTGTAGCTGAGGTCTGAGCATAAACTGTCTCAAAGTAGATTCCCATCACATAGAGCTGGGAAAGGAGTATGAATCTTAGAAGTTACATAGATTCAGCACATAACCCCACGAGCACAGAGTGAAGGTAAGAACACCCATTCAGATGAATGCCAAAGTCCACAGATCTCAGAGTTGTTGTTTCTGGCTGTATTTATGTCTATGGGGTGTTCCCATTCATTCCCTTGAATGAATGTACTGCTACAGACCTCTCTCTGCCTCATCTGCTGCAGGTCGATGTAAGGAAACATTTTGCTGCACATTAGACCTATGCCTGCTCCCCATCTTCTTCCTATAATACACACAGACAACAAAGCACATTGCTCAAAGAACCAAGACAAGAAGTGGGGCCTAGAGCATTTAGTAACAGTGAAAATAGAGTGGTTAATAAAATGAGTATACAAGGCAGAAGAAATGGAGCTTGGAGAAATGTCTAACTGAAGTTGTAACTGTGGCATCTCAGGTGTCTACCTCTGTAGCATGGATTTTCAGACAAGCCTACATTTATTACTCAGATGACATTAATTATCTACAAAACCCACAATATTTTAATATTTTTTTCAACATTTTCAATTTTTTCTTGCAAAAAATCTACATACTTTATTTCTCCCTTGATATATTCCCACAGAAAACTTCTAATTTTTCTGAAATCACATCTCATCAGAAAAGTAATTTACAAAAATCCCAGTTTATAGCAAAAATTCTTAGTTTGAGCCCTTAAATACACTTTACTCTTTTTACAGTTCAAAAGATCAGATCTTCTGCTGCTTCCCACGTGGTTAACATATCCCCCTATCACCCATCTCTGTTAAAATCTATCTGAATTTTTTATACTTATTTACATATATATACACACATATAATGAATTACTGTTTTAGATTAACGATCTCCATGTATTACATTCATGAGGTATTCAAGCAATGCAATGATTTTTAAAAGAAATCAATACATGGGTAGTAACCTACAACTGAAGAGCAGCAAACATACCTCAGAATCAGAGACTGCTACTTCTTTTACTGATCAAAGCAATCCTTTGTTGGTCTGCATGCACATTCTCCATTGTCCCTGTATCCCTCTCCTTATGTGGCTATAAAGGGACTATGATGAAATCTTAATTCACTCGATAGCTATTCTAGATTTTTTTTTTAGAAACACTAGCTCAATATACAATATATGTCTACAGTGAATAGAAGTAATAAACATCTCTCGCACACACACACAAGGCACATGCTTTCCAATCAAACTGTTATTTGTATCACGTGGATTCCTTCTTGCTGTTAAACAGCTTTTTCCAGACTTATCTGACATTTGTTTTTTCAGTGGTGTTTAAGTAGCAAACTGCCGTTATGCAGAACACTGGGACAGCTCTGGGACATTGCAAAGTTTGGGTCAGAATCACATAGCTACCTCCTACCTCTCTCTTCTAATGTCCAAAGAATCAATGGAATATGGCCATATTTGTACACTGCTCAGGAATCCAGGAAGGATCAGAGTGCAACCCTTCTGAGTGTCTCAAAAAATAACAATAACAAAAAGACGCTTTATTGGGTATTTTTGCCGTTACTTTCACAGCAAAAAAAGACTTGTTCTGAGAATGCCACTCCTAGAAGATAGATGGTTTCACCATTTTTTTTKATTCTTCTTTGGAGGTGGGGTTTTTGGCTCAGATGTGCATCACCAACTCCAACAGATGAGTTATCATTACTGCCATATTGTGTAAACTACACTGTTAAAAACTGCATCAATTTATTATACAGAAGCCATGATTCGGAGCCAGGTGTAAGTTGGACATGGATGTGTGTAAGGAGAGCTTGTATATCAGTTGGCTTGTAACCAATTTGGTTACACATAATACTGTAGATATTTCTTTTCCATAATACTACTAGCTTACTACTCCTCTTGATTAGGTCCTCCATAAAATAGTATTAAGTATTTTCTGTCAATGACATCAACCACACTGTGAAAACTGGTACCCTGTAGATTTAGAATTATGAACAAATCCAGTGAATCTAGGGGTTCTACCTACTAAGATTATTTTGGTTTTTGTTGGGTTTTGTTTGTTTGTTTGTTTTGTTTGTTTTTGTTTGTTTGTTTGTTGGGTTTTTGTTTGTTTGTTTTTGTTTGTTTGTTTTCATTTTTTTGGTTGGTTGGTTGGTTTTAAATCTGAACAAAGATATTCAACGTGCCAAAACCTGAATCACTCTCCAAACTCACTTCTTTTTTGGAATTTCAAAAAGAAGGGAAAAAAAAAAACCAAAACTTCCTATGCTCAAGGTGAGGAGAATCTTTTGTATTATCCCAGAGTAAAATTCAAGTAAATTCCTCACTACAGAAACCCTTGAATAGAGTAGTCTCCCAAAAAACAAACAAACAAACAAACAAACAAAAAACCAAATAGTAAAAGAAAACAAAGCAATTGAAGACATAATTCAAACAGATAATACCGAGAGCCTGCTGGTCTGCAGAAATTTCAAAGCACACAGAAATTTCTGACTAGAATGCAACAAGAAAACCTAAGAGGAAGCAGGGCAAAAAGATCTACCGTAAGTTGTTCACATTTCCTAAACATCCACCAAATTAGCTCCTATCTGGAATGTGATGGCAACAAGAATTACGATGGTTAAGAGAAGGAAACCAGGCCAATTAAAGCATTCCAGTTTCTGTCCTAATGGAAAATAACTCTCTCATACATCTTGTAATACATAGGGGCCTCCTCTGCTATCTTGGACCTCAATGCAGCATATAAATACTTTCCTTATTGTGATTTATTATGTTTTTAATTTGTACATATAGTTTATACCATAGCAATAAAAATTACAACTGTATATAGGAAATTCATTGTGGCATCCACTGAGCAGGCTACCTCCGCCTAATCATATGGCATAGTTCTTAATTCTGAAGATAACCCCCATGGTATCTGATTACAGAGACAAGACATGAAAAAGCACTAACCAGTTAATATTYTTCATGCCATTGTGCCTCATTACACAATAAAAATAACATTTTAATAAAAACTTTATATTCTGGTTATATGATATAATTGTATTTAGGAAGACAATCCAGGAATGTATACCTTTGTATTTAACAATATGTCTCACAAAAAATCACCAGAAACACTTTCAAGCAATAACTAATATAGTCCTATGGTGTGTAGAAATTCACCACTGCAAAACTAGTAAACGTTTACATATGGCATGTCTAGGTATCTTTACTATCATTTTGTCTCTGAAATACCAATTAGGCAAAGAATTTAAAGGCTGCATCCCCTGCTTCAGGGAAGGTCTGTGTGATGTTGGAAGAGCTGGCAGAAGCTTAGATTTCCTATGGATCTTTGAGAGGCCAAACAGGCAAACAAAAAGCAACTAAAGTGATGAGACACAACGTGAATATCAATGGAGTGAGAAACTGTTCTCAGACAGAGCAGAATTGCTACCTATAGGCTACTGTCAGACTTAAGCACTCAGATTGTATAAAAAGAGGAGGTGAAGAGACATTTTCACGTACTTCAGCAGAAGCCCAACAAGCAAATATAATTCATTTTTGCAGGTAACTCTAGGATGAACAAAGTACAGTTTGATCGGCTCAAAGAAATTTGACTAGACAGCAAATTGAAGTAAAAGTGAAAGTTTTCTATTTTAGTAATATTAATTCTAGATAATTAATAATATTAACTCTATAGAATTAATACAGGAAATGTTCAAATTCCCACAAAAATATTTTCTTTATTCTGTATAAGACACTGAAATGTTAGGCTGCATTTTCCCTTTAATGTTTTAAGAAAACGCTACCCGTGCCTACTATTAATATTATAGATATTAAGAAGTCACTGAGCTCTACAGGTGTGTGCACCATGAGACATACAAAACACAATTATCTTTCAAAATGGGTGCATGATGATAGATTGCATATGGCAAGAAGATATTCCATTAGGAAGTGCAGGCACTCAGTAAAAGCTGTTTGCTCATTCACTTGAGAGTCTCTGATATTATTAGATTTCTATCTTCTTGTATTTTGGGGAAGGAAAGATACAAGGACTGTTAGAGCACTTCATAGAGCAAGATCCACCAATCAGACACACAACCTGAAGAAAAACAAAAGATTACTGTGAAAATAAACTCATGTGTCAAACCTAAGCTGAAAAAGTTGATAGTAAAGTTACAAATGCCTTAAATGGATCTTTTCTGTATTCACCACAGCAATAATGCTGCAAATGCCAAATATAAATTTATTTAGCTTGCCGGCAAATATTAATTACAATAACTAGTCGCCATGTCTTATTCACATTAACATCAACAGAAACTTGCTGACTGAGCTTGTAAGGAGCTGTCCCTTAGAGAGGAACAGATGACAATTTGTCAGATTAATTGCTGTTCTTTCTTACATCTTTCAGAAGTAATGACTATAATTAGCTCTTCATTTCCTAAAGAAAACTGGTTTCAATGCAGTAATTGCATAAAATAGGTTTTTGTATTCTTATATAAAAGTCCTCCTCTGATGTTGGCAAATTAGAATCCATTAAACTAAAGATTACACATGAAGTTTATATAAAAGATGAACTTCCTTTCTGATCAGTGACTGACTGAAACGTTATAACACCAGCTGCACGCATAGGATTTAATCAAGCAAAGCTTCTGCTGCAACCTTCAAATCACTTTTCCTAATCTTGCAAGAGAGAAAGAAACCGTTTGAGACAGTTTACCCACTAAATTGTTATCCATTAAGACAGTATCTTCAAATTCCTCACTACTACTGTCTTACCAAATACAGAAAAAAGAAAAAAAAACCCCAATCTGTAAAGATTAAAAGTTACTGGGGGAAATTTAGTAACAACTGAGTGAAATGTAGCAGCCTATTATACATAGAAATTAGACCAGATATTTTTTAATCATCTTTGAACCTATAAAACTATCAAAAGATAAAAAATTAACATTGCTCCCACAGCCCCTGAAGCTGCCAAAGCACACTACTATTAAAAGCAGCTCAACATAATAAACTAGCCATACTTAAGATAATCACTGTCATATCTGAGCATGTCAGAAATCTCTGAAATATTTATTCTCACAATCCCGACAGGTAAGAAAATACTTCTGTTTGCTGGTGGTGAACTGAGACACGGAGAAGCCAAAAACTAGGTCAGTAAAGAACTCAAGCACCTAATTTCTGTTCACTTCCCAAACTACATACAAATCCAAAACTAAAACCCTCAAATCTTCACTGATAACTCTGCATTCAACTAGCCTCCACCACTACTTCTGTTTCTATCAAGGTTCTGTAAGTGCCTTGACTATATCTATTAATTAGATATTTATGACCCTTACGGACAGCCCAAGAAAGGTTATCTCATCAGAGGATACAGATCATGACCTGCACTCAAAAACAACCTGCTGGATGAGGAAGTAGCGAGCTGAACTCTCATCAGCCAAACATGCTTTACCAAATAAACCAATGAGCAGGGTGTAGGAAGTCCAGCTTCCATTTCTTCTTTTTTAAGTTTCAAAGCATTCAATTCATACCTCGTACAGCCAGGTAGAGTCCTACGCATTAGGGTGTAAGTGAGAAGAGAGCTCCTAGTTTTTAGCACTGAACAGATCCAAGTATCCTGAATTATGTTAAAATAGGCAAGACAGAATATCAGTGTGAGTTATGTGGGGCTAAGGCACTTACTGGAGTAGATGGAGAGGTACCAATAGATGCTTTCAAAGAATATCTCAGGCAGAAAGTTGGAAGGGACCCATAAGGATCATCAAGTCCAACTCCCTGCTCCTTGCAGAACTACCTAAAACTAAACCATATGACTAAGAGCGTCATCCAGATGCTCCTTGAACCCTGACAGCGTTGGTGCCATGACCACTTCCCTGGGGAGCCCGCTCCAGTGACCAACCAGCCTCCCAGGGAAGAACCTTTTCCTAATGCCAATCTGAACTTCCTGACACAGTTTCACACTGTTCATACTTTGTCTGAAACAGATACAACACACAAATATCTACTGGAACCAGGATACTAATCCAAAGACTCCCTCTTTCCAAAAGAAGTGTACTCCTGTATCTAAGTCACTCATACTTAATTTGTTTTGGTTCAGTGAAACAGCCTCAGCAAGACAAACTGGGGGAAACACACCCTTGTTTCCAGGAAATTAATCTTTGGAGCACTACCAATGACGAAAAAACCCAACTTGTTATGAATGATCTGAAGTTTTCAAACAGAAGGGAAGATGGCAACTTTCCCCTGAGGTCTTCCACCTATTTTTAACCAGTGTTGCATCTGTAAACTTTTATCATTATTCTGAACAGACAACCTATGTTATTTATGTCACAACATTACAGGACTAACAGAAACTGCAAGTAAAATCAGGTTGATACTGTTTACACAACTAGTATGCTACAGGTGCAGTATTGCCACACACAAGCACAGATCTTTCTTATCTACATCAATGATTTTGCCATATGCAAGTACAAAGAAATACATGAAGGCTTACCATTCCCACACCACAAACTGTTCCATCAGCCAAAGGCATGTGCTGAGTACGACAACCCTTGTGAACACCTTCTGTGCTTGTGCACCATAAGCGTTTGCATTGTTTCTAAAAAGAAAACAAGATTACCTTTGCTGTACCTGTAACACCATTTTAGACATTAGTTGTTATATATATATTGTTTTCTCATACTATGTGAGTTTAGTGTTTGCTACTAGTACTACCATTTTTCACAGATAAAACCCGACCAAAAAAAAAAAAATTTAAAAAAAATGGATTTTGCATAAGGCCAGGCAGGAATGTGGAGTATTTGCAACTGATCTCATTAGAAGTAATAGATAACTTCATTTTCTAATTCAGTAGATAATTTAATAAAAAAGCATGTAAGAGATTACAGCTGATGCTATGCAGCACAGTATGAGTATAATCCCCAGATAAAGACGCTAACTGGAATTATTTTTAAAAATACACTGACTAGAAAATTAAGAAGAAAGGCTCCTTTTCAAATTGTTAAAAGACTCTAAATGGACAAACAACCTTTATGGATTACAAAATTTACAAAGCAGTCTTCAGTAACACCATCTTCAGGTCTTTGAATCCCCCTTTACTTTTCTATAATATTCCCATAAAGCCTGACTCCTCCCAAACAACACTTTACTTCACCAACAGCTCCTCTTAATCCAGTCTGAATCTAATCTTAAATTCTCTCCTTTAAACAGCTCCAACAAGCCATGCAATACTAGTAGAGGTATTTGACAAGTTGGTCCAAAATCTGTGTGACATCTCAACAGTAATTAATGAAGTTATATTTCTATTTATTTTATGTTGCACTAGCCACATTAAGTTTTCAAAACACAACTTAAGTTCATTAATCTACTCAAGTTTTCTTTCCAGGTCCTAGTTTTGCTTTAAAGAAATTTTTTGGTTAAATATAGAAAATGTACACTCTAACAGCCTTGAAAATATTTTCTGACGCTTTGACAAAGTAGACGGAATCTACACTTTGGACCAAACATTTGGAACAAATATTTGAATTAATATATTAATTTTGAAGTTATAGATTTGTAAAAAGCACTAAAAGAAGCAGATAAGAAAGACCTGTTAATGTAAGATAGAGGCTATAATGTGAAAACATTTGTAAAAAGTGTTGAAATAATTCCCTTTCAGTAGTTGCAGGAAGCCTTGATTTATGCAGCTTTAGATCTTTTAAAGGAATTATAATCACATTCACAGATGTGCAAATCAAAATGAATTAATCCTACTTTTTAATTCTATATATTTAGAGCATATGGAGCTGCAATGCTCTCCACTGAACTCTTCCCCCTTCAACAAAATAGAACCTGAACTTTTACATATTTCAGGATAAAATTCTTCCAAAACCAGAAGTCCTGAGACTTCATTTCTAAACCTACCTTTCAGTAATTTTTTAGTACAGATTGAGCATGACTCTGTATGTTGTTCACTCACCAGATACGGGCACACTTGTGACCCAAGACCAAACATAAGTTCACACTGCTTGTTGACATCATACATTGACCCAGGCAGCTGAGAGGAAAGATCGTATATTCTTCCACTCGGTTTGTCTAGGAGACATTCACCATAACCAGTACTGTTGTAAAAACAGGAACAAAATGTGAATAAATCACTCCTAATTAATTTATTGGGAGCTTACACACACAACACTTAGACCTGCATATCTCAGTGGAGTTATGGGCTTGCATGCCTACCTGCCTATATAATGACTTTAATTAAAATTAATAAAGTAAACCAGGTCACTTGATTTTCCTTTATTGGATTTTGCATTACATCCACCAAACAAAGCTTAAGGTTTTTTTTGCCCTATGGCTGTCACTTCTCATTTTCACACTCTTACAGGAAAAAAAATATGGTACTGCCTAAATTATACCTACCACTTATTTTTTATATAAAAACTTCCTAAAATAAAAGTTTGTCTGTTCTGACCTACTAAAATCATACTAAAGAGTTTATCAATAACCAACACCACTATAGTAAAAAAAAAAAATAAAATAAAATAAAAAATCTTCTTAGATTTACGTGTTGAGTGCAACTTTAACAAAGTCATGAATCATCCAAAGAAGACTTTTCTGGAGGACCGAGGCCCTACAAATTAGTGGTTAAACCTAACAACACCACAAAATTGGTATTTAAGCAATACTTTTAAAATACTTCTCAGAAAGATATGAAATTGGAAAAAAAAAAAAAAAACAAACCCCAACATAGCATTATATTGATACTTACTCAAGAAATTCAGTGATATATTTTTGACTGCATTTTGACCAGGTCCATGGACTTGTATGATAATTTAAAGTTGGAGCCATCACATGGTATTGATGTTTAATTCCAGCTTCTTTACATTTAAAGCTGTCATCATGAGGCACATTAAATCTAAGAAGCAAAACAGACAAACTCCAAAACAAATTCAGCAATAATTAATTGAAACTCTTTTTGTTGTAGCAGCAAAATGCTTGAGTTTTGAGTTTGAAAATGCCTTAAAATTTAATGGGACTCACTTAATATGACTATCTAGCATTATGGCCATAGATATCTTACAAATGCCCTACAAAATTCTCTCTTTTTCTAAAATGTTCCTAACTATATAATGCTGGACACAGTAAGAATTTTACAATCACACAGTTCTTTAGCCCACCAGAAAAATTCCAGTGTTTTGGGAGTATGCCACTTTATTTACACAACCCATCTCCTCAACTGAATATACAGGCCTTCGCTAGACTGTCCGTAACATAGTACCCCGATATTCACATCGTAACTCTTACTATTCAGTAACAAAAACAAACTACAGAGCACATCAACATCATATTTATGCAACTAACACATCGTCTTATTTTATATCTCAGTTTAAGTACCATGACAAATGGCATGTATCTAAATGAACTTCCAGGCACATGAAAATCAACAAGCTAGCTACTGAGCTCTGTAACGTCATCGTTACCTACACTGTGGCATGCCTCATGGAGCTAGAGTATAGCACCTTTCTGCCATCACTGATGAGGTATGCTTCATAAAATAAAATGCTGTCATCTCCTCTTATTTTTCTGTGTAAAGTATTTCTCTTTGTGTTACTCTATTGTATTCTGAAAGGATCAAACACAAGGAAGAATATTTCTGCGTTATATTAACAATCGTCTTTTCTTAAAGATAAATTCCTACCAGGGCTAGAATGCAGTTGGAGCTAACAGGACTATGTTGCACATCTAAGATACCTGTCCCAGTGTCCCAACCAGTTCATATGACAAAAGGACAGAATACAGCTGTATGGCCAGTATTTCGCATAATTCAGGATACCAACCAGGTTATAAAATTCACAATTTCTCTACCTCTAGGTGGTGGGCAGAGCTGGCTCACTGCAAGGGGCAAAAATAATGACYCTTCTGAAAGGACGTAGCAGACTGCACCCTCTTAGAAACATAGAGCCCATCACTGGAAATTGGTCATATTCAAAAGGAAATTAAAAAAAAAAATTACCTGCTGGGAAATAGGTACTTACACATGTCCAAGCTCATGCGCTATAGTAAAAGCAGCACTCAATCCATTTTCTTCGCTTATAGAACAGCTGCGTAGTGGGTCACACATTGTACCTAGCTCTGCTAAACCTGCAAAATTGAATCCTTATATAAAAGCTTAACAGAATGAATTTTCATGTAGAAGGAGTGACTCTATAAACAAATACTATGGCACCCGAGTTGAAAGTCATGCCTCAATTATGCAGCAAATTTACACAAAATGAACAACCACCTGGCACCAAAGTACACGCCAGGGCAGAACAGCACTGAGAAGTTGATTTTTTTCTCTGTGTGACTTAAATTTTGCATCTACTTTCTGTTTATTTCTAATTGTTTTTTCTCCCTACAGTGAAATTCTCTTATATATTTTCTGTTATAAAATCACACTGATTAAAAAAGAGTAACTCACCAAGAGTATCACACTTCTCTCTAGCTCTGCAGATATCTTCCCTTGAAGGAAAAGATTTATTTAAAATTATTACAGCAAATAAAAGAACATTTTAAAAGTATTTCACTGTTGCTATATTAATTACAGAAATTGCAAATCTGATTCTCAATTTTTAATCTTAGAGTCCATTCAAACAATTTGCATTCTAGTGAAAGAAGTAATTTAAATTCACCAGACTAAGCTCACAGTATTGCTTTCTATCTAGCTTGCAAAGAATAAAAAGTCAAATACTACGTTATTTCTCTACAATGCAGAAGGTAGATCAAGCATTAAATGCTGCTGAAAAACGTGCAGATTACAGTATACTTGAAACTACCTTATGTAGTGGACCATCTGCCAAAATAACAATGTAAAATTCAGGACAAATATCAAACAGTTTGAAGTGCTGGAGTGTGTCCAACTTGAAAACTGGGGAGGGGGRGGAAATAATGAAAAAGAACAGCAAAGGAGAGAATATATTTCAGTGAATGAACATCAGAACCTTCACTGAGGCGATCGGTGTACAGGAAGAATATATACTAATATTTAAATGTTTTCCATTTGTAAGCCTTTGGTAGTTCTAATTACGCCTGGGCTATCAGGAGCTGACCATCACCRCATCCTTCAGCTAATTCCATTATGTACAACACCCCGTCCCTATCACATATATGTACAATAGTTAAAGACTTCATGTATTGATAATCAGTGGTTTGGGAAGTGCAAGATGTCTTTATTCACTTCAATTATCTATGAACAATATCAGTGGAATGGTCAAAAAAATGATGTTTTAAAAAAGAAACTGAAGCATTTGTCTCACCTAGCTGAGTAACTATGGCTATTTCAGATACTGTACCTAGTGATAAGAACAGCAGTATCATGATGAGAAGGGTGAGCATCATCCAAAGTATTTTGTGCTTGCTGCCATAAGCAAAAATTACGAAGAGTGGTAGCTGCATTAAAAGTGATAGCTGGTCCTTCCTAAGCAAGAAACGGCCAAAAAAACCAAGTAAGGGTTTTAATATTCATGCACTTGCACTTATTACTTTGTCATTTGTGCCCCTAATCTGCAAAACAATGACTGTGCATGGAAAGGAAGTCAGCAGGACTCCACATAAGTTCTCTCACACAGATTTGTTTGTAGGATCAGGTCTTAATTTAGCTATAACACATCAGTCATGAGAATCCATTATTTTAATCAATGTATGTGAGAAAGCACCATGTGTAAAATATTTTAAAAAATAGAGTGACAAGACATTTATGATAAACAAACATGAAAACACGTATTTGAAAAGTGTATACTTGTTACAACCTTAAAATATTACAGTTGTTAGGGCTGAAAACCCTCCATCAAAACCCTCTATAAAAGCTGTCATTTCCCTGTCATGTTTCCATGCATATAACCACACTTTAGGTAGTTATGCCATAAGCTTTCATATAGGATCTGATTTATGTCCATTTAGGTCAACAGGAGGTGCTAATAGAGAGATGGGGAAATACAAGCATTAAATAAAGGCTCTGCAGTTAACCTCACATTTGACATTTAGTCTCCTATTCTAAAACAAAATTTTATAGTTAAAGAAAATATTTTGTATTTAAAACTAAGAAATTTTAAACTTTGGAATTACAATGCAAATTCATGTATTTTGTTTCTTCTATTAGAAAGAAATCTTTTTAGTATTTATTTTTCCTACCTGTTCATTATGAATTACAATTAATTTTACAATAACTATATTTATAAGATTTCCAATACTTGAATCTTTATAGATTGCTGCAACCTAAAGAGAAAAAAGTCAGAAGATTAGAATATTAAACTCATCTGATAAACCATATCTCTTTTTGTCATGCAAACAAGTTATCAAAGAAAAACAAGTTGCTACACAACAGATGTCTCATGCATCTGTCTGTACCTTTCTACCCAAGGATATGGTGACAAACCCAGTTTGTCCAGTTGCCCAGTTTTTAATATCCAAATAGCTATAATTTTATATTCATTTCCAAACACTTACACACTATGTTGAMATGCTAGTGTAAAAAGTATACATATTATACACTGTAAAACCTGTAGTTTTATTGATAAAATATCAAAGAAAGAACAAAAGTAATGTCACTGTGACTGTCACAGACATAAGCTGGTTTATGCAAATGATTTGTAGAATCAATACCTAAAATATTAGAGGGTTTTAGAAAGCAACTTTGAACCAACAAATTTTTGCCTTTGCTTTTAATGGAAGCTGGACTGAGTTGTAAACCTGTATTGAAAATATACATGACACATACAAAGGTTTCTTTCCTGATTCATAAAATTCATATTTACATACCCAACAGGCATTTTTATATATAATCTTGCAGCCAGATAGTAAAAATCATGAGTCAATTCCATACACCAAAGTGAACCACTTTGAAAGTTATTCTTCATAAAAGCAGTAAAAAAGCTTATTCATTCTCAGTAATAGCTTCAGACATCCCATCCATATGGATTCTACAATTTGGCTTAAAGCAGTTGTTGAATGACAGCCTTATCTGAACAAAAGTTGCCACCAAACACAGAAGTACTGGCTTTCCTCCCTTCTGGTTTGTGCTAAGGCTGCAAGGCTACAAAAGTAACAGGATCAAGGAATGGATCCAGCTGCAAAACAATATTTTTTTTCTTTTTTTGTATCATGTTATGTTGATCAACATGATCTCATTCCTGGTGCAGCCCCTTCGACACAGGTGCTGACAGAGGGAAAGGTGCAGAAGAACAGACTTCTTTCAAAAGTGGCCTACACTTGAACTAGCTCAAATTGCTTGTGAAACCACAGCCTGGCCATGTAYCAATCCTATGTACCTGAGACCAACTAATTCTGCTAAAACTTGGAACTGACAGAGCACTGGCTCCCACTGCCTCATACCCTCCCTTTCTCTAAACTGGAGAAAGCACAATGCGCAGCACTGTCCTTCATTCTTGTTGATACACAAGCTGGAAATAGAGGATTCAATAAGGSCAGGGAAGGAGCCTGAGTTTTGGAATCCATGTGGAGAACACATTTCAGAGCAGCACAGCTATTGTCTGCTTCCTTCCATATGGACTCCATTCTTGGTTACTAACCAGCAAGTGTCCAATTATTCTCAGGTGGGAATAAGGAGCATCTCTCAAGCACTCACTGAAGAGTTCAATTAAGCATAGACACATTCAGAATACCTATATCAAAGAAAAGGTGCCTGTAAAGGCTCAAGCACTATTTAGGCAAAAGGGTCTATCTGAATTTGAATGGAACAAACTACCATTTTGCTACTATCAAAACTACTTTTAAACTACCACAAACTATCAAGCTCATAACGTGTTCTTATAGTCTGAGATCCACTTTGATAAACCTAGAAAGGATATTTCTGGATATTTATCCTCCCCATGAAATATCACAAACAGTCAAGGTATGTTCCTGAATGAATTGTCAYCTTAGAATAACATAACACAATTATCACATTCATCTCAGCTCATGTAACCAACAGTAAGCGAGCTGTCTAAATTCTTTCAACAGTCAATGGAGAAGGAGAAAGGATGAACTGTTGTGTAGACATACCTATCTGAAGATAAATATTTAGATATATGTATTTTCATACAAGACAGTAAGATAAATTATTTCATTTCTTCATCCCTTTACTACGGAGGGAGACGAGATGTCTAATTTTCAGATGTATGAGGCTAGGGGAGATTAATTCCAGCCCAATTATTTCAAGTTTTATTTCTCTTTAGCAAAGAAGAAACAGAAGATGGGTTCATACGGCATTCCAAAATCATGTCAGAGAGGAATCTGAAATGAGATCTGCGAGGATCTTTGACTTATAATGTGAAGACACTTGTCCAAAGGATTGACTCTCCTACCACTTAAGCTGATATAAGAGCCACTTAAAACAGAGAATTTGTTACAGCATAAACCTRTACAAGAAGATTACATGCATATAGCATTAACAGAAAGATCTTTCATGGAACAGGTAACAAAGCCAGACTCTTTCATGTCTAGATTATAATGTTGAAACAGGCGCTGCTACAGAAATATAGTAAACAGAATCCTAGAATGATTTGGGTTGGAAGGGACCCTTAAACATCATCTAGTCCAACCCCCCCYGGCCACAGGCAGGGACATCTTTCACTAGATCAGGTTGCTCAAAGCCCCGTGCAACCTGACCTTCAACTCTTCCAAGGATGGGGCACATCCACAACTTCTCTGGACAACCTGTTCCAGTGTCTCACCACCATCATCGTAAAACATTTCTTCCTTATATCCAATCTAATCCTACCCTCTTCCAGTTTAAAACTGTTACCCCTTGTCCTGTCAACTACAACTGTAGTAAAAAGTCTCTCTCAATCTTATGAGCCCTCTTTATATATTGAAAGGCCACAATAACATCTCCATGGAGCCTTCTCTTCTCCAGGCTGAACAACCCCAACTCTCTCAGCCTTTCTTCATAGAAGAGGCATTCCAGCCCTCTGATCATTTTTGTGGCCCTCCTCTGGACCCGCTCCAACAGGTCCACGTCTTTCTTGTACTGGGGGCCCCAGAGCTGGACACAGTACTCCAGGTGTGGCCTCATGAGAGTGGAGTAGAAGGGGAGAATCACCTCCCTCAACCAGCTAGCTGTGCTTCTTTTTATGCAGCCCAGGATACCATTGGCTTTCTGGGCTGCAAGTGCACATTGCTGGCTCATGCCCAATTTTTCATCCACCAGTACCCCAAGTCCTTCTCCGCAGGGCTGCTCTCAATCCATTCATCTCCCAGTCTGTATCGATATTGGGGATTGCCCCCACCCAGCTGCAAGACCTTGCACTTGGCCCTGTTGATCTTCATGAGGTTCACATGGGCCCACTTCTCAAGCCTGTCAAGGTTGCRCTGGGTGGCATCCCTTCCCTCAAGTGAATCAACTGAATCACTCAGCTTGGTGTCATCTGCAAACTTGCTGAGGGTGCACTCAATCCCACTGTCTATGTCACTGATGAAGATATTAAATAGTATTGGTCCCAATASGGACCCTTGAGGGACACCATTTGTTACTGGTTTCCACTTGGACATTGAGCCATTGACTATAACTCTTTGGACATGGCCATCCAGCCAATTCCTTATCTATCTAACAGTCCACCCATCAAACCCGTATCTCTCCAATTTAGCAGGCAGAATGTTGTGGGGGACCGTATCAAAGGCCTTACAGAAGTCCAGGTAGGTGACATCTGTAGCTCTTCCCTTGTACACCGACACAGTCACTCCATCATAGAAGGCCACCTAGATTAGTCAGAAACATCTTCCAATTAACTTGTAAATCAATCTAGTTAATGTCTTGTTTTGGAACAGAAAGCTCTGAAATTCAGCGAACAGCTGCATTTCACTGGCTGTCAAGTAAAGAGCATGCAGGTCATCTGAGGTAGTGACACTTGACACAGTGGACAAAAATCAATACAGGATTTGTCCAGTTCTACAAGGCTATATATGAGGTAGAATAGGCAAAGGGACTGAGAACTGGATGGGGGGGGGTTAACTAGGTTCAGCTAACACCAAATAATACCACAAGTGCCTAAACTGCAACTATCAACCTTCAGTGCAACATTACCCCTCAGTTTCTTAAAGAGCTCCTGTACCATAATATGAGAGAGGAAGACTCATTTCCGATCCTGAGTGATTAGAATGATCTGGGCAAGGAGTCCAAGGTGGAGCCTTCTTGGGATTAAAACTTAGCATTTCTTGTTCTTGTTTATGGTTATTACTGCAGCTGATGGATGTTCCCTCCTATACATTAATAGTCCCTTGAAAAAAATCTGTTACTGTTGTGCAAGTGCTGTCTGTTGAGTTTATCTGCTAACAAAATCYGAAAACATACAGGAGGCAAAGAAACCAACACAAAACCCAGAGTCAGGTGTCCTCCTTCCTGCCTGCTGACACAATGTCCATTTAAAATATTTGAGCAAAAGTATTTCTTCAAAACCCAATACAAATTACTCATACCTCAGAGGAGATGCATTAGACTAAGTAAGTATATGAGGAGAGAGAAGARTATCTCACTGCACACCTGAAGAGAATCTGTTGCCGGACTTTCAACATCATATCCATGCACCATCTGAATTATCTAATGGCTATTTCTGTCTGGAGAATAGCTGAGGCCTGAAATCATGTCACTTAAATGCCYGAGGCCAGCAGTTCTTGCCAGAATCTGAAGCATACTTTCTCTCATACTGGAGACAGGTAAGCTCCTGCTAAATGTAAAAGTAACACTGCTCTCATTAACCCTGCGTTTGAGTCCAAGTATGGATCCTTTGTCTCATGGGCACTTTCATGACCTCCAAACATTTAGCGATTACCACTGCTTTCGAAAGATCAAAGAGCAAGACTCTGTGCTGATAATGAGATGCCCTTACTGGTGAAGTAAGGTATGTTCTGCAGGCTGGCTGAACATGTGTGTGAAGAGAAGAGTCCTGAGAGTTGAAAACCACAAACCAAACTTGAAGATTTACCTAGGGAACTGTATAGGCTAAAATCATCAGCTGAGACTTGAAATGATAGATCAATGCAGGGAAGTATCAAAGATCTGGAATATGAGATTCTTATTTTTAGTGGAAAAAAATAAAGGGATAAGTACTCCCTGCTCCTGTATTCTAAGGATACCTTCTTCAATGTTCTCTTATTGGAAGCATTCATGAAAAAGGATGATGAAATGGGATAGGAATTTGATAGAATACACCATTTCTTTACAATTTCCAGATCTACTTGCTTTACAGTGATCTAAATCCAGGCTCACAGAAGTAGGAGGTAATAGCCAAGACAAAGGGAAATTAGTTTCAAGAGATTTTTCAGACTCTTAAAACCAGCATCCACACCACAGAACAGTTCAGACCGCACAGCAACAAAGAAAGGGGAAAAAAAAAAAAAAAAAAAAAAAAATGAAGCTAGTTACCCTTCAGTGGAAGGATCACATCTTTCATTTTCATGAAATTCTCAAAGATTAAGTCAGATCTTGTCATCACCACAGCTGTGGCTGCCAGGTGACTGGAAGCAACTTGGTCACAACAAAGTTTAGTTTCTCTTGATATCCCTATTGTAACTGTCCATTAAACTGGGACTATGAATTGTGGCAAAATGCCCTATTTAGAAAAGGGGCTAGTAAACAAGCAAGTACATCTAGAGGCTGGAAGATAAGTAAATGATATATCCAAATCAAATTGGACTTCTTCAGCTCTTTTTTTCTAAATGTTGTATGACAAGACCTCTTTTTCTTTCCTCTTGTCTGTTACACACAACCATAGTACCAGGAGAATACAAACATTCATATCCCTTGAAAGAAACACGATATCACTTCTTAGCTCACATGTCTTTTGCAGGCTCCAACAATCTCTTATTTATCACTGTAGTGCTGAAAGGATGTAAGATATCCAGGATCTGGGAGATTTCTCCTTCACCTCTTCCATTGTCATATCCTGATTCTGTCATATATTCGTAAGACCTCAGAATTGTCTGAAGTCATGAGATAAAGAAGTCATCACAGCATTTATTGCTTGACTGAGAGAATGAGAATGAGCTGTGTTATTTCTGCTGGTGTTACTCCTATTCTGTTCCATCCATATTTCTGTACAAATCTGTGCTTTCACTAGTGGAACCTAATGCCAGCAGAGACTTCTCAGGCAAACTTGCAGAAGTATACCTACACACCTCAGAGTTACCATTTTTATCCCCTATGAGTTTGAGGTCATCTCCTGTTCTCTCATCCAAGTCCTCTTCAATCTACCATCCCCTGAGTTAACCAAGTAGAGGTTCCAGATGACTCCCTATTGTGCTCTAGCGGAGGCAAAAAGAAAGAATACATCCCTTTTAAAGGCTGAGTCACCCTGCCAGGAATGTCTGTGCTCTGTCTTATCTCTAACTTGGGACTGAGATGGTTGCAAAGATATCCCTTTAATACTGCAATAACTCAATAAATTGTGACTTAGTCATCATCTACAGTCTTTTGATGAAAATATGCRCGAAGGCTATAATCGGATAAATGCCATCATGTACAGCTCAGATGTCAAAGCATCCTTCCTTTCAGTATCTGAAAGAAACTGCCTGAAAAGATCATTTCACAAGGCACAACCATAGCCAGGCTTCTCTAGCCATTAGAAGCTACTCAGAGAAAGACATATGAGTGTTGCTTGGCAAAATGTCTCCTTCTTATACACGAGACGACTCCCAGGTAGTTTAAAGCAAGACCTTTGTCATAATTAAACAGTACCAAGGCTTCACCATAGGGACAGACCTTGAAACCTGTACTACTGAGGAGAAAGTCATAGAGATAAGTACCAGTCTAATCATTAAATATCTAATTAACAACAACCACCACAACCACCTAGGTAACAATAGTAGTAAATAGCACTAACAGCAGTGAAGTGTAGAGATGGGCAAGTATGTGCCTGCCTACATACTGCAAAATTTCATAGAATCATTTAGGTTGGAAAAGACCTTTAAGAATATCAAGTCCAACTGTTAACGTAACACTGCCAAGTCCACCACTAAACCATGTCCCTAAGCACCACATCTACACGTCTTTTAAATACTTCCAGGGACGGTGASTCAACCACTTCCCTGGGCAGCCTGTTCCAATGCTTGACAACCCTTTTGGTGAAGAAATTTTTCCTAATATCCAATCTAAACCTCCCCTGATGCAACTTGAGACTATTTCCTCTTGTCCTATCACCTGTTACTTGGGAGAAGAGACCAACACCCACCTCACTACAATCTCCTTTCAGGTAGTTGTAGAGAGTGATAAGGTCTCCCCTCAGCCTCCTCTTCTCCAGACTAAACAGTCCCAGTTCCCTCAGCCGCTCCTCAGAAGACTTGTGCTCTAGACCCTTCAACAGCTTCATTGCCCTTCTCTGGACACGCTCCAGCACCTCAATGTCCTTCTTGTAGTGAAGGGCCCAAAACTGAACACAGTATTTGAGGTGCGGCCTCACCAGTGCCAAGTACAGGGGGAYAATCACTTCCCTACTCCCGCTGGCCACACTATTTCTGATACAAGCCAGGATGCTATTGGCCTTCTTGGCCATCTGGGGACACTGCTGGCTCTAACGCCACTATATTAGCTGGTGGATCTCAAGATGTAGTGAGGTATGAGGCATTGAGATTTAATATACAGGCACCCTGGAGCTGGAATACAAAGACAGTCACAATTTAAAACAAAAAAAAAAAAGTAGGGTTTTTTAATACCCACATAGATATCCATATGTCAAGATAAGCAACAAGTCTAGCTCACAGAATTTTGTATGAATGATACTTTGAAAATAATTGTTTCCAGCTATGTATATTCATTGGTGTATAATCAAATACCCATTTTCATTTTAACCACATCAAAGTGCACAAGATCATGTGGGTTTATATATACAGAAGAAGAAACACAATAAGGTATAGAGTTTAAGCAAAAAACCAAATGCCTTTGTGCTGGCTCTCTAGATTTCACTGAATGAGAGATAAAAAGCACTGAACATTCCTGCAACATTAGTAGTAATACACTGATCTGAGTGAAAAAGGGGTAGAATACAAGCTTAGTAGTTTAAGTAGTAGATGCAAGGAGCAATATACTCATCACTAAGTTTAAAATTTAAAAATATTTATTGCCTTTCAGATGCTAGTCATACAAATGAAATTATTAACCTACAAATTATTCAAGTCTACTGCCTATTTTTAAATGATGACTATATGGCAGAATCAGTAATGTCAAATATTCTTAAATGCTAGTATGCATCTATGTTTTCCCAGAGCGTTATGGAAAGATGAACTGTTAACAGTTGTATGGTATGAACTACAAAGAAAGTATAAAAACATTCTTTAAATTCATCCCATATATATTAGGACAAAATCATTTGGCTGTGTTTTAATGACGGGGGCAGCACACTGGTGCATGGGATCTTTCCACATAGAAAATATTTCACAATCAATGCTGATGATTAGCTGTCAGAATGGCAAAAAAAGAAGTATAAACAAGACTACAACTAGAAAAAATTTTTGCTGTTAAGACCTGTTACTTAGTGCCTTACATTTCACATCTCAGTAAATTACAGTACCCACAAAATATTACTAAAATGACAGTAACTATTTCAAGGTACTTTGATGGCAGCTTGATTTGCACAGATCTGAAAGACTACACAAAGAACAAAACAATGGAGACTCAAAGCCATTTATGTGCAGTCCAAGTTAGGAACCTGTCTTGATGAAAATTAAATACCAGCTTTTAATACCATTTTACAATGGTACTATTTTACCATTATATAATGCCATTTTATGATTCCACAGTCTCACTGCAAGTTAAATGATCTAAACTGATGCTGTCTCAATCCGCTCCTTGAATGCATGGCTGCCCCCCTCCCATGCTCCAACTCTACCACTCACGTGACTAGGCAGTCAGCCAAGTTCACGATCTGAGCTGGCCAACACAGCCCTACCACAGGTGGTTTTACATGTCAAGTTTTCTTTTCAGAAAGGCAAGATCACAAAGTTCTTGCTGCAAGCAGACTAAGAACAGACAGAGAAGTCTTTTTTACTACCAAATTAACTATGTAAGCAGTATATTTCTCAAAAAGTTGTCAATAATCAGGTACCTGATTCAGAAAATGAGGACGGTACCTCAAAATGTATCATGGAACCAGATTTGATGTTTTGGTGCTTTTACAGTAAATTGCAGTGTCTTATTGAATTATTTCAGTTGCTAAGATCATGCCTTCATGTTAGGGACTTCGAACTGTCACAACATAACGTGCCTGAGACAGAGTCCTCCAGCTACTAAATCTATTAAGGCAGTACCTACTGCTTGCTCTGCTGATGCAACGCTTGGAGGAACAAGAACGAACATTGCGAGTTAAGCAATCACAGATTTCTTTATTATTTTATTTATCATTTCACATTAAATAATGCCACTCTTTATTGTATTTCAATACAAAAGTTTTGATAAAGTCCTATGACAAAAGTATTCCTTGTACTTTTAAATACGTATTTCAATGAGAACTAGTAAGTATTTCCAAGACATAGTGTAAATACTGTGAATACTCACTTGCCAGGATTTATGCAATTATAAAGAAATGAGAAAATGCATTCTGGTTCCAGTTCAATGGGATTACTTGCATGCTGAGAGTTAAGCCTTTTCACGTTGAATTGGATGAGTGACAAGACACTTAAAACCCTAAAAATATTTAGCAGTATATTTCAGTTCTTATTTTCCACTCATAAAACAGTATCCTATAGCAGCAAGTTTACTTTGGCGGCTTTGTTGATGATAAAAAAAAAAAAAAAAAAAGGAAGAAATGAAAAATGGGCCAGGATTTCAAAGGTTCTTTTGGGAGCTAGATGTCTAAGTTTCATTAAAATTTAACAGGATTTATATGCTTAAACTTTTTAGGTTTCTTTAAAATCCAAGCCAAAACTGAATATCCTTAAAAGTTTCAGAATGATTACAAGAGTAAAGTATAATGCTTGATTCATTTAAAATGCCAGCAACCTGACAATTTCCCATAACAGGAGAAGTTGCTTGACCAGACACAAGTACCAGTTAAATTTAATAATTAAAGCTATCTCTACAATGGCAGAAAGGATAAAATTTAATAGTTTCATTTCTTCCCTTTATAGGTAATGAAATAAGACTAATAATGGTTCTATTTCAAACACTAATAGGCTGTGGGTCAAGAAGTGACACACCTGAATACTGATGAATGCTAATACAGATTACATAGGAAAGAGTGTTAGTCATTTGTTTTCCTATTCTTCACATTTATTACTAGCTTACTGAAAAATAACTATTATGGGGAAGGAGAAGGAAGAGAAAAGAAGAGACTGAAGACTATCTTCATATGCATTATTTGATTTGTCTGACAAAGCAATATATATGTGAGTAGAGGGTTGGACCTCTTGACTTACAAAGGTCCCTTACAACTTAAACTATTCTGTGATTCTATGACATCGCTGAAATGCTTCAAGGAGAAGGGATATGAGCTGGGATATGTATTCTTGGTGGGTGGGGAGGAAATTAACTGTACTGAAGAAAATCTTTCAGAATTAAGATCTGATTTTATATTTTAAGAAATATTCATTATAAAAGCTAAACATTTCTAGAAATAACGTCTTAAACTTTTGTTTCAAGATTACCTTCAGAAGTAGCAGATGTACATGTGGAGTCAGAGCTGCCAGAAGATGCCAGCTATACATCTTACTATCTACTGTGGTATTCAAAGATACTAAATTCACATTAAAGATGTAGTGTTTTATTGTATGCCATTACCTCAAAGCCAGCAATAACTGCCCTAAGCCCTAGTTTTACGGTATAGATAGGTAAGCACAAGAATGTAATCACAAGCTTTTTAGCAAAGAACTGGTATTCTTTCACTCATACATGTATATGTTAAATGCCAGATCTTAAAAACAGGTCATACAGACTCTCTTTAGCAGCAGTTATACAATGCATATCCTATTTACCTAGTAGAAGTCCAATTATGTAAGCAAGAAGACACAAGAAACATTGCACTGTAAGGAATAGTGGTTGAATGTACAACAGCTACAGATGCAGGAACAATGTTCGTTCTTAAAAGAGAACATCAGGAATTACATTAGCTATAATCACAGTAGTGCCTCATGAAAATTATACAATAAATGTTCCATTTCATCTTATTGTAAAGTTTTTTACAAAACAGCTTCCATTTTAAAATAATGTTTTGACCACTTCATTTTGGTTCTTAGTACAGCTCTGTAGTAAAAAAGTAACTTCATAAAAAATGGCATCTTTGGGATCAGTTGTTTCTAAAAGAATTCCAAATTGAGTCTGTACTATAAGTTAAAGAAAAAAATCCACCTTTCAATACTAGTTTGTTTTTTTTTTTTTGTAATACAGGAACTTTCAGACCTTCACACCACTGCCAGTAGAAAAATTCAGAAGACTTTATCAAATTAAGTATACTAATCTCCCTTAAAATTTCATTATTTTTCTTATAAACCAATTAAAGAAAATTCCACCTTCTAAATTTAGGTGCCTACACCTGTGTAATAGGTGGCAGCACCTCTACTGTCATCAGCTGTAGATCTAGACATTAGAGTGAGCAGAACTCAATTCAGTTGCCTAACTACACATTATCTAGTGTCAYTTCAGATGCTATAGGTTATCAGACACCTATACAGAACTGGCAGATACGACACATGATCTACAGGAGACTTGCACACCTTTGTGAAGCAGCAGCTGAGGCCAAATCAGATGTCCTATGGCATCTTAAGTGGCACTGGACACTTCTATGAAGTAAATTAATTGATCCTAGTGGAAACTAGAGAGCTATTCTGTTCATCCAAAAGTAGATGTCTATAACTGGTCAAGTTACCTGCTCTCTATTATTTAAAGCAGATATCTCCATAGATACCTATATGTAGGTGTCTAATTTGCAAGCCCAAAGTTAGATGCAGTTTCATATAAATTAAGCTTCTTGAATAGGTGGAAGGACAGAAATCTAGAAGTAATTACTATGCAGARTATTTTAGCATGCCTTTTCCTAAAACATGGTTCAACAGAAGTCATGGTAAACCTTTTGATTTTACAGAGCTTATTGTACTAGATCCTGAATCAATACAAGAAGTGACTTTTGGTTGAAGAAAGAATTCACCACAGAAAGAGCTCCACTAAATGATGCCAACTCAAAGTCTGACCCATATTAATTTGAAATTACTTGAAAAACTAGGATTACTATAACCAAGCATTTTTTCACAATGCCTTTTAACCCATCTGCTGTAAATAATCCATATGTTTAACTCACTGAAGCTTAAGAATTCTTCTAATCCAACAGCAAATCAGGAAGTAGGTCACAGCATTTCACCTACACACCACACTGCATTAAACTGAAAAGATCCATAATCTGAAGTTTTGGCCCTATTTTTTTTTTTTAATGTTTATGGAATCTTTCTTTTAATACAGAATTCAGTCAAACCAGAAGACAGGGAAGTTGCAGAAGAGAAAACAACAGAACAGAAATAACAGTGGAATTGCTAATACTTATGAACTTAAGTTTACTTACTATTGACATCAGTGTTAGTATGTAGTGCTGTAAATTCTGCCCATGGTGACGAACCATTTTGGTGTCAGCTGTAACCATCACTTCTACATATCTTGGATAGGAAAGAAAACGTTTTTTCCTGGAACGTGGATTGCCACCATCCTCTACAGATACGTTATTTAAAGCATACTCTAAACTGAGAGACTTCTGTAAAACATTGCTCTCGTCATTTAAACTGCTGAAGGTTGGATGTAGTAAAGTGCTGCTCTTTAACTCTTCTTCTGTAAAGTAAAAAAAGATTTACTGTTGAATGCAGTTTCTAAATTTAAAAAGAAAAACAGGCAAAAGGCTGCCCAAAATAGACAAAGCAAACTTATATTTATGATCTTATTTCCAAAAGAACCAGTGCAAGTATTAAAAAAATATATTAGACATGGAAGGCTATAATAGGAACATCAAATTAGATGTCTTCTACATTATCATATAGTTCTATCATTATGGATTTATTGCTAAATATTAGTTAAGAGATAGCAGTATTATACAGTTCCTAGAATGCAGTATAATCCAAACAGGCAGGCAAGAGAGAAGCACTACAGCTTAAGCACTGCAACAAAGGAAGCAAGTTAATTAAACAAAATACTTTTTTTTTTTTTTTTTTTTTTTTTTTTTTTTTTTTTACACACACAAACCTTTGACACCAACAGAACCAATCAAAACAAACCATAACAAAGACTAGGCCTCAGTCCTGAATTCAAGTCCCTATTAACTTTTTCATGTTTATATAACATTATATTTATATAAATATGGAGTTTACTTCATAAGCAAGTACACATCAAAAGCCTTCAGTGACTTCCTTAAGAGCTTTGTTAATATTCATTATGTAGGATCAGGTTCTAAAGGAAATACAGAACCTACTCAGGTACCTCCAAACTAAGTACTGTAATACTTCCAATTATGCTGTATAGTCCAGCAACCAGAGGCTTCTGATGCCCGTTACATAAAATCCATGCATTGATCAGGGAGTCGCCTTAGCAATAGCCCACATAAAAATACTTAACTGAGAAGCATATCTGAATTCTCACTACTCTCCAGAACTTAGGGACCTAACTACAGACTTCAGCCCCCTCAGAACAAACCTCCACTGTCTTTCTGGAAGCTAGATTTCCTCTTAAAAAGTAGCTGCCAAAGGATATGTCTCCTAATCCTTTTATTCTAATGACCTAGTGACTACAGCACTGACTCAAGAATTCAGAGATCCCAACTCTGTCACCCTCAACTTGAGAGGATTTAAATCTATGCATTCTATAATTCAAGGGAAGAGCCCTCATCCGTAAACTTTAAGCTACTTTTGACAAGTCAATAGCCTGTCCACTTTAAAGTTAGGGCACAATACAGCCAGAGAACAACAGCAGAGCGACAACAGCAAGCACCTTAAAGTTTGCTGAGTAATTGTCTAAAAGTCAGTCACAAAAATACAGCTTAATTGCAAAAACTACTAGCACTAACAATAACAAGGGGAGAATTTGGGGACTGGCTTTGAAAAGGAACTTGTTCGTGAGTACCTATGTTTATTAGATGTGTTCAGACTGACTGAGCTTGATACACTGAAGACAACTGGCTGAAGAAATCTCTATGCAAATTATCTATACTAGGTCACAGAAGGCATCTGAGATTTCAGAGTACTGGCAAAATGGGAAACAGCATCTACATTTAAAGTGGGAGTTTAAAGATGACCTAAGTTTATGGACTAGCCAAGACAAATTCAATACCAGAACAAATCAAATTAATTTTGTTTATAAACACCAGAAATCAAGAAGTGGATGAGTAATAGCTATCGTACTTATCAAAAACATATTATGGCAAACTCAGATGAGCTTCCCTGTATTAAGGAAACAGGATTTATGGATAGAGAAGATGCAGCAGTAAATGCCCTATCCTGACTTGAGTAAGGCTTGTACCAGGGTTTCCAATTAATTTTTCATCAGCAAGTTAGTTTGGATGAAACTAGTACAAAGTGAGAAAGAGATTAGTTAAACAATTTTAGAAGTAATTATCATGGTCCAATTTCAAACTAAGAAGGTGCACTGAACACTATGCCTCTCCATCCTCTGTCAAGGTTCACTTACTAGAGAAAGAGAAACTCTCACAATCACAAGTATTGCTAGATATACTCTGTTCCTCCTTGGAGGGAGGACGTGAATAACCAGGCAAGACTAGCATTAAAGGAAACAAATCTCTTCTTTAGAAGGACAGAAATATAACAACACAAGGTCTTTCTCCATGAACATTTCTGCAACTTCAGTTCCCCAAAAATGACAGTAATCCCTGGCTCACTATCTTTTGTAGTTGCTCCAGTAAATGAAAAGGGGGAAAATTACCATATTCTTAATGCTTGGAGCCTTTTTCTCACACTAGGTTGCTTATATTAATAGAATTCTCATATGCAACATAGAAAAAACCAAACCACACAACAAACTGAAAGACCTCTACTTTGGTTCAGTACATATTATTCATCATTAAAAAAAGAATCAGGAGTAACAACACTTGCTTGATTTTCAAAGAAAGTACTAACTCCTTGTTCTGCAATGACAATCAATGAATAGATAGCATCAGCTTCCTAAAATAGAGCTAAAGAAAAGCAATACCTTTCACTAGAATTTGTTGAGTGCAAGATGATCATAATGGTTGCTTTCTGGCCTTAGTATCTACGGAAAAGCAGAATTCTCAACATATTGTTTCTGAGTATAAAATATGCCTTAAGAATTTTCCAAAATTAAAAACACTAGCCACCCAAGCTACACCATTATTTTTGCAATTTATATTTTCAAACATCTGGACAGATACTCCTTAAGAAAAAAAAGTTGAAATTTTATTATTTTCCTTTTCTTCAGATAGTCATATATATGCACTCAGCCTTGCTTAAACATTCCTGAAGYGCAAGTACATTCAAAATGCATAAATGCAGATTTCAATCTCATGAAAGGTGTAGAATTTTAATTAGACAGGATGTTTCTAAATGCCAAGCTGAACCAAATATAAGCTGCTTTCTCCTACTGTGAATCTCCACCCATTTGTGTTTTCTTTAAAGCCCAATAAATGAAGCCTGTATGCTTCTATCAAAAGCAAAAGAAAGGCATTTCTGTCACTAGGATTAAAAAAAAAAAATTGTGTTTCCAACACAATGAAAAATATTTTTAAAATGGCACTAGTAAAGGTTAAGAAGTGCATTGCTCAGGCAGGATCTTCAAAGGCTTCTACATCATTATATCCCAAAGCAGATGGTATCTCAGCGTTTAGAATGAGTCTATGGACACCTACAATTTCAAATAAATCCTTTCTAATCCCGCTTTTTTGTCTAGTTTTTGTACTTGGATGGTAGCTACAGGTGCCTTTCTCATATCGTACTATTTTCTGACTACGAAGATGCATGCATAACTATGAAAAACTACTTAAAGTTTTCTGCTCCACGAAAAACATGTTAGTTTAAAACATAGTGCTTTCTACTCACTGCTTCATGGTATTAATAAAGCTTTTTTGTCTTTCATAGTCACCTTCACTGCATACGTTCTTGCTCTTGGTAGTTTGCTTCATGATTAACCTATATACTGTGAAGCTACGAAAAGTACAACCATTCACTTGTCACCTATCCTGATAGTATGCTTGTAAATTATTCCACTTTCCTTTATTTTAAATAAAACTAAGTATTATGAATATGTAGTATGAATAAATTATTAAAACACTCATAAGGACAAAAATCTACATTAATGCATATTAGATACTTCCATTATTAAGACAGACAGATATCCTGTATTATCTGTTAGACCTTCAATAAGTTCATTATCTTTTGTGAATATAAGCAACCACAACTCCTGTAGATCTACTCTTTAAATGTTTACATATGGGACAATGTAGGTGTAAAAGCAAACCCACAAAGAAGTTCTTGCAATATCATGAATTTTTTTTTTTTTTTTTTACATGCACATTTTGTCCTACATTTGAATTAGCCACTGGCAGAAAAAAAAAGAAATGGCTGCCAAGCCTACGTGAAAGAAGTGTGTATGTTCTAATGGAACAATCTGGAGATAAATATTATTTACAAAAATTAAATCTTGCCTTTTTTTTTTTAAACATCTGACATTTTTAGAAGTCACATTGAAATTTAAAGTATGACTATACCTGAAACTTCACAAGGTTTATGGGTTTTCTGATATTTTTTTTTAAGTTCTTCATGCCTGTATATAAGATGTGGTTTGTTATGCTCATCTTCATGTTCACCTCCATCCGCTTTCATCAGAGGTTCTAAAAAATATTCACCATCATGTGCCTTAAAGGTGCCCATCTGAAAGTAAGAGAAGTAATTGATTTATTTTCCACTAAAAATACTGATATAAAAATAATTTTTACTGAAATAATAAGCTATTTATGATAATATTTTGAAATTAGTGGAAGTAAATTTGCACGTGAGACAGAGGAAACTTCAGTGGAAGCTGGAGATGGAAGCTTGAAGGTAAGGCAAAGAGAAGTTTGCTTTCAGAGATTTGTCCCACCAGAATATCTCATAACAGAATAAATACCTTGCTTATTAACAATGTATCATAGGTAATCACTATACAGAGTTAATGAAACAAAGGAGATCCCAAAAGTAAAGAGAATCTAGGTATAACCAAGCAGGACCAGCTGGGAACTGTACAAAGGGGAGCAGAGGCTATCAAGAAATTCAGAATTTGAGTGTTGTCCAAATTCTAGACTGATTTGTTTCCTTCTGTCCTTTACATAATTTATAATATTTTTCTTCTAAAATTGCATTTTGCCCATAGATTAGAAACAGTGTTAACCTGATATTCTTTTTAAAGACTTTGAAATGAGTTCCAGGAATTCAAAGTCGACAGTTTCATTAATGTGTTTTTCTCCTCGATTTCCCTGTCCCCCCATAGCAGACACACATGGGTAATTATGTAATGGGAACCAAAGGAACCTGATTACTAACAAAAGCACTGGCACATACACAAAGAAAAAGAACAAAAATTAAGCTCCTTTCCCCCACCCCATAATCCATTCAATTATGAAATCCTAAAAGAGAATCTCTTCTTTCTCACTGCACTTCTAACCAAATTCATAGTTTCCTATGGCTTAAGTACCTTATTTCAGGAGACTACGAGGAGGAAAACCCATGTAAGAATTTAATCAAATTATTTTCAGGCTTTTTGGCAACTTCCTCACTTCAGCCAATTAAGCACCTAGAGTGAGCAGGTGCTCTGCATCCTGTTAGCTGTTTTGCCATATTAGTGAGGCATGTTGACCAATAAGAGAATAGTGATAATCTATATAATATGGTTTACGAGATTAAGTGTTCATGTCAACCTTGAAAGTCAGGGTTATAGAGAGAGTGGCAGAGCAAGATACACGAGAAGAGAAGTGAGAATAGTTGTTTTTTTTTTTCAAGCAACCTACAAATAAAAAAAGGAGCGTTTACCACTTGTGGAAGAAGGGGCAGGCGACTCAAGAAGAGTACAGGGATCTCGTCAGGTCATGCAGAGAGGAAATCAGAAAGGCAAAAGCCMAGCTAGAACGCAATCTGGCCGCTGTCGTTAGAGACAACAAAATATGTTTTTACAAATATATTAACGACGAAAAGAGAGCCAAGGAGAATCTCCATCCTCTATTGGATGCGGGGGGGAACATTGCCACCAAGGATGAGGAAAAGGCTGAGGTACTTAATGACTTCTTTGCCTCAGTCTT
>JAYKAV010001809.1:1224803-1251199 GCA_035582835.1 Phoebastria nigripes
GAGGTGGGTGTTGGTCTCTTCTGCCAAGCAACTAGCAATAGGATGAGAGGAAGTGGCCTCAAGTTGCGCCAGGGGAGGTTTAGATTGGACATTAGGAGAAATTTCTTTCCTGAAAGAGTGGTTAAACATTGGAACAGGCTGCCCAGGGAAGTGATGGAGTCACCATCCCTGGAAGTATTTAAAAGACATGTAGATGAGGCGCTTAGGGACATGGTTTAGTGGGGCATGGTGGTGTTGGGTTGATGGTTGGACTTGATGATCTTAGAGGTCTTTTCCAGCCTTAATGATTCTATGTCAAATAGTCTTTTAAAACCTGCTGCAGACTACCTTAGTGTCCAGGGTATTGTACTGGAATTATAATATCCCCTTGAATTTGGGATCCTTCTAGCAGTTACCAGTTTTCTATGTTTAAAAGTCTATTAGGCTTCAGGCATATGTCAGACTATCTGTAATCTTGCCTGATATATAGCATACGTATCATACAAAGTTACAGTTATTGTAAACCCACTGTGGTTGGATCTTCTGCATGACCTTTACTGCAGAATAAAAAAAGACCCAGCTAAATAGTATTTTCCTTTCAAGACTGTTTAAATCTTACTCGCAGAAACACCTTCCCCTCGGTTTCATTTAAATTCTTTGCAAATAGTCTTCATGCTGGATCCTTTATATGTTCAGTTCAGCCTTCTCACATCCAGTGTTTCCAGGGCATGTGATTTGTAGAGGACAGCAGATCGAGCGTACTGAGAACACTATGTGCCTCCCTGGAAAGGGCCTCATGAAAACAGATATGCCACAGCTTGTCAGTTAGTCCTAAGTAGGTGCAACCTTCTGGGCAAAATGACAGGGACAGACAAGAAGAGCCTGTCACTCAGGGACAAAGCAGCAAGAGCTGATGCTAAGATTCATGTTGATGTTTATTACGTAAATTATTAAAGTCCCAATTACCAAAACATGATAAATTTGACGCCACACTATTTATGAACACTGACATGCTAATTTATTCTTTTCTCCTGACATACCATAAACCCTATTTCTAGGTAAGAGGCGTTTAAAATGTTATTTTAGATCTAAGCAAAAACTTTATTGCTACTGCTTTATTCCACACATCTGTTTTACTTACCTCCTACTCCTTCTAATAGCTAGAGCAGATATTCTGTATCTGTTTCTTCAATGGCTTTTCCAGCTAACAGGCTTTCAGATTTTACAAAGAAACAGTTTCAGCTACAACAAACATACCAATTATGAGAATAATAGCATAGAACTAATAAGGAAACAGTTTGTGCTACATTTTAAACTAAACTCATCTTCCAGAATATCAGACTTCCACTGGAAAAGATGAACGGCAAGAGATGAACTGCAAGAACAAGGCTATATTTTTCTACCATTTCACACTCAAAAAGAAAAAAATCACTATGACATATGTTTTTGAGTGAGTCTGATCACTTTGAAAATTCCGCTCAGACTCCTGACCCCAAGTGCTACCAGAGGAAAAATCCTATCTAGGAATTCAAAACCATATTTATGCATGCATTATCCTATCCAGTGGATTGGGAAGAGTCAACATGAGGCATCATGACTAATCTAAGTCAATCTAGGATTGCTGATAATCCAAAAGAGGTATTCCTGCCTTGCCCCTCCTCCAGATGCACACTCCCACACTTCTTTGTTTAAGCACTAGCAATGGAAATCATCTACGCTGTGTACCAACTCCTCTGTGCAGTTAAAAATCTATGCCTCCTACCAAAGATGCTTTTCAACTGAAATAGTAAGGGTCACCTGGAATGGAGAACCATTTTTCCTGGCAAAAAAGCAACTTTATATCAGCAAGAGCTTACTGTAAAACCAGCCCATCAAGCAACTCAGAATGGTGCTCCAAAGTCTGCACATCAAGCTGGGCCTAACAATGAATACACAATACAAAATGCCTGGCAACATCTGTGGTTCAACTTTCATTACTCTATAGTTTAAGTATCTCAGTCAGAACTGATCATGTATCTTAACTGAAATCCAGAATCCTGTGCTGAAAAAAGACACACTGAAGTCATCTAGGGAGGAAAAAAAAAGCAGGCAATTCTTCCTCTTTTAAAAGATACTCAGAAGTAGCAGTAACTGTGCTCATCTTCACAGTAAATGATTAGAGAAATTGCCTAGAAAGCAAAAGAATGAAGTCTCCTTTGTTATACCCAAGAAAATACAAAACACACCATAAACTTATAGGCCAAAAAGTTAGGACAGACAGCTGGAAGGGAAGAATCCTACATTATGTTTCATTACCTCAGACTTTTTCTTAGCTTTTTGTTTTAAATCAAAGATTAATACAAGAAGGCACAATAGTGTCCTTAAGACTGGAGATTCCACCTTTCCAGATACTTGGGCTAACTATTTTAGAAAAACGGAGCTAGGCTTCCTCTCACTTGCTCACTCTCTGGCCCACTGATTCTTGCACAGTATCCCAGGATCAACTGGCTGTTTAGATATGGAGGAAACAGCTGATCAAAAACCTATAATGCAACAAACTTTCATTCTTTCCTCAATGAATTCTCTCCTCTTCAACAACATATAGACAAACAAGTAATTACTACCACTGACTAGTTAGGAACACCTCCCACCAGTAGTTTACAATAAATTTTTTGCACATCCTCTATCCAAGTTGAAAAGAACTCATTATATTGTATGTGAGAAAGAGTGAAGGATAAGAGATGTAAACAGTGCTCTATCTTAAGAAGGGTATAAGATATTTGTCATTTAAAACCCAAGCAGACATTGAGCTTGAAGCCACCAACTCCAATCCTTTTAAGTTATCTATGAAGACTAAAGATGGATTTTGATTAGCTACACGTGGTTATCTCCTCATTTTCCTAACACATAGGTCTACAAAAATTCAGTCACTGGGTACACTGTCTGTTTTATACTCCTTCATTCATGAAAGTGATACTTAATCTGGTGACAGACACTGCTGATACAAATGGAGCTATTACTGCAAGTTAGGCACACAAGGAAAAGGGCTGCGAGATCCAAATGAAAAATACTTTCAGTAAAGCCAAATAAACCAGTCACTTAGATGTACAGAGGCAGGTTGCTGAAACAGGAGCCCAAGCATTTGCAGGAAATGAAATCAGAAATGAACTGGATTTACTTATCATCTACAGATGCCTCTCAAATCATATAACAAGAAATCTGCCTGAAACATTCTATTTCTGTTCTCAGATAAAGAGGTAAAAGTACACTTAGAAGATCTCTTCAGTAGAAGTGGAGTACAAAATTGAAAACAGTCTCTTGCACATCATAAATAAGTCGTCCAAAGAGGGAGTGCTACCCAGGACTATGCATATGCATAGATTTGAGGAAATTTATGAGAAAAGCCACATGAGAAAGATAATTTATTTCTTGGATTTAAAATACTCTGGATGAGTTAGACACTTTATATTAAATCAAGGTTCAATGGATCAACACAGCTATTCACTATATACAGTATGTCTTAGTGGTTTAAAGTGGCTTAAAACTGTATAGTCTTAATCAATGTATTTGCTCTATTCCAAGAGTAGTAGAAATAAATATTGCAGAAGTTATGGTTAAAGTACGTACCATGCCCATATACAAATTACATCCTTGTGTATAATGGCAACTTCGTAGAACACATGGAAAACATAAGGGATATATAGCAGGTTTCAGAAACGTGGAATTAATCTCAATATGTCCAACAGCAAAATTGGAAAGGTTTCAGAAAAATGCTAAAGAACAACTGAAGTTCTGGAAAACATGACTCTAAACTGGCAGACTCCCTCCCAGGTAAGCTCCACTCCTGTGCTCAAGTATTTTTCATGCCCTCATGGTATGGCTTCTTAACTCAAACACAAAAACCTGCAAGTAGTTTACAGCAAGAGTACTTTCATGGTCAAAGTAAATTACAAAAATCCCTTCCTTTTATTATTCTCTTCCCCCCTCCCCCCCGCCTTGTGTTAATTCAAAGCTCTTCTGAATCATGTGAGAAGCCCTTCACCTTTTTCTTCCTGCTCCACTGTTACAACGTTTTCTAATGAAAGACTTAAGAAGCATAGCTTAATTATTTCACTGAAGAAAAAAGTATTAGAGGTTCTGATCATGGTACACTGCCAACATCTGGAAAAAATATTTCTACTAGAAGATAATTCAGCTAGAAACACAACAAGAGGTAGTGGTTGCAAGTTCATGTATTAATTAAAACTAGAGCTAATATAATAGAAATAAGAAAATAGCAATAAAGTAATAAATAATACACCAGCTAAGCAGCAGTGAAGAAATCTCTAGCAACAAATAAGCGTTTTCTGGTGGAATACCTTTTTAGAAGTTATTGAAAGCAACTTTATATTTGAAGTTCTTGGAGAGAAATAGAATAAAATGCTAAAAGCTTATTATAGGGAAAAAAATCTTTCATTGTAAGTTTAACTATGATCTAACTACATCTCCTTACAAATTCTGTGATGTTAAGATTTCATGAGCAGATAGTAATCACACCTTTAGCACACTTAATCACACCTTCAACAGAACTGATAAGGCATCCACCTATGCTCAGAAGTGTCCCAGTCTGGAAAGGCACCTAATCACTGGTTAAACAAAATTACACAATTCCAGATTGGAATTTAAATTCCATGTAACTCTTAAAGGGATCTTACCTATTTGTATGTTGAGATCACACCTGATCTAACCATACTGATAACCGTAGCGCTGGATCCAGCATCCTTACTGCCAAGTTACTTTCACTCAGGAACACACACAAAAGAAAAAGGTATTTCCCTTTTGCATAATGCATAGGGGAAAGAATATTCTTGCAGGAAGTGTAAAACCTGGCACTAGGTACCCTGAACATCACTTTGTAAGGCTATTCTAGGCAAGAAAGTCTGGCTGAAGCCTGGTAAAAGTTGGTATTCCAGGAGTTTCCAAATACAATTTGTAACAACAATAGACTGGCTAAATAGCACAGAACTTGAGAGAATGTTACAATAACAAAGACAGCTGGAAAGAGCAGGTTTCATGGCAATTAACAAGATTCATTGGAGTGGAAGGAAGAGAGAGGGGCAATTTATTTATTTTTACCTTTATGTACAATTCACAGTGAACAAGCTAGACAAGTCAATCAAAAATCATGCATAACAGCTTTTTTCATAGATATATACATGGAATACATGGAGATTTCATTATGGAAAAGCAGCTATTCTGCAATACCTGTTGAAACTGGTGAAACAAAATGTATATACATATAAAGTTTTTTTTGTTTGGTTGGGTTTTTTGGGGAGGGAGGGGGTTGTTAGCTTTGATTTTGGGTTTTTAGGGTGTTTGTTTTTAAACACATAAATAAACTATCATCCAGCTAAGTATTCCCATAGAACACAGACCTAGGGGATCCATACGCTTAATCTTGGAGGAAACTCCATTATATAGTCTTGCCTGTCTCAGTAAACGTCAAGCAAATTTACAATTGCAACTTATCTCTGTTTAAAGAGAACTTCCTAGCTTTGATGTTTTTAAGTACATGCAGAACCACCTTTTTCTCTCACTAGGAGATGAATAGCTCCATAAGGTCCTTTCAACCTCATATGCACCATCAGACAGTTATCACTCAAACCCATGCAAGGTATGGCTAGATTTTCACCTGTTTTATCAACCACACAGCAAGTTACCTTGAGTACTTTTGTCAATATGCRTATGCCCAGAAGGTATGACCTGTTCTCACAGTGTCTGACTTTGCTACCATAATCTTGCCATTTTCTACATGAGGGTACGTCTGAAACAGAACGACAAGTGAGACTATTGCAGATATATCATCTCATGTGGGAAGCCTATCTATTCCCCAAGAGTACAAACTTTCCTGAGATCCATGACTGCTAACTGTTGACTGCCACCTGGGGCTGGAAGCATTAATTTAAGACAAAAAAAAAAAAGCCATTTTACAGACCATTTCCGTAATTTAGCTCATTAGTGACAGCAAAGGGCCATATGTTGTGTCTTCTCCCCTCCCCTGACACCTCTATCACTTATGTTCATGCACAGTACCTTCTGTGTACTTCCTGGAAGTTTAATGAACATGTGTGTACATATAAAGTAAATCCAACCTCCGGTGGCTGCCCACAGCTTTCCAGCAAGTTCACCTGTGTCACATGAACCCAAAATGATAAAAAGAGACTGTGGATCTCCTATAAAGGCAGCCGTTAAGAACAGGCTGCAGCCATCAGAACAATTTATCTGGCAAAGAGAATGTGCTCAAGCAGCCACCAGGGAAGAAGGCTACCAGACAGATGTGGGCAAAAGGCAGGCCAGCGATGGCTGAGCACCCTTGACATAAAACATTAAACAGACTGGGACATACCTACGTGAAGGACAACTCATGCAGAATTGCTGGTGGAAGGGTAGACACATACTCAGATCCTACTGCTTCCAATACACATTTTCTGTGACAGACCTTCAGCGGCACAATTCGCAACCCCATGTATTTTCTCAGTTTACAATTGCAATTACCACTGTGCTGGTCCATGTGTAAAAGAATAGCATGTATGAAAATATTTTTCAGGAAAAGCAGAGATGTAAGGAGCTTGGGGAAAATTTACTGGGAATGTTTCATGGTTTTTGTAACAGCTGCAGGGGGGACCTAAGCTGTCTTACTATTTTATAACAAATAGTGTGATGAATAGAGATTTTGCCAAGGCATGCAGGCAGAAATTGACTCTGGGATACAGGATCATATTCAAGTAAATTCAAGTGTTATGGTCCACTCTCAGATGTATGTGAAAAAGACATCTACTGTCTACAAAGCTAAAAAGAGATGAGATAGCAATAGTAAAAGGTATGTGCCATTCATCCTGTGACCAGCAGAGCAAGACTTCAGGCAACTGCAGTCATTAAAATAGACTCTTGTAGAAAAATGCTATATCAAGTGTCACAGAAATGGAAATATTTAAAAATTGGTCCTGCTTGTGAGAATACATATTAGGGAAAAGCTAATAGGAAAACAAACCAAAGTAAAGGAGATAAAAATTGTAAATGAAATGAAGTCAAGAGCAAAAGAATAAATAATCAGAGAAGAAAGCAGCAAAAAGAAAAATCAAATTAAAAATTCAAATGAAGCAATCAAGTATAAAAACCTTTACCTAGATCTTTTCAGTGTAGAGAATGTAGAGTTTGGTCTACTTCCTGATCCTTTTTTGTTCTGTTTAGCTATAAAAGCAACAGCCAAAACATTTTATCTTTTACTTGCAAAGTCAATCCTTGTACTTGAAACCATTTTGTGCTGGTGAGAGATAGAACAAATGCACAGGGTGATAATGGAAGCACTGAAATTTTTGACTGTTGTATTGCAGAGATTCAGGGCTAGAGACTCACCTTGTATACCTATATGACAAGTGAAACCAAAACTATAAGTGGAAGTCATCACGTCAGCAGCAATAAGACTTAGTTTGTCCAAACCAGAATTGATTGTCTTGAGTTGACATTTTAATATGATTTTTTGCTAGCTTATGATGGAACCTCTACATTAAGATAAAAATCTATAAAAACTAGTATGTGGCTTATGGATGCTCATAGGTTTATAAATGCGACCTGAATGCTGAAAACTAATCTGCCTTTCAGATTTAGAAGGTAACTTTTTTGAAGTGACAGCCCATAAGTTAAATCATTAAGTTATGTCAAGGTAAGCATATCTTCCAGTTACAAGTGTTAAAGCTTTCTTTGGAAAACTGATGTAGTTTAACTTATTGAAGTTATGCAGCACAGAACTGGGGAGAAAATATCTGGAGTCTGTTATCTGCACTAGATCTCCACAAGAAACTAGATGCTGGCTATGCCAGCACTAGCTTCTAGCAAGTTGGTTTGGTTTTTTGGGTTTTTTTTTGTTTTTTTGGGGGGGGTTTTGTGGGTTTTTTTTGGTTTTTTGTGGTTTTTTTTTTGTTGTAACCAAACAATTAAAAATTACATTTCATTAAGATAAATTCCAGGACTGCCTACTTTTCCTTAAAAGGAACCACTGCACTCATCCATAGTAGCAGACAGAATTGTTTTCAAAATCTCTCAGAAAGATGATCCACTTGACCCATATTCATAAAAAATATAAACACAACCTCTTGTACTGAGGAAATTCTGAAGATCCACACTTAGGTTCATATTCCTGCCATTTTTCAGACAAAAGTAAGCTTAATGTGCAGTAAAGGAGTGTTACCAAGGAGCTTCCTTGAGCTCCCGAGGAAGGAATTTGTCATGCAGACCTTGTTACACTCCAGAAGCTACCTTAGAACAAAGCAGTCCTCCCTTCCTGGACTGCAGAAAGCTGATAGCTAACAAATCCGTGCAAGAAGATATTCATGTGTACTTTCCTACTCCTAACTTTTGCCAGTCAGTGAGCAGGTGAAGTTGCTCTATACACCAGAGACTGTACACCCAAAAAGATGTATGTTTCCTCCTTCCTTACCTTTCCCTCTCTCACAGTAGACTCACATAGAACACCTTTGGCACTTCGGCATTCTCCCAGCTCACAAAAACAGATTTTAACTATCCTCAGGATCAGTCAACACATTCCTGACCTCCACAAAAGAATACCAGGCTTCTCAAAGGACTAAACAAACTGTTTTTATAGCATTCATTAAAAAAAATAAAAATAAAGCTCCTTTCTTCAGACAGGGGCTTGCTAGGAATTGAAGGTTCATTCTAGTTATAAACGGTGATAGCTCCCTCATTTTAAGATACTTTATTCACTGGTATTTGCTCRTATTTGTCAATAAACTTGTAAGCCATACGTTCTTGAAAGTTAAATGATTTTTTTTCTTTTACCTCTTTGATTTTGCTGTCTGGATAACGTTTGAGAAGTCTCTTTAGTCTACATGCATCCAGGGACATCCTCAGCAGATCTTGTTTCCCATGTTTGTAGGAAGCTATATTTACCAATGCAGTAAAAGTAAAAAAAGATATAGAATTTAGGAAAATAAGTGAAATAAAGTGTGAAATTTCAAAAATTACTCTAAAGATGCAAGAAATATGCCTGTATGTGATCAGATGTTCAACTAGGCACCCAGGCCATCACTCCAAACGGCCTTCTGCCTTTTACGGCATCCCAAACTTCCCTAATTACAGACTCCCTCCTTGCAATTACTACAGACTCCCCGCTGACCTTCTAACCTCCCTTTGCCATTTGCATCCCTGAACCCAGGGCATGCTCTGAAATGTAACACAACAAAACTGCATACAGGGTGTCAGGAGGCATTAAGCAATGCTCCATGGGTACTCTGGGTTGTACATGCTCTTGGCACACTCAGAAAAAGGCTTAACTGAGGGTGAAAAGGGAAAGCAGAGCTTGAGGGGGAGAACACACTCAACTTGAGAATGCAAAAAAGAAAAGAAGGAACTTGGAAAGCAGGAGTGAAGCTGTGAATGAAGGCAGCACAGAGCTTGGGGATAGATGCCTACAGGATAAAGTGAATGCAAGTACCTGGTTTAACTTCAGATCACTCAGGCACATCTTCAGAGCAATTTTTAAAATTCCATTGTTAAATTTCCTGTACCTTTTTATCTAAGTCCACGTCCTTTTTTCCTCTCTAGCTTTTACAGCATTGGTCTACAGCAATTGCCTTATATATGCAAAACTGGAAGATATTATACCTAATAGCTCAAAGCAGTCTCTTTTATTTTAATTTCCATACACCAAGCTCAAGTTCGGCACTGAAGAAAATGGATCCTACACAGAGAAGGGACTTTACTTAAAAGAAATATAATATAGGACTACCGAGTCACTAGTTTAGTTTCTGCCGTCTCACTCACAACAAATAGTATCGTACCTTGGCAGCAGTCCCACTTAAATCTTTGCATGTATTCATGAAGCATGGTACTGTTCAATAAAAGAGCAATAACTGACTAGCTTATTTTCACAGGTACATTTGTTGAATGCACAAAGCAATGAAATTTTTAAAACCTTGAGAAAAAAAAAAAATCTTTTTACTAACTTTTGAGGTTAGCCCTTCAAAAAAAACCTGGGAGTGGGGAATGCATTCAGGGAGGACAAGATCTCACAGGAAAATTCCACCTGGCCTCTATCTCCCTCCTTTCACATCCATTCTTCTCTCACCTCCAAAAAAGTTGTCTCCCCTGGCGGTCACATGGAGAGTGTAACATTTACTTTGAATCCGTGAGTATGAGGAAGAACATTAGGCTGAAGGCTCTGAGGATACTCAGTGCAGATATAGGCAACCAGCTGGCTATGACCGCCTCTTCGTCCCCACACAATCCCTCCCTGGGGAACTATAGGCATGTCCCACAAAAAGTGCACCAGCACCCATGCAAAACTCTGCTTCCTCTTCTGAAAACGTCACCAGCTTCATTAGTGAGGGGAAAGCAGCCACAACGCTGGGTATGCTACATACCCTCCGCAAGGCTGTGTCTGCCTGGACAGAAGGTGAAATAAGCAGTGAGAGAAGGTCCTGAGAGCACCGGGACAGCCAGGCCTTTTTGTGGTGGCTCAGACCAGGCACTCTGTCAGCCAGGCAATGACGGGACATGAAGTCCAGCTGGAAGCTGCACTGAAAGTCCACAAGGCTCATCTAGAGGAGGCAAAGGCTCTATTTAAAGGCACTCAAGGATTTCTGAGTGGAAGCATACATGATGCAGACTGAATGTACCAGCCAAGTAGGGAGAGAGAGACAAGAAAAGTGAGACATTCAAACTATTACAGAGAAGAGGGTCTTGGGCTGAAGAGTTTGAAAACTGCTAAATAATAGGTAGTTGAGACAACTTTTAAGTGCAGTAGGTACATGTTTTTCAGAGAAATTATTTTCAGTGCATGTGGTAATGAAATGTGAGAGTTTGAAGGGACAGAATTAAAACAGGCAACAAAAGTTATGTAGAGAGAAGGTTTTAAAACTTCTCATATTTATTCCATATAAAGTATGACACTATTCTCAATGCCATGGTATATGAGCATCTACTAGAACATGAAACAACATGAAAAAAAAAAWAGATATTTGTGATTCCTCCTCTTTCCTACTCCCTCTGTAAGTTAGGAGTGCAACATATCAGGGGCTTTGGTATAGATTTGAATTGGGTTTTATATAACGCAGACAAGAACCAATGACAGCTGTTTGTAAAGCAACATATATAGGCAAAACTTTGATGAATACAGAATTACTGTTTTGGAATGCCTGCTTCTCCAGTAATTTCAGAGACTAGCCCAAGCCTACAGGCCTCAACCCAAAGACAAGGTGGCATATATCCACGAATCTAAGAACAAGCATTAGACAACAAATGTGTCTCTCACAAGTACCARTTTTCCACCATTTGTATCACCTTCTTTTAATGTGCATTACACCCTCCTGCATGCATCCAGCCAACTCCATTCTATTTTCTATAGGCTACTAGAAAGAGGCTAGAATACAAAGCTGGATTTTTTCAATTCCCAGAAATAAGAGTCTTGCACCTTTACTTTCCTGAGTGGCTGAAAAAAAGAAAAAAAAAAAACCACACACAAACAAGCAAACATGGAACGACCTCAACTTAAATTCACAGTAATAGTTACATCATATTTTTAAGGTGTGCATGTCACTCAGATTTGTCCTCAGCATTTCAATAAACAGTGATGTGGTAAAGCACTAGGTATCAGTCTTCTTGTTTCTAGAGACAAAACTAGAAAATTCAGAAACACAGCACAACTGTTTTGATAGACAGCTGTGTGATACTATTTCTTCATTATTGCTTTGGAAAACATAAGGAACACTATCAAGAGATAAGTAAAGAATTTGTTTGCTCAATTCAATTCTTAAGAAGCATTTTATAGTCACACTCCCACTGAAGTCAGTAGGAAGCTTCCATTCACTTTCAACAGAAACGTGATTAGAGAGCACTGCTGCAAACCTATTAGAATATGACATACCCCTACAGTATTGCTGAAAGCAGAGGAAGAAAAAATGTCAACACTAGTTCTTCTCTCATCATCTCAAGCACCATTATTCCTCACTCATAACCACACAGTATCTATAAAGCTACAAACACATAACTGATGCCAACTAACAGCATCATTTTATCAAAACAATAGCTTACTGTGTTTCTGAGGCATGTTTTTTCCTCCGTTATAATGCTCTTGGTGTCAGGAGTTACATCAACCAATTCTATTACAGGCCAGCAATAGAATGAAAGCAGCATTTGTATATCCCGCCAAAAAAGTATCATCATGACTGCAAACTGCCGATGCCAAGACATTTCATGACCAGCTACTTGGAACAATGCCTGAGAATTTCCAGCTCAGCTCTGCGCCAAAGGCATCCCACTACATTTCTTTCAGGGAGGAGAAGAATATGAATGGAGACAGGAGGAAGTAACCAACATGCTTACCAAGCCACCACAGATGCTGAAGACAGCCATGTGCATCTCCTGTGCGTTGACATGCCCACGGTAGAAACAGTGGCGCAAATCGGGGGAGGACTGCTTCTGTGGGGCCCCTACGTGCACCACAGTGTACTGAGCAGCAACGAAGCCTGCATCAGCACTCAGGTTGAGCTGGAAGACCTGCCCGTATGCACTGAGCTGGTAATGTGTTCGGAAAGCAGTGGGCTCCAGTGGTGCCTCCAAGCTCCTTTTCCTCCTGCTGAAGTGATGCGTGTGAGGGAAAACTTCTCCAAATTCATTCACTCGGACAGGTGTGATGATTTCATAGGAGGAGAGCTGCTTCACTAAGGTCTCTGCAACGGAAAACACGAGACAGCCTGATGCAACAGCACAGAAGCAACCCTCACTCGCACCCAAACGGCTCCCGGCACAGCACTCCTTGCGCTAGCCAGGGGCCCTGTGACAGGAGTGGGGCGGGGGGCCTGCCTCCAGCACGCCCGGCAGGACCCCGATCCGGCCCCACCACCCGCCGCCGCGGGCGCCCCGCGCGGCAGCCGGTGGGCGCCCCAGCGGACGCGCCCCACGACGGCCGCCACGCTGCCCTCCCGTGAGGAAACGCTCCCCCCTCCCCGCCCGCCGCCGGGGGAGCGGCGGCTGCCCCGCAGGGCACGGCGCCTGCCGCAGGGCCAGGACCCGCGGGGCAGCCGCCGCCTTTGTTGCCGCTTGTTTACCTTGTCCCGGGTGGAAGCGGACTCCCCACGACCCGGTGACGAGCAGCGATAGGGGGCACAGCAGACCCGCCAGCCACCTCGCCACCCGCATGGCTTGCTCCGCGGCGGGCGTGCCCGCAGCGCCCCCGGGCCGCTGCCTCAGCAGCCGCCGGCCGCCTGGGCCGACCCCGCACCGCGCGGCTCCTCCATGCTCCCCGCGCCCCCCCTGGCTGTCCCGCTGCCTCCGCGCTCCCCTCACACGCCCGCTCCCGCGGGAAGCCGCCCCGCGCCCGCGCTCCCTCTCCTCCCAGCCCCTCGCCTCCGCTCCCCCAGCTCGCTCTCCGCCGCCCGGGTGGGCGAGGGCGGCCCTTCCCTTCCCGTCCCTTCCTCCGCCTCCCTTGCCCCTGCCCCCGCCGCCGGCGGGGAGGCGAGGAGATGCCCAGCTGCCTTCAGGCGGTGGCCATCCCCGGACCCGCACTTCAAAGCGGGCCCCGGGGCCCGGCCCGCCCCCGGGGCAGGAGCTGCCCAATGGCGGAGGGCAGCCCCCGCGCGCGGCCGCCGCGCGGCACCTCCCCCTCACGCGCCGCCCGCCCGGGCCGGGCCCTCAGCACCCCCGGGTGGGGCAGGGGTGGCCCGGGGGGCCCCGGCGCCCCGTCCCGCCGCCTGCCACCCCCTCTCCCCACGTCGCCTGCTGCAGCTGGCATTAGAGCCCGAGGGACGTGTCATTTGAGAAGAAAACAGGACTTTTGAGAAGCCTGGCAGCGTGGAATTCACCCTGAGAAGGGCAAAGGCAGTGCTGTGAAGTGCAGGGGTGTCCCCTCAGGTTCCGTGTCACCCACACGCACCCCACCGATCACCTCCCCTTCACGTCAGCTCCAGGGTGAAGACGTTTCCACAGGCAGCTTCGCAGGAAGGAGATCTCAAGGCAGAGTCTGACACCATAGCGTCGACAGACTGGACTTGTTTTCTTTTAACACCGGGTCCCCCGCTTAGATTATTCTGTCTGGGCAAAGTCTTCATAAAACTGCTTGTACCAGCATTCAGGGAGCCCTGCATCCCTTACAGGGAGCCTGTGAATTATCAACCTCACTGAAAACCGGTTGTTAGGAGGCCGTACTCTGGCAATCGCTGTACAAGTACAATGGTTCCTTTTCAGGAAAAGTAGGCAGTTCTGGAAATTGTTTTAATGAAATGTAATTTTAGTTGTTTGGTCCTCAAATCTGGTTCTTATAGCTGTGATTAAACCTACATCTTCAGGTGGCRGGAGGGCCAGGAGTCTAGCCTTGAACTAAAAATTCCCCAAGTTGGAGGACCCATTTAGTTGATGACTAATCACTGTTAAAGATGGGGGAATCATTTTCAGCGTCATCCATCTAAATGAAAATATCTACAATGCCGATGCCTATGGTGAGCCAGGTTTCTAAGCTGGATGGGGTCTACTCAATACAGGCAGTGACATCTGTCTATTCAGCCACCAATGCTCTCCAGAAAATGTGCAATGTACATACAACTTGTTTTCAAAGATTCCTTTTGTCTTCTCTTGATTAAGTGCTTTGTTTCAATCTTTTCTTGTCTGCTTCAACAAAAAGTAAGTCAGATAAAGGGTTTAAACAGAGCTGTTTATAACYTCGGCAAGTACTATGTTCAGTGCATTTGTTCATCGGTGCGCTGGTGGCCACAATAGCGTGAACAACTTCAGAAGTGATAACCTGCTTATTGTATGGCTGCAGGTGTCAGTGCACAGGTGGAACTGGGCTCATCCAGCCCCTTCCTCTGTTCTTACTGGGGTACAAGAAGAGTCAATGACCGCTCTGTCAAAGGCAGAATGGCTTCAAGGATGGCCTTTGAGCTTCAAGTGCCGTTTATGTCTTAAGGCTGTTTTGTGGTCTGACTCACCTGTTATTTTGAGAATCTTGTAAGGTAGAAATGGAGTTAGAGGACATGTTTTCTTCTCCCGAAATGAGGGAATGAGCTGATCAAGCTTTGAATGAAGCTAAGTAGTACTAGAAGAACCTTCAGTGCTAAAGTCAGATTTCCCYTGTCAGGGTCCCGGATTGTAGAAGGTATGTCTGGATTGTTCCAAAGTATATTGGTATCCAGCATAATCTTGAGAATATTGAGTCTTGTTGTACTGAGTTGTCTTCTCAAATAATCTGAAGATGGCAGCTCTCAGATGCATATCAAACTATTTTCTCTATGTGGGTCACTGATAAGCACTGTCATATGACAAGAAACAAATATTTGAAATCTGAAGACTTCTGCAAAGTGAGAACAAACAGAAAGCCTATGTCTCCAAATACCATGAATATCAAAGTAATCCAACAAAGAAGCAAGACTTCCAAACTATTTCTTTTAAACTGCTTACACTGGAGAAGACTGATCATGAAATGTAAACAAAACTCCAGTTCTGAGCATTGGGTGGTGAGAAAGAATAGGAGGTGGGTGGAGAGAGCTCCATCCTCACCGTCACAGAAGCATGAAGATACAAGTCTTAATTCATATCCCGAGATGTTCCGTTGCAGAAAGCTAACACATGGGGTGCTCACATAGTAGAACAAAGTTTAAGGATGAATGCTTAGATTTTACTGCCTGTTGTAAAATGCGTGAATAATGGGAAAAAATTAAATTCAGAGGAACAATTGTTGCACATGCCTTTGCACATCTCCAGCAAATGAGAATTTGCCACATTTTTGAATCTCACTCATTGAAATAGTAGTCAGAGCACAGTAAGTTATTTCCTTCCTTAGTCAACTTAAACAGTCATCACTGATGAAGTAAATGGGCATTATTTCATTAAGCGTAACCGAATACCCACTGATTAAGATGCAATGTTTCACTTGTTTATGATTTGCAAAATTATTTTTTCTAAAAATGAACAGAAGCACTAAGCATCAGGGAAGTCAAAGTTCAATGTTCTCACTTCAAGCACAAAGCTTTGTTGTAGCCCACTTCAAAAGCAAATATAAGCAGATGACTCAATTTTTTAACAATTTATGTATGCATTTATATATGTATTTCCAATATTTTAGAAAAGGCAACATTTATTTCAAAATGTGCATATTTTAAAAACAATAAGATTACTTTTCTTAAATCTCATTTTAATGTGCTTAACTTTCCCTGTGTTCTCCATTAGAATGGAACACCAGCTCTTCTATAGTAAACATTGAAGGTCCATCTCTGTCTAAAGATTGACTGTTTAGAGCAATTTAAAATTGACAATATTTCTTTAGATTGCCAGTGTTGTTCCAGTAGCTCCTGGCAGTGCTGTGGGACTACTGCTCAAAATCCAGTGCCAACTGAGCCAATTTTTTCAAATTTTTTTTCACATTTTCATCCTAAACAAAAAGTAAACTTCCAAACGTGAATCTGGTGATTCAGGCAATGTCAGGCATTCAAATCAAACGCCTTTTTATACTTAGCAGCCACTACGCTTTCAGAAACCACTGAAGCTCTACAGGTATTAGGCACAAGTCTGATTTTCAAATGCAAGATGGGTTAGCTGTGCAGGACCAAAGGAGAATAAGAGGGGTTTTTTTGGCAGTTCTAGAAGTATTCATGTTACCTGAATGGCTTTGGGCAATAAGCTGCRGTCATTCAACCTGACCTCTACCCATATGGCATCAGTTTGAATCTTGTGAGGAGTAATTATAACCCTGTGTATCAAAGGAAGGGGTGTATTTCTATTATGAAGAAATATAAATGCATCAGAAAATTCAGAAAGCATGGAAATAGTATGTTTGCTACAACTTTAAGAGGTAGAAGGGTGGAGACAGGCACAAGGATGAAACAAAGTTGGAGAATTATGGAAGATGATTAAAGGAGCAGAACTGCAACAATACATAATGAAATATTAAAAATAAAAATTCAGATGAGGGGTTAAGCACTGGAACAAGGACACAGAGAGGTTGTGCAGTCTCCATCCTTGTAGATACTCAAAACTCAACTGGACAAGGAAGCCCTGAGCAACCTGAACTAACTTTGAAATTCGCCCTGCTTTCAGCAGGACGTTGGCCTAGATGACCTACAGAGGTTGCTTCCAGCCCAGATTATTCTACCATTCTATGAAACAAAGAAAAAAAGGTTCCTGGAGACAGCTGAAGAGACCAAAGTGGAGAGGAAGAAGAGAATCATTACACCTACTAAAAGAACAAAGGTGTAGGGGAAAAAAAATCAGGAGAAAATAGTCTTAGGCTACAAAGAAAGAGAAGAGGAAGAAAGGAGAAGCAACTGAGAATATTTGGTAAGATTTTTCAAGGCTAGAAGTTATAGACTGGTAAAGCTCCAGCTAAGGCTGGTCGTCCATCAAAATACTGTCGGAGATTGCCTTTCAGCAAGGACTCTGGGCATACTCCAAATAACTTAAAGCCGACATAGGTCCGATGTTGTTTGCCCCATCCTCCACCCTGCTCTCTCCTCCTTYGCCTTACCCCACACCATCCTGCCCGGTCCTCAGCTTCCCTCCCAGAGCGCCTGCCCACCCATCATGGCTGGCATTTTTCTGGAACTATGCTGGTTTATATCTGCAAATGCAGTCCTCAGCGATGTAATGTATTCTGACTTCATTAAATCTGCATTGACATTGAAGCTTGCTATTGAACAGTTGCCTTTAAAATGCCTCCTACATTAGTGAAATAAATCCTTCTATTTACACTCTTTATTCTTTTCACTTATCTCTTTCAGCGGATATGTTTGGAATGAAGTATGTTGTGCCAATTACTTTGCAAGTGAATGAAATACAAGGATATTCTGTGCTCACTGAAACCACTTGCCTTCCTCAGGGTTTTAGGATTGCATGGACAAACTGAATTGCAATTATGTCATGATTATTCAAATATTTGTATTGTACACTTAACATGCTGCAGTAGACAAGACTTACCAGATAAAAGAGTAGGATTTGTAAAAATGCACATTGAGTAGTTAATGAATTTCTTCCTTAGGTCCAGCACAACCTACCACAGATTAGCTATTAAATCCTTTAACTTGTTTTTGCCTCCATTTTTTTAAAGTGATCATTTGTAAGTGGTTTTGACTGAAAATCACAAAGTGGAAAATAATAGTAGTATAAAAGTCAGTTGTTCAGAAAAGGCAAAGGCAACATTTAAGTAAGTGAAATTGTTATAAAAAGGAAGACTTATGAATGAATTTTATTTGGAAAAAGAAACTATATCAAGTATATATTTTACTTCCTTATTATTATATATTGGCATTTTTCTGTCTTGTGGAATACAATTTAAATCAATCCTTCAGGCTCTTTATTTACTGTTCTCGTCAGGATACTAAACCCATTGTACAAATCCACCCAGTTTGCAGTCACTTCTCTTATTCATCACCTTTACAGGTGCTTACTATGAAAAGTCCCAGAGGTTATATTTATACCATATATATATACACCATGGAGCCACCTGACCCCTGGCACCAGGTCAAGAGTGGCTTGAGTCCCCGTTGATCAAGGCTACTGTTGTCTGGGGCAGGCTGGCCTTGCCCAGGCGCTGAGCCTTGCAGCGAGCCTGGCTCGATGCCTATCCCATGGCCCTTCCCATCTGCGCCCCACCATGCCTCCTGCACAGCTCCATCTGCAGTCAGCTGCTGAAGCTGGGGCTCTTGGAGGGAGATCGCTGGCTGGATCGCTGCGTGCAGGTGAATCGGTACTCCGTGTGTGGTGGCAGCTGGGCTATTCCTGCATGCCCAGCCACTGCCACTGCAGGCAGCTTTGGCTTTTCTCGTGAAACTTGGGGCCAGCTGCGTCATCCATCAAAACCCTGTCAGAGACTGCCTTTCAGCAAGGACTCTGGGCATACTCCAAATAACTTAAAGCTGACATAGGTCCGATGCTGTTTGCCCCATCCTCCACCCTGCTCCCTCCTCCTTCGCCTTACCCCACACCATCCTGCCCGGTCCTCAGCTTCCCTTCCAGAGYGCCTGCCCACCCGCCAGCCCAGCTGCACCTCCAGGGGCTGGTCGGGGAGGGGAAGATCTAGCCATGAAACCCCCACAGTACACAAGGACAGCATATATGTTGCAATGAAATATAAATGTATTGTCACTGACACAAGTAAAATAGAGGCTAAATGACCATAGGGTCCAAATAAAGGGCATTTAAAATAAAATTATCATTGGTCAAGTATGAAGTAAAAAAAAAAAAACCCACACTGGCTAGCACAGTTCTGAGGTCTTCTCTAGTCTAGAGAGCAGGATGGGAAGGTCTGTGAGTCTTGGAGTAGTGTATAAAGAAGGCTGAAGGTGTGAGGACAGCAGGGATGCTGCAGGASATGCTCTCGGGTGAGCCAGGAAGTTAACCCTGGTATGGTCTCATCCACCCTCGCTGGGTGGAGCTGGAGTAGACTGTCGCTTCAGCCAGCCTGGACACTCCAGAGGGAGCCTAGGAGCACGTTAGTGTGTGTGCAGCRTGGATACTGAGGAGTCGAGGGCATGGGGGAGCAACTCAGAGTGACACTGTAGATGAACCCACGAACCCACGGAATTTGAAGGGAGTGAAATCAATGAAAATTTATAGAAACCAGTAGAAATCTGTAGGCGTTATGAACCATATTATAAATGGATTCAACAGTTTGATATAATAATCTTTTTCATTCTTAGGCTGATTCAAAATCTCTTCTGAAAAAAAAGTGTGTTTTTTTTTTCCTACAGTATGTATACCTTTATGTTACTATCTGCATTCACACTATAATAGTTTTTGAACAATAGTTTTTTTGAACTCACTCTAAAGTTAGTCTGCACATTTACTCTTCCCTCAATCAAAGGTAACTGAAAGTTCATTACTTTTATATTATTTAACATGAAGTCTTTTGCCGAGTTTTATCCTGTGAAATATAGACTTACATAGAGACTGAAAGGTGCTGCATACCATACCACATAATTGGAAATTGCTTCCCTTAGTTTTTATTGAGATCCTGCATTATTTTTGATATGAATAATTTTGCAGTATTGTCTATGAAATACTAACTTACTGGCAAAAAGTATTATTTGCAAACAATTAAATATATGCCAGGCAGTCATAGCTACTAAGTTAAGAAGCTTACGATTGATTAAAATGATTTCTTTGTGTTATAAGTGAAGACAGGCACTTTCATATCATTACAAATCCCCTGGGAAGGAAAGCGAAGAGGTGTATGCCAGCTACAAGGTATTACACCTAGCGTTGTGCAAGCACTGAGGACGTACTGGGGCTCAGTGTCCCAGGACAGAAGCTGGCAGACTGCTCTGTGCTTTCTGCTAACCCTGGGGCAGGAATCCCGCTCTGAACTTCACCCCGTCTTCGCACTCCATCAGCACAATGCACCTGTTGTATCAGCCAGGGAAATTTCAGCTTTCAAGAGGAGGCAAGTGTAGGTCACCACATACTCTTAAGAGAAGAGTGCATAAGAAAAAAAACCTCTAACCTGAGGTGTATAACTGACCTCATACAAATCATTCAGAAAAATAAGAATTACTGTACTGTGAAGACAAAGGCATGTGCACTCACTCTGCCAAAAAAACAAGCTTTTTTTTTTAAGTCACAAGCACGCTGCAGCTGTTACTTTGGCTCAAGAGAAAGTATTCCCTACAGTAAAGAGACATAGGGCCCAATTCATCTCTCATATCAACCCTGTTAGTTATGCCAGGGATAATTTGGCTCACATAGCACTCTCCTAGCTACCAGCCTTTTCTAGAGTCCCCCTCTGGGTAGTACCCTAAAATTACTCCACAAGAGAATATAAATTTAACATTGCAAGACACAAACAACAGTCATAAAATGTGAGCATCAAATTGTTAATAGCAAGTGAAATGGCTCCCAATTGTGCTAACTCAAATCTGTGTTTACCCAGTGGTATCCTGTGCTGTTTAGAAATGCTAGCTTTAGCAGGAATGAAACACCTGAAGACCAGAAATTTGTATTAAAGTATATGTCCATACAAGTGAGCTGCACAAAGACTAGAAGGATCCAGAAGCATCTGAACCTCATTCACTGTGCTATGTGTGGCTGTATAGTGTGATAAAAAACATTACTTAGAGCACAACACTAGCGTCATGAGACATCCTCGTATCACAGTGTTGTGTTTCAGAGGAGGTGTGAGCTTGTTTTGCACTAATTTCACGTTCTGACATTATAGTCATATTATACAAATGTGGGAACATCACAAATTCATGGATATTTGTAGCATCTTGCTGGGCAAGATATTCTCATTCATTATTAGAATACCATTCATATATTAGAATTCATAACTCTTGACTATGCAATTGCTGAAGACAAAAGGAGAGTGAAATTGTGTATAGCATTAACAGGCTATTCCTGGAGAGAGTATACGCTTCATGTCTTGCAAGAAACTTCTAGGAAAAGAGTTGTCAGCTCTCTGCCATCCGGTAGTCACTGAATTAGCACACCAGAAGCTACCATCTTCATTCTGTTTTTTCAAATACTTGATTTTTTAATCTTCCTTCATACAATACTTTTCCCAGCTGGGAGACTCACAAGAAAAATACCAAACTGACCACCAAGACAAAGGATGGATGCGGGCTTCCATGGCAAAGCAATACAAAGCTGTATGTAAAGAACTATGTTTATCGTACCAGGCCTGTATAAGCTCAACATTCAAAGTTATGGGTGGAAGAGCTTCTTTTTTTCAGTGTTTTTTTCTTTGATAAATCATATATTATTTTGACACATTTTTGGATCCAGTTTATWTAATTCTAAGTAACTTATCAAAATTAGTTAATTTCAGTTATATTTTCAACCTGCTTTGGCATTCATTATTCTGTACAGCTTGGAAATGTTATACCTCTGTCTTTATTAAATTGCAAAGATTATCTCCTGAGAGCCGGATTGTACATGCTGACTTTGCAGAAAGTAGTGATGCCCTAACTGGACTAATCGATTACATCTTCAAAGAGATTACAGCAAATTTTTGTTTTGATAAATAAATCCAAATTCACTAGATGATTTTGGCTCAATTTAGTTTTAGATTTACAAAACTAATGAAAGAGGAGAGTTGTTTTATCCCAGCCAGCAGTTACAGAATTAATCCAGGAGAAAACCCATGTTTAATCCGATTTCTGCCAAAGGAGATCTGGTCTTGTTTTTCCATTAGCTGTTCAGTAGGGTAAGCTGGGCATGCTTGTTACCCATTTGCTTGATGATGTTCCACTATATATTACATACTTTCCATCTCCCTAGCAGAAAACCTGTTACAGTATAGCAGTTAGATCAGCTTTCTGTTGCATGGTTTTGTATCTCATTAAGGCAGCAGCAGAAAATAAACTCAAGGATCCTGCATCGTTCTTGTTGAGGTCTCTAAGCTGGGGGTGACTGGGCAGAACTTCTTTCCTTGTTGCTGGAGTAATCTCCTCTGCTTTACTTTTGGCAGCTTGAAAGAAATGGCATCAAAGTGGAAGCTTTTCCAGTTTTCCCTTTCACTATCTTTGGTCAGGAATTTTGGGGAAAAATTATTTAGATTAGGTCTGAACAAAGGAACTAAAATAAAAATTTCGTTCAGCCAYTGAACAAAAAGGTAGTAACTTTATATAGCGCCAAGTAGGACCCAAAACATATGCCTTGAATATTTATGGTSCTGAACAGATTTGAAGATAAGACTGCTGAATGGACAGGTCACCAAGTGTACTAAATTTGTAAGTTGTGGGAGTTTGGTATATAAGTACAAGGATACTTCCCTCAGTGCTTCAAAAACTGATTTAATAAAAGCTTACAATACTTTCCTGAGATGCCACTGTTCCACTTCATATAGGACTTATAAAGTCACTTCCAGCAAGTGAGAGGTACAAAACCGAGCCATTTGGCTAAAACCAGTATTCAGAGAGAGTGTTTGTGCTTTCTGTAACCTAGGACACAAACTTTAATGTTACTAGCAAAATCCAAATAACTATTATTGACAATCCTAAGACTTTCCTGCCAAGCAAAGGGTGTTGTGTTGTAGACCCTGTTTGCTAAGCCCTGAAACAAAATCATCAGGGCATTTGATTTAAGACCGTGGAGAGTCACAAAATGGACAATATTTGAATAATAGTACCTTGGATAAAAGTAGTTTGATTTTGAGCCAACAAGACACTTTCATTCCCTCTTTTTTTCTTCCTAAGACTAGTTCCCTCTTCTTTTAAACATTTTCATTTCTAAAACCAGAGAAATATTAAGCTTCTGTACTCAATAATGCATTTGTTACTAAAGAATGATAAACCCTTAGTTCCACTGTAATTTTAACATTACTCTCCCACACATGCATAACGATAAGCTCTTTCATTACACTTTGAGAAATAATGAGCACTTTTATTCAATACTTAATAAAATTATAAGACCGTTCCCTACTCACAGAATTCCCTAGAGGCCTGAAAGGAACTTCAGTGGCATGCAGTCCGCTTACGGGGAAATGTACTTTGCTCACATGCACACTTCCTCCTGAAAACTGCTGCTACGAAGCATGGAACTACAGATAAGTGTATATAGTGAGTTACCTGGAAATTAGTAATTCTTGAAGACTGGCCCCATCAAATCAGTGCTCACAGGGAGAAATTACACACGGTTCTGTCATGCTTGCATTCCTGTGAAACTGTTCAGGCAAAAAGAGTAGTTTCGGTAATTTCAGAATGGCTGCCTGTTTCTGTTTCTAGAAGACATGGACAGTCTACATCCTAATTTATACATAATGAGAGTTTATTATTACAGATATTATGCCATCCTCTGTGGCTTGGCATCTTACAGCCAATTAACCCTACACAAAACAAGTACAAACTGAGAAAAAAAAGTAAAAGATCTAAAGTAAATTCAGTATTTGGATTTGGTAGGGAACCAAAGTAAATTATGAGTAAGGACAGCATAATTCTTAAAACCTGAGTCATCATAGTCTGATTTTTTTAATTCATAATTGCAACATTTTGAACTAGCTAAAATTAGCAGAATATTCCCGGGGAAACCCCTAGATTAAAATACAGATTACAGAAACAGTTACAATCTTGTCACCAGTATGTAAAACATCAGCTGAATTCCAGCTCTATTCCGTACAGCAGGTGGTGGAAGGAAATAGTTCCTTATCTGATACAATGATCCCGAGTTAGCAGGTGGTGGCATCAGTCAGGCTTTTCAGAAAAAGCAAATCAGCCTCATCAGAAAGAATAACGCTAAATAGAGAGAACCACCATTCCTCCTTAACATGCATTTTAGTGAGTCATTTCACAAATAATTTAACTAGTTATGGTGACTCAAAAATACATAAGTGAGGGAGCCATCTTAATTCATAAGGTTAAGTCACTATACATATCAGTGTTGACTGCTTACTTTCCTTAGAGTTTTTTTTTAATACTCAATCTATAATTTGCTCTTCAAAATGAATGTAGAATGTCCATTACCCTGTGATCCTTCTGTCATTAGACTTAGTGGATCTGTGTGTGCACACTGTCTGTGCCTACAAATTTCTCTACTCTCAGATGGCCATGAATGACCATGCTGGTTACTCTCCTCTTCCTCCATGCATTGCTCTCCATGCATTGCAATAAGAAAACGTTACTTTAAAATATGCAGTCATATTTCTTTGATGAAGTAATGTCATGCGCTCTGTTATTCCCCTTTTCTAAACAATATTTTCATTTATAGAGTTTATGATTTTTTTCTCCTTTCTTGCCGTTCATTTGCTAAGACACATATTCAGTACATATTCTTACAAAGAAACATATTTTTAAAATGCAGTAGATATACCTGTAAGAGTTCTTTATGTATAATGCATTTTCTAAAAAATGTAACTTTGTTTTCAATAATGAAGTTCCTTTAAACTTCTGTTTCTAAAGGATTTTGCTGATAAATGTACTCTTTTTAACAAATACACACATTGTTCTCATAGCTGACTCAAGGYTGTATACTATGTTTAGTATTAGATGTTTTCTTATACTCATGAATTGTGATCATGAGATACAGTCTTTCTGATTTTGAAACATTTTGCATCCAATTTTCTCAAAAGCATGCTAGGGAAAAATATGTTCTCTAATTGCTAAAAGATAATTTTTGATAATACATGGAAACTTTTCCTACAGATCTTAGCACTCTACTTGGACTCGCGTAGCTTGCATTAGTGAATGCCCTAACAATATGCTCTTGTCTGCGCTCAGTAATGTATTATATAATACTTCAGGCATAGTAAAAGACTCACTCAGAAATATGGCAAGCACATTATCTATCTGGAAGTAGAAACTAACCTGTGTTGCTTACATAATACTACTGTTATTACTGTATCTTATTCCTCTTTGGAAAATTATCTGCTTCCACATTAGAGAACACCCAGGACCAAACTTTTCTGTGAAATGCACCATATGTGCCTGGTGAACTCAGCCAGCTTTGTCTGCTATCTGTTCATTGTCATTTACAGGCAGACACCTAACACCTTGCAGGGGGACACTTAAATATAATTATCTGTAACTTTACTACAGTGTCTTAAAGATGAAAACTCTTAGCTGCAAAGACTGACTGTGGCGGACCGTTAGACAATCAGAAATCTACCTTACTCAGGTCATTCCTTCGGATAAGTGATAAAATAGCCAGAACTTGATCTCTAAAACCACAGGAAAAAGCCTGCAGGGCAACAGATACATTCCTTGCGTGACGTACGAAATCTGAATATATTAGGAAGACCTCTTATGGTCTAGTAATTAACAATAAGAACTGTTCATCACATGTATAGAAGACAGTCCTATCAGTATAGTATGATGGATCATGTTGCTTCAGCCTTGCTCAATGTATTCCCTCTAGTTTTCCATTTTCTGTTATAAAATCTTCCAGTTTCTAAAAATGCTTCTGCCTGTACACTTGCAAGTTACATTCACCACAGACAGTATATCCATTTTTGTATCATAATGTATTTAGATTCATGTAATGCATCAAAATATGAAATAAAACACAAAACTTTTGTGAAAAAATTCAATTATGTTGGATTTCTTTTTAAACTATTTCAAACCAGAGTATCTGCTAGGTAGTATTATTGGGTTAAATACTCTGGACTTCAGTTTATATACTTGTCATATAAGTGGATGTCATAAAAATGGAGGCAGCAGCAGAAAGCTTCAAATTTAAATGAAACAGAAAGGTCCTAAAGTTAGAGATTTAGAAAATGGTGTCCTCTGTCAAGAGGTTTAAAAGTAAAAGTAGACCAAATGTCATGTATCCAACGCGGGTTCTTGCCAAGAAAATAGCCTGGCAGGAGATCAGAGGGAATCATAGAATCATAGAATCATTAAGGTTGGAAAAGACCTTTAAGATCATCGAGTCCAACCGTCAACCCAACACCACCATGCCCACTAAACCATGTCCCTAAGCGCCTCATCTACACGTCTTTTAAACACTTCCAGGGATGGTGACTCCACCAC
>JAYKAV010001809.1:1252684-1265652 GCA_035582835.1 Phoebastria nigripes
GGAGATTCTCCTTGGCTCTCTTTTCGTCGTTAATATATTTGTAAAAACATATTTTGTTGTCTCTAACGACAGCAGCCAGATTGCGTTCTAGCTGGGCTTTTGCCTTTCTGATTTCCTCTCTGCATGACCTGACGAGATCCCTGTACTCTTCTTGAGTCGCCTGCCCCTTCTTCCACAAGTGGTAAACGCTCCTTTTTTTCCTGAGTCCCAGCAAGAGCTCCCGGTTCAGCCAGGTCGGTCGTCTTCCCCGCCCATTCTTCTTATGAACGTCCAGCTTTCCTGGACCACCTTCTTGCAGCGGTTTCCCCAGTGACCTGACAGAAGCCCAGTAAGGTTGATTGACATCAGGGCGGAGGTGAAAAACAGGTACAGAAACACTGGCCATCCACGTCAGAGATGAGGGCAGGAGGCCAGGCAGGACCACAGGATACTTTCCTTGCCCTTATTAGAAAAGAGCGGGCTAAATGCAGCGAACATTTATTTCCAAATTCTCAGGTACTTGAAACTGATGCATGCTCTTTCTTTTATTTGGAACTTATTTGATTTGCTGCTGACAAATATGCAGAAAGGTAAGCTTCTCCTGGTGAAATCCTTTGTGCAAAGTAAAGGAGCCAGGAGCACTCATGTAAGAAAGTACTCAGAAGTATTTTTGCCCTGAAAAACTCCTGCTGGCATTTTGAAGGCTCGCTGTCCTTAGAGATCACAATAGAGGAGTGACATGCAACTTTTTGTACTGGGAGCAGCTGATTCACCGTCAATTGTCACGCCAAACCCAAGGACTCTCTTCTCCCCTCATATATTCTCCTGTATGCCCAGAAACGGAGAGGACAAGCACTCATGTTGGGGGACCTACAGGCTGGTATCACCAAGAGAGCAGCAACCAGAACGAATGCGGTATGGCATATTCCTCTCAGCAGAGGGAAAGGCACTACAGACATTAAGCTGTAGGCCCAGCTAAAAGCAGTGACAGTGAGCAACAGCTTTGGGATCCAGCCAGAAGGGGATATGTTGTTTAATTGAGTCTGTTTTAGGTGGCACGTAAGAGTCATGACTCACAGCACGATTAAAGAACACACCTTACGTTTCCCTCAGATACTCTCTGCAGGACTCATACAGCAATGACAACAGATTCTTCTCAGCATCCTATAGTAGAAATATTGACTAGATGATCTTCACGTGATGTGAATAAATAGATTTTCCTATATCACTGTGTGGTTTTTTAAATTGTAAACTCTCAATCACTAAAGAGAGCGACGTCATATAAAACAGAAATGCAGAGCAAACAGCTCATTCTTTCTGAATTTTGACGTTAAATAGCTGCTTTATCAATATCTGCTTTTATCTAGCCTTTTTTAGTGCAGGGAGGGAGATTATCGTGATTGCTATAGCTTTGGTAGTGGCTTGGCTATATCAAAATCTGACCTGCAGGTCAAGTCTACTCCTGTTAGGATATGCCAAAAACCACTTTAATAAGAGGAGATAAATGATGAATGTTAGGAATTAAACTTTTCAGCAAAAACTGCCATACACTAAGCAATCCAAAAGCAAGAATGATTAAATGTGAAACTGCAAGTGACTCCTATGAGAGTGGGCAGTGGGGGGGGACTGCAAGGAGCCCCCACTTCATTTTGGGTGGCCTGCTAGAGACCCAGCCGATGTTGCATCCCTCCCTCGAGAGCTCAGGCAGTGCTCGCTTTTTGTCTCCTCTAAGGGTTCCCGATCACCTAACTGGACAGATATATCCCATTTCACTCTCTGCTTGTGCTTCCCAGAGCAAGCAGGAACTATAAATAGGTGTTACTGCAAGCCTCACCCCTGGCTCTGGACTTTGGGTAGTGGGATGGATCTAGCTGCACAAGAAGAAAGTTAATGGGCTCAGTGCTGCTCCTGGCGACATCGGCGGCAGTTCTGCAACTAACATCGGTGACAATGGGATTGACTTAAGTGTGAAAGAATCCTAAAAGCATTCACATGTTTTTCAGAGTAACTGAATTTTTGCTTGAACACAAATAGCGTCAAATTTACTGGTTAACGTAAGTAGGTATAGTTTCACCGAAGCAGTAAATTTCAATCATTGTCTAAAAATTAACTCTGTCCTTGCTAACTACCTTACATTTACTTCTACTATAAATTTTAAAAATAGGAGTGTTTCAGGGTCTTACAAAGATGTTACATTGGTTATTAGGAAGTAAATGTAATTCTTAAAGAATGTACATCAAGAACTGTCTAAAGACACTCTACTGCTTAAATATTGAATAGAGAGGACAAATTTTATTATATTTGGAGATTTTTTGAAGGAATGGAAATTGATACCAATTTTTAAAAATTGGTATTTTAAAAATAATATATTTTAATAAATTTTAAACTACTTTGAAATAGATGTCATTAAACTGACTACGAAGTTAAAAATATTACTGATGAATATGATTAATTTTAGTCTCAGTTATCTGCGTTGAATGAAATGTAAATTACTCAGTACACATGACAATATATAAACATTACAATATGTTTCAACTCTGATGATGTGTACAATGTTCTCAGTAACAGAGTTTAGGTCCTTTTAATTAAAAATACCTCCTGAAGAGGAGTATCTGTGATATAGTGCATGTTGGGGTAACGGAGAATGCGTGTTTGGGAACAAGGGCCTACACAATTATGTTTTTCATTTTCTTGATCTCTAATATCATTGAAGTATCAGCTAAGTATTTGAGCTTGTGACCTAAAATTCCTAGTGCACCAAAGTGCATGAGAGATTTGCTACAGAATTCTGAGTTCCCAGATATTCCCAGTTCAACAAAGCACTAACCATGTCTTCCGTGGTGCTGCACACCTTGAAAGCCACCAATCTCAGCGGGATTTGGGGATGCAACATTTTTCCATGAAAGCCATAGCACCTTGCAGTACCAGGTTCAAAGTGTGAACATTTGTGATGGTGTCCATACATGTCAAAGTCATATAAGAGCTTAAGCCACTTTTCAAATCTCATTAAACTTTTTGGGAGGGAGAGCTACCACTATAGCTATTTGTTAAAATGGCATACAGATGTTGCACAGGGCTTGTACAAACCTGTGCCTATGAACAAATTAAAAGCTTTTAAGATCACAGAGGAGTTTTTGAAGTTAAAAATTAGCCATGATTACATACACAATAACCTGTCACTTCTTTTACACTTCTGTAAAATAAAACGCTGTCAAGAAGAAATAAAGTGTCCTGAAGAAATGCCAGAACATAACTTTACACTTGCTTAAAATGTGCTTCCAAAGCTGCTATGAGTTGATTATTAAAGTACATCTCTTCTTTAAAAAGAGCTATTTGTTGTCTTTTTGATTGACAATAAAAGCTTATGTAAGACACAAAATGACTTGCAGCGCTATAGGAAAGATGAAATTATACAACCTATTTTTTTTACTTATGACCCCCAAATATACTAAAGCTAGTTTTCATGAACATCTAGTAGTGTTAAAATACATTAAGATAAATGCACAACAGCATTCATTACAAGTATTCTGCTTTTTTAAGTGTGACTAAATATTTAGTTAGTGGAATGTGCTTTATTCTGATCTGCTTGCTTTATTTATTTATTTTCCTGGTTCTCCTGGAGTGAAGTCAAAGACAGCTCAAAGCTTCTTAGCATTGCGAAGCAAGACTGAATTTTGCTGCCTGCAAAATGAAGTCGGGAGAAAGCTCACTCATGTCTCAGGAAAGGGCAAAGGAGGGAAGAGAAAGGAGGAAAAATTTCAGAGGAGAGCCAGAGGAAGAGCTCCAGAGAGCCAGGGTTCCTGCACCAGGCGCTGCCAGCGGCAAACAGGGAACCACGCTGCCATTGGGGACTGCTCCTTTGCCGCCTCATAGCTGCTGTCTCCTATGCTCCGATGCCTGGTTTCAGACTCCCTAACACAGGCAGGGTGTGTATGGTTGCTTTTGTCATCCCTGGCAGTGCGTGGCCTTAGGCACCTTTGTCGGTATCTTCAACTGAGCCTGTAGGAGGTCTGCACTGGATGCTGAGGTTTATGAATGGCTGTAAAAGACTGCTGTTGACTTGTAAGGCCTTTGAATCATGAGAGAGAGATGGTGGAAACAGGGATCAACCAGCATTCCCCATCCATGTGCTCATGCAAGAGGCCTATATGCTAGAGAGAGAGGCTGCTGGTCTCTGTGACAGAGGATATAACTATTTAACTTGATTGAATCCAGTTTGCTGGATAAATACTGAGCCAGCGGCTGCTTGCTGCAAGGAGCAGACCCAGACGACATCACCCCACGCCAGCCTGCCTGGGGTTTGCACAGCTGAGTGGAGTAGAAACCAGGACTGGGAAAAAATCTCCCCACGGTGAGGAGAGAATTCCTTACAGACATTCCAATTTAAATTGATAACTCCTAACAGATATGATGTTTTTTCTGTTTAAAAAAAAAGTTAGCATTTTCCAACTTATTTATTATTTTGCACTGTAATAAACCAAGTGCCAGAAGGAATCATCTGGTATCCTTTTAGGAAAAGTGAGGATGGTGTATACGCAATCTGATCAGCACAGAAGCTGCAAGAGAATAAAGCAAGTTCCATTTGGAGAAAACCTACAGAGGATCTAGCTCGTAAATTGTGGAAGTCTCTAGTGCAGTCTGAATTTTCAGAGGTTTATAATTTGCCAAAATTTGGGAGAATGCAAAGGCCAATCAACTATCTTATATACCATGTCTTTGCTCCAAGAAACTTTCTTTTAGGTGAGCAGCATATTTTCAACAAGTACAAAACAACTTACTTTTTGTATAATGTAATTATCAGAGATGGCTACAATGTTTTATCTGAAATTTTTCAAATATGATCAACCCGAAGTCTGGTAAAGTTATGAACAATGACAACAGGATCCTGCAAAGCTGACCTTGTACAATCTCAGTTTTATGCAATCATAGAAGTCCTACCTACCATAGCTACTTACATTACTGGAAAGTAAGTAAATAAGTATTTGACACTTTGGAACTTTATACTAACAGATGCTTTAGGAAAAAAAAAAAAAAAGACATGGCTCTCTGTATTATTTTCTTAAACGTGTGCTAGCTGGTTCCCACTTCTTACTAGAGGACATAAAAGCCAGACCTGTCTCTTTTTTATCTCCACAAACGGAAAGACTGACATGATCTGTCAAGGTCAAGACACTGAAAAGCTGCATACATCAGTGTCAGTACTCAGTCTGACTGCTGAGATTGACCTTCCTCTGCTAAGACCTTACCAAAGCAACAGAGTAGATGTAGGATGTATAAACAAAAGACCATGCTAGTGAGCAAACTTACATTGTTATAGCATGTGATGCGGAAACAACTTGTGAATACAAGCTAAATTTTTTTTTTTTTTTCATGATAAAAATACCCTTATTTGAAAATATCCAGCCCCTAAAACAAGCAAGCTATGGGAGCACATTTATCCTTGTCTATACAACTGGGAATTAGACTTCTGGCCAAATTCAGTTTTAGAATTTGCAGCCCAAATTTCACCTGTCAGTATGTAAATCTCGTCTGGTTTACAGCAGCCACATTCAGCAATACTTGGGCAGTAAACATACTGAATTTCTCTGTAGTAACTTTTTAACACAAAAATTATGATCTATAATCACATTCTGATTTCATTTACACAAAAGTTAGTCTGGATGTCTTCGATTACTAAAAAGAAATTGAATATGTAAGATCAGCAACAGGGGTGAAGAATATTTTTCAACTCACTTGCTCAGATTCCAGCTGGATAAACTGGCATAATCTTACTGACTTAAGTGGGCAAAAACTACGGGTCACCTGTGTCAGTGGCATAATTTAGGACTGGATCCACAGAGAATATTATCCTTACTACAGTTCTAGACAACAGTTTGTGGAAACAAGACTCTCTGGTGCAGCAAAGCTACTCTGGAGAAAAGACAAGGGGATGAGAGCCAAAATAATTAGATGCTCCTCTTTGAGCTCCACAGGGCTGAGGCTGAGTCGCGGAACACTTGGTCCTGAATACAACCTGGAAGAGGCTCAGAACTGTTGTGCGTTGGGCAAAGTTGCCGGTGCCTGCAAAGGCATCATTTAAGGATGCCAAATCACAGCCCTGCTCTAACCATGCTTCCTTTCCACTTCCAGAAAGTTGGAGCAAAAATGGCATAGTGCCAAGACATCCATAGACTGAGAGATACCCTCTAAGGAAAATCCTAAGGGAAGCACACCCTATGGATGGGCCAAGCAGCCAGGGGATCAAGATTTAGGACTGCTGGCTCTCACAACAGCTGTAGTTTGGAATCCACTGTATAAAAGATTTAGCATGTCTTATTTGTACCTTATTTATTTCACTGTTACCCTTAAGTTTTTAATATATTCCCATAGCAGGTGCCCATGTATTTTTAGTTATCCAAATGTGTGTGTGTGTTATATTTTCCATCCCCTTAGGTAAGGAGAATATACTTCTTCTTTATGAAATAGATAACTGAATTTGGATCTTAAATTATTTTTAACAAAGCAGCAGTTCGTGGTGGCGGTTACTGCACATGCATACTAGAAGCCAAGTGCCAAATACTGCTGCTCAATTTCTCTAACAGCTGAAAGAAATATTTTTTAAAAATATTCTGATAACAGCTGAATGGCTTTCCTTCAGAGTTCTGGGTTAAGGTAGATATGTAAGTTTGCAGCCCAAGATAATCAAGAAAAGCCACTGTAAACAAAGAATTAAGATATAAAGTGGTATCTAAACTATAACCGTAGCATCCCCTGAGAGTAAACAAATTACCCAGTTACAACAGTAATAATACTGCGTATTTATATAGCAAGTTCCATCCAGAGATTTCAAAATGCTTCAATGAAATATTAATCATACAACCTTCCTGATGAACAGTTGACAGTATCCTCATTTCAGAGATCAAAACACTGTAACACGCCATGGTTTAAATGACTTGCTAGCTTCACTCAAGAAATCCGTAGCAGAGCCATGAAACGTGTCCAGATATGAGGACTTCACATTTTAAACTGTCAGTCTAAAGTCTTACTGTGCTGGTTTTGGCTGGGATAGAGTTAATTTTCTTCATAGTACCTAGTATCGGGCTGTGTTTTGGATTTGTGCTGAAAASAGTGTTGATAATACAGAGATGTCTTCATTATTGCTGAGCAGTGCTTACACAGAGTCAAGGCCTTTTCTGCTCCTCACACCACCCCACCAGCGAGTAGGCTGGGGGTGCACAAGAAGTTGGGAGGGGAYACAGCTGGGACAGCTGACCCCAGCTGACCAAAGGGATATCCCATACCATATGATGTTGTGCTCAGCAATAAACGCTGGGGGAAGAAAGAAGGRGAGGATGTTTGGAGTGATAGCCTTTGTCTTCCCAAGTAACCGTTAAGTGTGATGGAGCCCTGCTTTCCTGGAGATGGCCGAACACCTGCCTGCTGATGGGAAGGAGTGAATGAATTCCTTGTTTTGCTTTGCTTGTGTGTGCGGCTTTTGCTTTACCTATTAAACTGTCTTTATCTCAACCCGTGAGTTTTCTCACTGTTACTCTTCCAATTCTCTCCTCATCCCACTGGGACGGGGGGGAGTGAGTGAGAGGCTGTGTGGGGCTTAGTTGCCAGTTGGGGTTAAACCACGATACTTACACTTTAAATGCAATTTTTGTGCTTTTGTATTTGCTCTTTGTCCAGAACTCCAAACTTAATTTAAACTCTCAGTTTAAAGTCTTACCATTTGTATGCTATGTGGCCCACAAGAAAATGCTGTTAACGTAGTTAGAGACTTTGTCTGAACATAAGATGAACATACCTTTCCCACAAATATCTTTAGCTAAATCATCAACACCTTGTTATTATATCACTTACCACAGTATGCATGGATCTCAGAAATGGTGTTAAAGTGAAGAGAGAGTGAAGTATGTGGCTTTACATTCTTTAGAGAGCTATATTAGTTTGTACTTCCAATCTGAGCGAGACCACTTTCACACCCCTCTTTGAATGCGCCAGAGGTTATGTGAGGCATGCGCTATGAGGAAGAATGTGCTTCAGCGAGATCTAAAACTGTGATTTTAATGGTTGTAATTCTGTGCTCCAGCATGACAGGTACAAAGTTAGTTGTGTCTTCCACTTCCATTCCAAATGCGGAAGATAAAAACTGTGGCAAGACAGCTCTTTTAATCCTGAAGTGTTTCTGTTGAAAAATACCCAAGATAGTCTAATTGTCATGCTTGCTAGACACAAGGAGGAATCATAGTGTGCTGCTTTTTTTCTTTCCTGAGTATCAGTGCACTTCTGTTCGCCTAGAAATAGGCATGTGTAATAGAAATGTTCTTGAGTTACCAGACCCTGAGATGTTGTGTTTTATTTAGTGGCTTTCAGAACAAATTTGAGTTTCCAGTCCTGGAAGCACATTGTCTGAATTCTGCTATCGGAGTAACTGCTTTCATAAGGAAAGGGAAAACCTTAAGAGATTCTGAAATGCTGAGGACTGAAATGCAGGAGACTAAAACATTGGAAAAATGACAAACAAGTGGAACTCTGGTACAACATCCACCTTTTTAGCACAGCAAGGTTTGCAGCAGGAAACAGTAACAGCAAATAAACTCAGAAAGTTGAATAACCGGTAACATTTGCATATGTTTGATTCACTGCATGGCATTACATGCAGCGACTACACAAACCATCATAACTTAAGATGGTACCTCTTGGTAGTCTAACAACCTTCCTCTCTCAAACTTGATGTAAAAAAGGAATTCTGAAAATTGTATCAGGACCTGTTATTCATAGATTTGCACATCATTGAGTAGACAGACAAAAGCATTTCCTAAGTTTTTCCTACATGCAGGCACTGACAACTAATGAACAAATCGTCAGAGGTAACTACAGAGGATGTGCTTACCATATCGCATTAAAAATATCCCAACTGGAAAACCAGTTTTGTGTATGAGTACCACAGTCAAAAGATGAATATTTAATTCCACTGCAACTCAAAAGGAAGGACTCCAAATTTGTTGATGGACATGGCACACCAATAGGCAGTTATAATAGTGCCACCGTCCACAGAGGAAAAGTTTTCAGGTGAAACCAGTCCAAACCTAAAGAAGATGGGGACAATATCCTGCTTCCATAGGACTTCCTTACCAAGATTCTGAAGAATGGCTGCTGCGGATTACACAGGAGCAGAGTGTCGGAGAATTTCTTTAGTTTACATGTATTTCTCCCTAGTCTGGTCACTGCAGATTTGAGTTTCTTCCAAAAGGCAAGCTCTCACAAAGTCAACAGATGGAAGAAATGAAGGGTCATCTAGCAGTAATTCTAAGTAGAAGACAGGTCTAGTTCTGGATACTATTTGAACCAAATGTGCGGTTTCTCTTAGATGTGCTCTTGGATGAATTCTAGCTCTCCAGGAAGGTGGCAAACGGTCCTGGGTAGAACTGACTTCAACACCGACACTGAGCAAGGTCCCAGACTGCCTTTGGGATCACTACACTGCGCAGCGCAGTGGATGTGTGGATGGCTGATGCCATCAGATGATTACTCACTGGCAGTAATTGAGGCATCACCCTTTCGGGAACATAGGTTTGCTGTTAGAGATTTATAACATAGACATATAAGATGCTTGTCCACTACAGCAATCTCTTCAAATGCACGACAAGCTTAGGGGGATGCCCGAGAGGCCCCCTGGGGAGGCCTTTTGGCACTGTCTCTTGAGGGCATCTCTGAAGAAGCTATGCACATCTCTGTTTATAGGCTCAACACAACACCACTGCTGGTCTCTGGGGGTCTCCTTGGTTGCGCTGGTAACGTTCGACAATCACTGAACTTCTTTCTTCCCCCTAAATGTGAGGAAGGGGAAATCCCAACATCCTGCAACTGAAAGAAAATAGCGAACTAATTCCGATATGCTCATGAGCACCAAAAGGCCCCTTGTCCGCTGAGCCACAGTTCTTGTTATCACCCTTTATGTGATGAAACTATGGGCCCTCTGTGGGCCCTACTATTTTGAATGAAATTTGTCTACAAGGGCATAACGCTTTACTGTTATGTACAGAAAATATAACTATGGCCATACAGAACAGCTAACTGTAACATTGCATGCCCTTTCTGGCTGGCAGTTGCTGGCAGAACAAAACTATTTGCAATCTTTTCCACAGCTGCAAAGTAGCCTTTGTGTATTCATTTCCCCAGGATGTAATGCTATCAAAATGCAGAATTCATTTTTGATTTAAATGATTGTATCTTTTGGACCATTAATTTGACTGTTGAAATAGCCCATCAGTTATCTAAGCAATAAGATGTAGCAGGCGTATGCACCTTTTCAGGGGCTAATTTTGAGATGATTGTTTCAATTTATTCTGTACATGTACTGCTGTGGAAAGCATGCATGTCATTTAAATTATTTCAAATGGCATTAAATTATTTGGCCATAACCTGCAGAATTGTGTGCAAGCCAGAAAAGTTGTGATTTATTGAGAGAAAATTGAGGTCACAAATGTTTCTTGAAGACTGGAATGCTTCACTTTGAGACTGAGATTCCCTGCCTTCCTATTATCCCAGAACTGTAACATTTGGGAATTCAAAGTGCCTGACGTAGTGTACAACACAATGTGGCATACAAATACCCCGTGTGAAAAAATCCCTCTCACATCAGCCTCTTTACTGCCATCCAGAGGCAGTATAGAACCAATATTAATAACAGTTACTTGTAAACACCACCCTAGAGGCAGAAAAAGTTAGAAGAATAAAATCGGCCAAGGACTTTCAGCCAATCAGAAAGCAAACAAATGATGGAAGGTGTTGCAAATATAGAATTTGCACTCCAACAGTAAATGGCTAAAAAGGCAATGATAAGTTTGAAATAAGATTAAAGGTTGTGTGATATTAAGATTTTACCAGCACTAATTTGGGATTTATTCCAGCTCACACGACTGAAGCAAAAAAGGGATTATGAAAGGGATTTCAATCATGTGCCAATAAGAGCTTCACATCATACCACATGGATCATTTTATTCCTTTACCTTTAAGTATTGCCATCAGTAATATCTGCATACTACCCTACAATATAATGTGTGTTGTYCAGTGTCCCCTCCAAAAGCTTAGCTTGGGGAGAAAAATCCACTGAGTTGACTTTCTGCCAAAACAGAAGAAAGTTTTACGAAGTAGTAAGACAGTGAAAATACAGTTTTGCCTTGGACATATACCGGAAGCCCATGCGTTTGCAGGGGACATGGCTGCCACTGCTTGATAAACTTCCACATCAGCTGAGCAACAATGATGCACTGTGGGTGCTTTCTTGGACCACGGCAGATATAAAAAGGTGATTTATCAGCTCTTTCACATTGTATTTTCAACCATCTATTTTGAAAACCAGCAAATTTTCGAAAATTTACTTAATTCTCCGTACTTATTGTCTCTTCTCACCTACATTGGAAGTTTAATTCATTCATACTTTCCAAGCATCCATCATTCTAAGTAACCAAAAGGACAGCAATAGGTAGCTTATAATATTTTTATGTTTCTGCTTGTGACACTGAACTCACCATTTGCTATTTACTAAGCTATTTACAGAAACTGCTTCTTCACCCACACAGTGCACCCCCTTTCCCAGCCCCGGCCTCTGCTTGTGCAGTCCAGCCAGCTGCTACACTTGCTTTTTAAATCTTTTCACTCTAAAAGACTGACCAGAAATTTCTCCATCCTTCCAGAAGCAGCCTCCACATGGACATAAGCGAGGTTGAAAAGATGAAGTTAGCCTTACATAGGCTTTTTGTACTGGGTCAGTTCAGCAATTATTGATTTCACTGACCTTTCCACAGAATTTCATAAATTCTGCTTCTCCTTCCTAACCTACAATATAATATGGCATTAAAGTAGCTTTCTCTGAAGAAGTGGTTCAAATGCACTCAACTGACAGTAAAAACAACCAACAATTTCATAAACATGGTTTGGGAGTTAAATTAGAGCTAAAACATTGCACAGATGTTCAGATAAATAACTGCTGCTGTTAGCAAGAAGGTCAGCATTTTTATTTGATAATTCTAAGTTACGGGTTAATAATTTGGACAAAAAATGTATCTTGAAGTTGAAATTAGACTCCGTTTTGGTACTGATATTTGCCATATTGCCATATCTCAATCCTAGAAGTGCAAATACAAATCCAACAGCTTAGGGTCATCTAAACCTCAGTTTAAGAGTTCCAGCTCAAATGGGGAGTCGTCCACCCTGTGAGCATGAACTGGGGGCATGAGGGTGCCCGGGGAGGGGCCGGCGTGGAGGCCTTCACCCATGCCATCGATGCTCGACAGGTTTGGCAGAGCACGCCCATTTCAAGGCAGCACTGAGGAATCAGGGACCGGACTGACAGCCCGTGCCGGAGGAGGCTGACAACCTTGTAAGTGAGACAAATCAGAAAAGGACGTAACTGAACCCCCCCCAGGGAAGTCCACAATGACAGAGGTGTTGCACAGTGCCAGGCTCCGTTTTGGCTATTGAGATGAATCTCAGCTGAAGCTGAACTGYTAGCAGCACCTAGGATCACAAATTTAAAACTATCCTGTTCTGTCTAAAGATGTCTCTCCTGCGAGTGCTGTGCAGACATCCCTTATGTTGTGTAAGGGGTTATCTAAATTGATGAAGTTACTTGCACACTTATATGCTTGTGGGATTCTAGTCCATGATAGTATCTCACTTTTAAATATGTTGGCATAAGGCATAAGAGTCAGATATAAAATAGTTTGGAAATACATGGGTAAAGAAAAACATATGAACAAAATCATAGAATCATAGAATCATAGAATCATTAAGGTTGGAAAAGACCTCTAAGATCATCAAGTCCAACCATCAACCCAACACCACCACGCCCACTAAACCATGTCCCTAAGCGCCTCATCTACACGTCTTTTAAACACTTCCAGGGATGGTGACTCCACCACTTCCCTGGGCAGCCTGTTCCAATGCTTAACCACTCTTTCAGGAAAGAAATTTTTCCTAAGGTCCAATCTAAACCTCCC